>JAMXBB010000004.1:23195413-23578382 GCA_024138015.1 Lumnitzera littorea
TGTTATTGTTTTAGTCCAACTTAGTGCTCCAGAGTTGCCTAGCAGCTCTTAAAGCTTGGATTAATGGGAGGGTCAATTGTGCAACTTTACTTTTGTAAGTGCTCGAGTTGGCAAGAGCAGGAGCTCGACATGTGTGGGTTAGCAAGGGTCGAGCAATCCTAGGTCTCCATCTTTTAGGTCGTAAGAAGTACTTTTCTATGAACTTTCAAACAAAGTATTTGTTTGGTTTAGAGGATCTTAATTTTCTAGGCCTTGTAGTTGGTTACTTAGCATTCACTTAGAAATAGATACAGACCCTCATATTGAATACCCAAAATTTCACAAAAGTAACACTTTTTACCCTCAAAAGCTTGTAAAAATCCTATCTTTTCATCATACTTCTTGTTTCTTGTGAGTTTCTTATGATAAACTTGTTCGGGGATTGGTTATATTAGGTCAATCCTATTAGACGCATGAGTGTAAGCTAAGAGAAGAATCGACAAAGAGCAGAGTTTAGGGCTTTGCTTAACAAATCTGCAAGTAAAATACATCTCAACTTCCATTAGTCTTCTGTTATCATAGTCGTTGCATTCTTGGAGCAATAAAAGATAAATCCCTTTCAGTTGATAGATTGTCCACAGATCTTGAAGTGAACATGAAAAGAGATTCACTATCTCCTTTACATACACATTAAAACTTAGTGGAGGGAATCAACAAAATGGAAAACATATCAACAAATTCAGATTTTCAGTTCCCACAAATGACCAATGTTGACTCATGTTCTTCTCTTGGTTGAGTAATCTCCTCTAAAATAGAAACCCTCCGGCACCACCACTGATGCTTAAGTCAATAGAAGTGTAGAGTGAGAACTTTAACGAAAAGAAGAGAAGGTCCTTTACCTACGGGTCTCCTCTCTTATTTATAAGTGATAGGGCCAAGATATCTTAGGTAAGATATCTCCTATCATATCTTGTATCGAATCATTTTAGATTAGGCAATTGTATTTAGTGCATTTAGTTAAATAAATACGTATCTCTTTAGAAACCAAAGTATATCTTTATTAAATAGGTTTAGGGCTCATGTACTGAAGTTACCTATTTGAAAATTTGTTATGGTTCATAGTTCAATTCAATATAAAACCAACTTAGACTGGTGTAGATATTGGACATTTTTGTAAGACTAGTAGTTGTTAGACTTAGACATTGGTTGATGAAAAATATAATGATTGATGTAATAAAAATATGACTTGTACTTTGTTAATATTTGTTAATATGATATGTGTCTACTTTTAATTGGTTCACTATAATTAACTTAATAAAATAATTTTATTAAATATGTTTAATTGAATAATATAATAAGAAATTATAAAAAAATGATAATAAGGAAAATGAAAAAACTTGCTAAAACTTTAAGCTCTCTTGTTGTAACCCCTATAATGGTGGCCAACAAGGGGCCACAAAAGTCTAGTAGGTTATGACTTACCTACAATAGTGGTGGTGCGACCCTATTAGGGTGGTACATGTGAGACCCAAAATTTTATGTAGTTATGTCAAGCGGGCAATTTAGTATGTCGATGAAACTATTCAAATTAACCTAGATATTTATGAGTGGCCTCGAGAAGTTAGTTGAAGGGACTTTGTGGACTCGGATCTCAAAAACATAATAAAATTATAATAATATAACTAAAGTAGTGTGCTTATACTTTGTTACGTAATATTTATCATAATTGCTTAAAATATGCTTCGTTAATTCGCAAATTTTTAGAGATAAATTATATACGTAATAAAGTTATTATGTGGCATATAATAACATGTATAATATATATAAATATGCCTGTATAATTTTATGTATAACTATGTACCCGTAATTAATTAAAATACCCAAATAATCATATTTAAGCCAAAATAAGCTAAAGAAAATCCTAAAAAAATTAATAAAAATTTACAAAAATAGCATGGGATAGCTAGATTAAGCATAGTTTAGGCGTGTGGAAAGTTAGGCTAGGTGTTAGTAAATTAGCTAACCTTAACATGCAATTACACAAAGTATATAATGTAAATTTATAAGAAGAGAGAGAAAATAAAACTCATTTAAGTAGTATAAGTCCTCTAAAAATTCTCAAATGCTCTCTAAAAAATCATACATATAACGAGGGATTTAGGAAAAATAGAGTGGAGATTTGAAGTAAAAAAAAATTAGGAAATAATACAAAATTGGGGCGTAATTTTTACATTTGGGAGTTCATGGAGTTAGAGTATTGCTGGAGACCAATCATCACCAACACCTAAAGCAGTCTCCAGCGCTTAGGCCAGTTGATAAGGAGGTGGTTGTAGGTAGTGGTTGGAACAGCCAATTTCGATAAGGTTCCATTTTCCACTCAAAATTCAATAAATTACTAAAAATATAAATAACTAGAAAATTCCCTAAAAAAATTTTGTTCCTACATATTTTCATGTCTAGAATTTAAGAAAAATATTATTTTGTACAAATTTCGTAGTTATGATATACGTTCTTAATAAACCAATAAAACTAAGCTATTTTTTATATCGAAATAAAAGTAGCTAAATGATGTAGTTTTGACCTTGAAAATTTTTTTATAAACTTCCTTATACTTACATTAAATTGTTATCAACAAATTTTTCACAAAACTATTTTCTATATTTTTCTTGTATTTTTTAGCTCTAAATTGTGCTTAAAATAAGGTTTTGAGTAAAATTTAATATATTTTTCATAGATAACTCACTTGGAATCTGAGTTCAATCATTTATTCAAGTATTTATATCATGTTGGATATATTGAATTGGGTTTTAGAGTGAGAAGTTATTGTAAGCTAAGATTTTGTCTTGATAAGTTTAGGTTAGTTGCTTATTGCTTGTTAAATTTGGTGGAGTGATGAATTAGGACATGTTATATATAGAATTGAGAAGTAATGAACATGAGTATTAATGAATGAAATGTTACTCTATATTGTTCTTAGCTGGAATTAGAGGAGAAATGGGCAAATCACTTAGTTATAATAAGTTAGTTAAATATAAAGGCTAATTCAAAGGACTTGGAAGGAATATTGTACTAAGGCATCCACTCAGAAGCAAAAGCAGAGGCAAATTTAAAAGTGAAATGTAATTCAGGGTAGTTTAGAAGCTAAATCAAAGGATGATTTCTTTAAGACTCTAAGGTTAGTTAAAATCAAAGGGAAATTTAGAGGATAATATAACTTAAAATAACTTATGAAACTAGCAAATTGCTTTGAAAATCCTAACTTATAAGTGAATATAACTTATAAAACATATGTCAAACCAAGTAAAATTATATAAAATGAATTAATTACTATTAATTCAATTCAAGGATCAAATATGGATTAAATCTAATCTATTTGGATAAATAAGGATAATCAAAGACCATTCAGGTGACGGTCAAGAGTAGTAAGCTAATGAATCACAGTTAAGTAGGGATCCATTTATCACAGCATGTTAGAGTATTGTGTCTAAGTACTTGGAGATCTGGGGGTGCATTTGGTTGCGATTATAACTTAGTTGAATGTATGTATGCCTTGTGTATAATTGTATACTTAAATTGTAGACCTAGAGTGTTTGTCTTGTATGATTATGCTTAATTTGCTCTGTTTTGTGAATTTGTTAATCACCCCTAACTAGAATTAACTAAAGAATGACATTTAAACTAATTGGACATGTGTAAAAACCCATTAGGAGAACGATTAAGTATGTTAAACCAAATACTAACCTCTTCGATGAAAATAGTTGAAATAGTCTTTTTTCTACCCTTTGTCAAATTAACTAATAGGAGAAGAGATTCCAATAAGGTTGGGAGCTGTGATTTAAAGGTAGTTTCGAGGAAAGGATGTTCTTTATTACATAAACCTGAGTTTGGTTTGATTCGAGTTACATTAAAATTCCTCGATTCGAGTCACATTAAAATTCCTCGATTCGGGTTAGAGTGAATGTAATTTCTTTAACATCACAATAAACTGATTAACATTATGCAATGTCTCATTTAGTTGTTTGCATTGCATTTAATTAAGATGTAATGTTTGAAAACCATATTTATGCTTGTTGTAACGTTTTATCTCCGTCCCACTTACAGAGCTAATTGTGCTTACATCCATATACATCATTTTGCAGGTGTAAACTAAATATTAAGAATGTCGTGCTATAATCATCCTCCAGTTAGTGTACGTCAAGCTAGGAAAGTGAGGAGACTCAAAGACTTGCAAGAACTCGATCTTTTGTTTTAGCTTTTCTTAGACTTTTGTGAAAGCTAACTGGGATCTCCTTAGTCGCCACTAGTTTCCTATCTTAATGTACATAAACTTCAAAACCCGTAACTTTTGTAATCTCTTTATGACAACTGTAACTTTTGATGTGCAAATACTTATATAGATATTACTATGTTACTAAGGTAGGATACTACATATTATCTTGATAAGTGTTTTCTTGAAAAGCTATTCCATAGGTTTTTATATTAACAGGTGCTAAGCTAGATGTTTCAAAACGGTTGAGTCAAATATGTAGTGTGACAGTGAGTAATGACCCATCACTATTAATATTAAAAAAAATAAAAAGAAAGTTGCACTTAAAACCAAAGAGTATGGTCAAGTCATCTCCTATTGGATTTATTGGTATTTTCATTTTATTTAGCTTTTCAATTTTAAGGTTAATGTATTAGTTTCTTGACCTATCACTCTAAAACATGGTTAGTTGGCTATTCTTAGATGGGGATGG
Source organism: Lumnitzera littorea (assembly GCA_024138015.1). NCBI lineage: Eukaryota > Viridiplantae > Streptophyta > Magnoliopsida > Myrtales > Combretaceae > Lumnitzera > Lumnitzera littorea. Next base: position 23,200,132 of record JAMXBB010000004.1, read on the forward strand.
CCATCCAACATTTAAGGGTAAGCTACACAAGAACTTAGGATTTCAATATTTTTTTCCTTTTTTTGTATTTTTATAATTTTTATTATATTATTTTATTAATTTATTTAATAATATTGTTTTATTTAAATTAATTATAATGAATCAATTATAAGTTAACATGTATACGAGAAGTGAGAAAACATGGGGTCATGCATTTCTTAAAAGAAGAAACATAGGCCATTCGATTATAAAAAGACTAACTCATATCATTCTTTTAATACAATTTTCCCAAAATAAAAGTTAAAGCAAAGCTAATATGCTCTATATCCATTTTAGCCTTTGTAAAATAAAACAAAATAACAAAATCTCCCTATTAAAAGAGTTTAAGTCAAGACACTTTTTGGAATAAAAATAGTCCATACGCATACAATTTGATAGTTTTTGAGTTTTAAAATTTTGATTTTAGTCATGTTTAATTATTCTTAAAATAATCTCGAAACATTTGAATTTCAAATAGAGCCTTAATACTATTCAATTGAATTAAGTTTAATATAAACTGGATTAAATTAAATTGGAACTCGAAAAATGTTAAATTAATTTTTCATGAAAAAATCATTTCTTTTCTGCACCTATGTGTATTTAGATTAAAAAAGAAAAGAATAGAAAAGCAAGGGGTGTATTTTGGGCCTGAACTTGTTAAATCAGTTCAGGCTATTTAAGGAGAAATACATTGTGTTTGTATTAGCGAGATAGTGATGTGAGACACGAATGGAGAACCTATCGGCCCTGGGTTCGATCCTTGTAGATCGCAGAGGGCGTTTCTCTTTTTCCAGCCAGGCGTTGCACGTGCTGCTTCCTTCTTCTTCTCGATTTCGGACAGCAGCAACAACAATGGCGGACAGCACCGGTCGATTTTAGCCATTGATTTCAATTAAGCCATGGTTTACCGGAGTTTAAAATTTAAATTCCGGCGACGATAATCTTAAAACTCATCGGCACCTAAATTCAAAATTATTGACAAAGATTGAGGAATTAATCGAAGAAAAAACTTAATCTTTATCCATTTCAACGGTTTATGGCCTTTAGATAAAGTTTTCACGCGGATTCGAGTCTTGAATTCAAAACTCCTCAAACGCCGGCGTGCTTATCCACCATAGTTGAACATCTATCTTTTTCTTGTCGCATCCGGCTATAAATAGTGGACAATCCCTAGCACACAAGTGCACCAAGGAGCAAGACATCCATCTTGCTGAGATATTCAACCATTGTCGACCTTCGAACCCATATTCGCAAACCCACGAACCAAGTACGGTAGCTTCGACCATTCATTCGCAACCAAGGGACTTCCATACTTTCACCACTTAAAGTGGACGAAACCGCTTACCCATCTCCCAGAAACTTGAAACGATCTTCCAAATTCCTCCACGTTCCCTATCTAAGCCGCTACTATTAGTGCCCGTAATCGGATGCTCAAACTTGAAACCATGGTCATTTAACTTCTGCTGCCATATTAATATCATTCGTTGATTGAGGATAGCGAAATTGGTTTGGCAAGATTTGAAAGCTCGACTTCTACCGTAGCTCGCCGGAGAAACCGAGAACCATTCGCGAGTCAAATTCCGCTCCAAAATACCAGTTTGATAAATAAGCCAAGTTAGTCCCTTCTTTTTTTTTTAAATTTGTTTTTCTAAATAAAGAAGGATCTTTTTTCCCTTCTTCCAAACGTTCAAAATTTTAGTTTATAAATTTTTTGAAATCCTCTATGAAATACTAAAAGAGCTTTTTTTTTTTTTATTCTTTTTAAACTTTTCAAAAATATGATGGGAATAAAAGAGTTTCTTGTAATTTTCTTTTCTTTCAACAAACTCTTAATGATTTAAGAAACAATATATATATATATATATATTATATATATAAAAGATACTCATCAGAAAGAATTTTTTTTTTTCACATTCATTTGTTTGTAGAAAAGGTTTCCTTCATTTTCCTCTTTTTGACAGATAAAATTAATTAAGAAGAAAATTTTCCTTTGCTTTATTTTCTTAAGTAACTGTATTTATTTATTTATTTTTTTTAAAAAGCTCAATCACTTAAAGCACAAATTCTTTTTCGAACAAATGAAAGAAAACAAACACCAACTAAAAAAAATTCCAAAAGAAAAAGAACTATATACGACTTGATTCCGAATAATAGGTATGTAAACGCTTACGATAGGTTAAATATATTTTTTTATTTTCTTTTCCTTTTCTTAATCTTTGTCCTTTCTTTTTTCTTTGAACTTAGCTTCAAAAAATAGATGTTAAAAAAATAATAAAAAATTTTCTTTCTTGCACATTTTTAGTTAGTTATTATTTTTGCCCTTGTTATTTTAGAATCTTTTATTTTAGTAGTCTTTGCAATTTTAAGCAAAAGTCCTCGAACTCAAAATCTTAGTTTTTAAAAGATTAGTGTGTCCTTGAAATTAAAATTAGTCTACTAAACTAATTTTAGTTTTCCTTTTTCTAACTTTGTTAGTGGTAACTTCATTAAAAAAATTCTTTTCTTTTTAATTCCTTTATCTTTTATCGAGCAATTTATATTAGTTGGGGATCTTTTATAAACTAAGGAATTAAAAAGGTTAAATTTTTTCAAAATTCAGGCCGACACTCTCTCCTTACTTTGTGGTAACTAATTATCATATATTATTTAAGGAAAAGTTCATCTAAATTTTTTCGTCTTTATTATAATACATTCTTCACCATTGTTGAATATTGTCATTAGAATAAAAAAATAGTCATGCTGACTAATTTTTAATGTGTAGTGTAATGGAGATGAAGGCAGTACTTGGATATGCTGATGAAAAAACAAAAATTATTTATATTTTAAAAAGATACAACTGTTACTAACTACTGTATTAATTTGAAATTACTTTATATTATTTTGTCATTGTAAACATTAAACTAGCAAATACTAAAGATGTTTGTTCTTAGCTATTATATGAGTCAATAAAAAATGTTTGACAAATAATTCCTACAAACACAACAACCTCAACTCATATGTGAAATCCTAATAGTTGGCATTAGGTTAAGTTAGCCTAATGAGCCCTCAAGATTTTTGTTCTTAATTTGGACTAGCATTTGATTGTGAAGGACTGTTAAGTTGATGTTTGAGAGTTCACCTTGGCAATGACTCAAATTTCAAAACAACTTGTTGAAAAATTATAAGTTTCAATTATGTTTGTGGTTTAATTTGGACTTTTACCTATACTTAACTAGTAGTTTGTAGTATTGATATTAGTGGATAACAAGATAAGGATGCAACGGGTGGTAGGTTCAAGATAAGTCTCATTATACTCGAACCCATTCCTAGAGGGTCTAGTATATCTCAAAATCTTATAAAAACTCTATTATGTTTTACTTTCTATTCTCTTAACTCATCTCTATAAGGTCTTTGACTTTATATGGTAAGTTTTTCATTGAGTTTATATGACCCTATCAAGGCATATTTCATAAGATTTAGATGAGATGAATAAGAGAGTAGTGTAGAAAGTTACTAAATAGGGATAAGGTTACACTTATTGACTTATACATAATAAAATTTAAAAATTAAATGTATTGTATAGCATAAAACTAGTGTAGGGCATATATGATGCATAGGTTAAGAACAAATAATTTACTATTCTTTATTGTGCTAGGTCTCCTATAGAGTTTTTCTATAGTCTCAAAAGTCAAAACTCTATCCTAAACCTTGTAATATTTTTTAATCATGTCCAAAATTTTATGAAAAGCCTATAAAGTTCCAACTTGCAACAAGATTAAAGCAAACTCGAAGGTTTGCTATTATCAATAGAGGTGAAAGTGCATTGACTAGATTACATCCTAAGGTAAAAAGAGGATAAGCAGTATCTTTAGAGATAGTGATCTCCCATTCCTTTTATGTTCATTGCTTTTTGTTGATGTGGGTTCTAGGCTATCTAACTCTTTTTATGTTTGTTGAATTTATTAAATAATATTCTTTTTTGAAAAAAAAAAGATATATTTTTTCTTCACCAAGAAACTATAATAAACTAGATTTAGTTCAAAAAATGGATGTAAGTGAAGCTGTTCCTAAATCACAATATGTAACATTTAACTACTTTATTGTTTGAAATCACAAAATGTAATACCTAATTGAAACTATATTATAACTTGGTGAAAAAAGAATTTGAACTTAGCATATTTTGTTTAAAGACCAATGTTCATACTATTATGCTATAATAACATTAGTATTTTATTCTTAAAGTTTGAATTTACTAAATGTTATACCAAATTAAAATTGTATTTATTAAATTAATACCTTCATAAGATGATGCAACAAACACTTATTGGTAAATGATTACAAGTTAGAGATAAAGTAGTATTTCTTTTTCTTTCTTTTTTTCAACCAAGTAAGATAGTAAATTTCATATACAAAAGTTCAATTAGGTACAATATTTAGTAATTATAAACTTTTAGTATAAAATCAAAATAAAATATAAAGTTTACATATTGAGTCTGACGTCATCTATTTAATTTTTTATTTTTCAATGTTTTTTGTTCTGTTTTATATGGACCTATTGGGGTTGAGACCGAGATTGGGAGCAAGTCTTAGACCTAACGGTGTGGATCATAGGTTGGTGTCTAACCTTGATTTTGTATGCATGTCCAAACCAATGTACCGATTTTGTAGACATAAAAATCGACACATAGGCATGAAAGGAAATGAGTTTTATACGAATACAGGTCCTTTTTTGAAAAATACTGTGGAATAGGGTCTATATGAAAGATATTACAATATGGTAAAATGAAGGCACATGCATGTTATTTTTTACACCGAAAGCGTATACAATACATAGCCTTTAATTATAAAGACTTAAATTGAAGTCATAAGTACTACATGCGCCTTTAGCAATTCTGAAACATTGAAGGCGCAAGCAATGCATGCACCTTTAGTATACCATATATAAATAGCCTAATCCGTGCGACTAGATTTCATTTTACCCCAACTAATTTCTAAAATATCTAAAGTATAAAGAAAATTAGAGAAAACCTAAAGTTGAAGTTCTCGTCCAATTTTTCACGCTAATGTACCTTTGAAATAGGTAATAATCTATAACTTGCATTTGTGAATTTTTTTTGTAATCTTAATAATAATCCACATTATGTACTTTTTTTTTCTATAAAAAAAATTGTTACTGTATTACATATATTGAGTAGTTATATTTGTACCGTAAGTTGTGTAAATTATTGATATTTTATGAAAATTTATTATATTTTGTTTATATTAAGGCATTTTTTATGTTTTGGTTGATAAGTTATACAAATGTGGATATGAAAAATTTTGGAATGTAGATTAAAATTGTTATATATATATATATATTTGGCGTTTGCAATGTGTTAGGTTGAATTAATGAGTTAAAGTTAGGTAGTACGCGATATAATTTAATGAGATGACTTCGTGCATTTTGTTAAATTGTTACTCAGTCTGTAGATGAAGTTTTTAATATCAGCTAAATATTCTGTTCATCGTGGCATTACTAGGGTAGGAAATTGAAGATTACGTGAAAGTTATTGTGTTTGTGAATAGAAATGTTGTAATGGGTAATTGGAGGTCAGACTATAACAAGGAGCTTATTAAGAAGTTAAAGATTAGGAAGGATTCGAACTTCTTTCATTTCATTTGGAGAATTTGTAGATGCATCAAAGTTCACCCGAGTGGTGTTGAACTCATACACATGCATCCCTTTTTTCATTATATTGAAGTTGCCTACAAGTGAATGGCCTTTAAAGACGATGAGGATGTTGAGAATTTTATTGAGATGGTTGAGTTTTTTGAGAAATAGAGTATTGAGGAAGTGCACATAAGGCACATTGGGAGATCGAGTGCTTGGGCCAAGCATGAAATACATGAACTAGATAATCCGACCCTTTTGGATCCTAATGTGCATTTAACAATGACTGGAGTAAAGCAAACAAATGTAGATCTGTCAAATGAACTGTACATGGATTTCACTAAGTACGAGCATATGAATATCAAAGAAGAGTAGCTTGATGAAGTATTGGATCTTATTATCGAATATGAAGAGTCTTATGATCCGTATGTGGAGAGAATGTACATGGACATAAATGTCGATAATGATGAGTAGGATGAGGCAGATGGAGATGGTGATGTGGATGGTGTTAGACTCGAAGATGACTACATTGAGGATTTAAGAGAAGTTTAGGTGAGACCATATGTTTTTAGGAATAGTGTGCTAGTCTGGCCATTTTGCGGAGACGGCTTAAGGCCTTAAGCAGGCCCCATCATCGTATTAGTGAAATATTGTCTAACAGTCAGTTTGACGACTTTCCGCAAATAAATGAACTAGTGGAAAGGCTTGTGAGAGATCCTATCCCATTTTACAATAGTTAATACGATAGCAGCGATAATGTAACATTTGACAGAGAAGTTAACAAAATGTGCAGCAACATCAGCAGTAGTAATGACTTGAGTGTCGACATGTGTTTCAACATGAAGAAAGATCTTATGGATGCGATGAAGTTGTTTCACGTAAGGAATCACTGTAATTTCCATGTAGAGATGTCGAAACTAACTATATACACGATCTAATGTAACAAGAAAGAAGAGGGTTGTAAGTGGAGGCTACGAGCTTGTTTGAAGAAAGTAGAGGGTCTTTTCAAAATCATAATTTTAGAGGGCCCACACACTTGTATTAACCTGATGATGAACTAGGACCATCCTCAGATTGACAACAACATAATGGCTAAGCTATTCATCAATAGTGTACGGATGAATCATAATGTTAAGATATCTGATCTTATAGTTAATTGGCAAAATAGTATGGATACATAGTAAGCAATAGAAGAGTTTTTGAGACCAAGAGGAAGGCTATTGAGATGGTATACGGTAACTAGGAGAAGTTGTATAATGAGTTGCTGAGATTATTGAATACAATGAAGTTAAGTAATCTGGGGACACAAGTAGATTGGAGTTGGAATAGTTTGCTAAAACAAGCTATGTCCCAATTCAAGTGGGTTTTCTGGACATTCAGGCCATATATAGAAGCTTTTAAATACTGTTAGCCTATTGTATGTGTTAATGGTACATTCTTATACGGTAAGTGTGAGCATAAGTTGTCGGTAGCTTGTAGCATAGATAAAAACAATTAAATAGTTCCATTGGTCTTTGCTCTTATTGACACAGAATCGGCAAAAACCTTAAGGTCGTTCATATGGAAGCTTAAAATGCACATTATCGGTCAAAAGGGGGAAACCTTATGTCTTATATCCAATAGAGCATCCAGTATTGATTCCGCATACAAGGAACCATCAGTAGGCTAACAACTACATTTTGCAGTTTAGAGATAACGTTGGGGGCACATTATTAATAACTTCAACACGGCCCATAAAAACCAACTGTATAATAAACTTGTATGGTTTGCAGGTGTTTTAGGCACATGAAAGGAAATTCAAATGTTTCATGGAGCAGTTAGCACGGGCTAAGAAGGACACTCTTGCGTAGTTTAACAATGTTGGTTTGGACAAGTGAATACTTGCATATGACGGATATTACCATTTTGGATACATGACGTCAAATATTATTAAGAGTTATAACTCTGTTTTGAAATTTGTACGTGGATTACTCGTCATTGCATTAGTAAAGAAAATTTTTTACAACCGTATCGCTTATTGAGAGGAAAAACATAAGGACGCCAAGAAGGCAATCGATTCTAGTAAGATCTACATTAATTACGCTCTATGGATGTATGAAACGTGGAGAAGGCAAGCAAGTGCACATGAAGTCATTTCATTTAGCTTCTAAAACGGTCTTTTCGAGATTTTGGCTAGCATTTGAATGACAAGGACATATTTAAAGGGAGGAGAAATGATACATACAATTAACTTCAACGTATCGAAAGTAGCAAATATATAGGATCTCTTGCTCCAACGCATGTGCTGCTGCAGTAAGCATGAGGGTGGATAATAAATCAGTAATAGGGCCATGGTATAAGTGGGCGAACTAGATAGATTGTTATCGAGCTCATTTCTACACGATTGGCAACGAATTAAACTGGCTGCAAGTTAGCTTCCCTTATCTCTAACCAAACATTAACTTACTATGAAAGAAAGGTAAATCTAGGCATAAGCGATATTACATGGAGATGGACATTTGAGAGCTTTTAGATTGCAGGATGTTGAGGTCTAGGTCGGACTTCCAATAGAGGATTTTGCAATGGCAGACCGGATTGAGATAGATGATGAGGAGAGCTAGGTTGACTTAGGGGAGAGATTTTTGGATGTCAGGCCTGCTTGGATGTGGGGTGCTCGTTTATCTCTTACATGGTTGTGAGAGCACTTTTGGGTACTTCTTTGTAAGGCGGATGACGAGACAGTTCAACATTATGTACGTGTATACATACTCAGCCTAATAGGGGGATTCATATTTGTGGATAAATCCTCAAGTTTTATTCACCTCATGTTCCTACCACTATTCGAAGACTTTTCTATAGCTGGGCAGTTTAGCTAGGGTGACGCTTGCTTGGCATGGTTGTACTAAAAGCTGTGCTTTGCCTCGTCATTTGACGTTCATGAGCTTAGAAGGGCCACAATTTTACTTTAGGTTTGGGCTTGGGATAGACTCCCACATGTCATCCCACTTAGTTGATACGGGTTTATCATCAATGAGGATAGACCATTGGCAGTCGGACATAGGGTAGTGCAGGATACTACTCAGTATCTAATACATGTAGTAGACATGCAGACAACGTAACATGTACGATATGATAACTTCTCCTCTTTGCTGTGCTTTTATTGAACCTAAGTGCTACCCTCGTTGTTTCGTTGATTTTTTTTTTTATCATTAGGTTGTTTAAGAGCTTTATACGAAAGAGTTATTGTAGTTGCTGCCTTACTTCTGCATTACTGGGTAATACATTTGGACTATCTGAATACCACTCATATGTTTCCACATCATTGAGTGGTGTTTCCTAGACCGTGTCGTCTGATAGTTTGGTAGACACCAGTACCCCTTACAAGATGTTGATACCTTTAAGTAGCTCCACTAGCTACATCTTCGGGGTAAAACGGATGTTAATTGGATCAACATGCACTTTGTGTACATCTAAGCTTGGGGAAAGAGATATGGATTCTTAGTATACATTTAAAGTTCTCGAGAAGTCAACGAAAGTTATTAGCCATAGTACAAACAGATCACCCAGCATTACATTACACACTAGGGAGCTGTCATTGGTTGGCTAGTAAGTACATGTGAAATCGTCCATTAATTTCTATACTCGTACATGCCTACTATCATATATTCTGACACCTGTTTTTATACTTATTTCAGATGGACTTGCTTAGGAGTGTGCGGTTGGCACTTAACTATCTTGTAATGCTAAGTATTGTAAATGGGACACTTTAGTTTATTAAGCAATATAGTGGCTTCATCCTCTGCCCACAGCATGAGGGTGTATAACAGCCACCCTTTGTGGACCATAGCGAGAAGCAAGGACCACCTGTGGATGAGGATATACCAACTTCTCATGCACTACCTTAAGGTAGAGTTAGAGTTCGAGGAGGTAAGGCTCAATTAAAATACCGTCGAGTAGACCTTGATGACGATATCCCACTACATAGGCATCATTCCATTGACTTCAGGCATATCAGTAAGGGATATAGCATATACCTCGAGTCAAGAGTTGCCTCCACCTTCGGAGTCGAATTCAGCTCTAAGGCCGAATCTAACTCTTACATAATGCCCAAGTTTTAGTGTTATCTTGATCTTGCGACTCCACCAGCACCTTAAAAGTGACATTCCACCCCTACACAGCCCTTGATGGGTGATGGCATCAGTCAGTTGCATTCGCCCCCTTCGGTCGACGCAGTTCCTCATAAAGATCTTGATCTTGACGATCCACCACCTCAGCCTACACAGTCACAGGATAGATGGGGGTGTTCGCTTCTTTCCCCGTGTCATGAGGACCTCCACGTGTCATGAGGACCTCTATATGTCATAGGTGACAGTGGATGTGTTTTGTCTATTTTTTCTTTTCTTACCACTATATTCAAATTAACATTAAGTCATAACAAATTTTGTATATATATTGATTATTCAAAATACATTTTAGTTTTCATCAGAGATCATGATTTATGGCATTCTTTATTTACCCTGGCATTACAATTTTTGATTATTTTTTACTGTAACTAACTCCAATAGTTAATGGATAATCATTTTGTACACCGATTTTTTTCGTACTTGCTATCTTTGTTGAGGCATTCTATCGACTGTTATTTTATGCAATTGAATTTTGTAGCAAACTTTTCATTTTGTTTGTAGTGTATGGGTGGAAGTATATGTTTTAATTATGTGGGATTGGGGGAAATTACTAGGTTGAATAATGATTTATTTTTATTTACAAATTATTTTTATTTACTACATTGAAGGCATATGAATACCGTATTGATAATATTTTTCATATAAAAATCTTTTTCGTAATATTTTAAAAAAAGAAATTTGCATTCATATAAAACTACGGATCGACTTGACAAGAGCCTGTACTTGTACACATCCCAAGCCTTAAAACCCATCCACATAGCCACCTTTTGAACCATATGAGTTTTATACGAATATGGGTTTTTTTCTGAAAAATATTATGGAAAAAGGGCTTATTTAAAAAAAAATCATGAATATAGTATACTGAAGGCCCATTAAGTGAATGCGCCTTCAGTATCTTATGATTTTTACACTGAAGGCGCATGCAGTGGGTGCACTTTTAGTATACTACCTATATAAAGCCTAATTCACACGACCAGAGCCCATTCTTACTGATACAGTTTCTAAAATTTTCAAAATACAAAGAAAAATCAAACAAAACTATAGTTGGAGTACCTAATCATTTTTTAATGCGAGTATACATCATTAACAAGTAACAATCTGTAACTTATGTGAATTTTATTTATTTAATTTTTTTTTGTCATCTTAGTAGTAATCGACATTATTCAATATTTTTTTTGTAGAAAAAAATTTATTAGTTAATGACGTAAATTTCATAAAATTATTAATATTTAATGAAAATATATTTTATGTTGTCTAAATTTAGGAATTTTTTGTATTACGGTACATAAGTTATATGAATATGGATTTCATAATTATAAATGTACTGTAAATTATGTAACTTATTAATAATTGATGAAAATATATTTTATATTATATAAAATTAGGAATTTTTTTTTGTATTGTGGTATATATATTTGACGTTTTTATTATATTGGGTAGAATTAAAAAGTCAATATTAAGTATTTGTGTTGGCAACACAGCTTAACAAGATGACTAAGTATATTTTGCAAAGTTATCGCTCGGTATGTAGATGAATTTTTTTATTTCATCTAAATATTCAGTTCATCGTGGCATTACTAAAGTGCAAATGGTAAATTACGTGAAAGTAATTGTCTATGCGAATGGAAATATAGTGATGGATAGTTGGTGTACTAAACTTATTTGTATGTGATTGCAGTATAGATGGAGTCAGGACCGATTAATCTACATGTACTTGCAAGGTAGACTAGTCACCATTCATAGGCCGTCTGGGAGGGTAGGATAAGCAATGTCATTATCATCTACAACCAATTCCCTTATTAACGATGTGTTAGTTGCTAACTTAATTGAATGTTTGTTTAGAAGGCGGCATACGTATTATGAGTGTGGCGTAGTGAGATATCATTACTCAAAGATGAGCAGGATATCCTTATTCATCCTAGGATAGAGCCGTATATACGAGAGGTTGGGTTCTGGAGATTTGCATAGCTCCCATTTATTATGTTGGATTAACATCTTATTACGATACTCGTCGAGAGATGGAGGCCTGAGATACACATGTTCTACCTACCCACTAAAGAGGCGACCATCACACTATAGGATGTTGAGGTCCAGCTTGGACTTCCAGTTGAGGGATTCATAGTAGCGAGGCGAATAGAGACAAATGATGAGGAGAGCTGGGCTGATGTAGGAGAGAGGTTGTTGGGCGTGAGGCCTACTCGGATGAAGGGTGCTCGCTTATCTCTGATGTGGTTACAGGAGCACTTTTAGATACTTATTTGTGGGGTGGACAACAAGATGGTTCGACAGTACGCACATGCGTACATATTCAGCTTGATGAAAGGATTTATATTTGAGAATAAATCCTCTAACCTTATCCACCTGATGTTCCTGTCATTGCTGGAGAACTTCTTAATAGCTGGGTAGTTTAGTTCGAGCAGTGCGTGCTTGGTATGGTTGTACCGACAGCTGTACTCTACCTCCTCATTCGACACGCATGAGTTAGGAGGGGCTGCAATTCTACTGTAGGTTTGGACTTAGGATAGATTCTCACATGTCGCCCCCCATAGTCGATATAGATTTATTATTGACAGAGATATGCCATTAGCAGCTAGATGGAGGGTAGTGCAGGATACGACTCAACATCCGATGTATGTCGTAGATGTATATCACACAGCTTTTGACATGTAGATGACGCAGCAGGTATGATATGATAAGTTATCCTCTTTGCTATCCTTTTCTTGACCGTAAGTGATAACCATTGTTGTTTGACTAGTTGTTTAATTTTTTTTTTCTTTGTCTTTTGCCCTTTAGGTTGTTTGGGAGTCTTATACTATTGCCTCAGTATTGTATTCCCGAGCGACACATTTAGACTGTCCAGGTACCACTAATATGTTTTCACATCGTTGAGTGGTGCTTTCCAGACCGTGTCATTCGGCAATTTGGAGGATATCAGTACGTTCTACAGGAGGTCGGCACCTCAAAGCAGCTCCACCAACTGGACCTCCGAGGTAGAATGAATGTTAACTAGATCAACATACGCTCTTTCTACATTCAAGCTTGGAGACAGAGAAATGGATTCTTAATATACATCCAAAGTCCTCGAGAGGTCGATGAGAGCTATTGGTCGTGGTATAGACAGATTACCTAGCGTTATATTACATACCATAGAGCTGCCATTGGTCGATTGGTACGTATATCTAAAATCGTCCATTATTTTATTTTTTACTTGTTTATACTTAGTATCATACATACCAACATTTGTTTTTTTTTACTTATTTCAGGTGGGCTTGCTTAGGAGTGTCAGATTAGCACCTGACTATCCTACAATGCTGGGTATTGCAGATGGGGTACTTGACTTCGTTAAGCAACACAGTGGCCTTATTTTCTACCCACAGCAATGGGGTGTACATGAGTTACCCCATAGGGACCACGGTAGGGATCAAGAACTACCTGCTAACGAGGAGATGCTAGCTCCTCATGCACCACCTAAGGGTAGAGCTAGAGTTCGAGGAGGTAGAGCTTGAGTGGTACGTCGTTGGGCAGACCTCGGTAACAATATCTTATCATATGCCCATTATTCTGTAGACTTAAGGCACATTAGTAGGGGATATAGTATACACCCTAGGTCAGGTGTTGCCTTTACTTTGGGAGTTGAATCCAACTCTAAGCTTGGATTTAGTGCGTACATGATTCCCGAGTTCCAATAACATCTTGACCTCGCTACTCCACCGGCTTCTCAAAAGCGACGTTCTACGCCCAGTCATCCATGGGTGAGGGCATCACTCAGTTGCATCCGGACCATCTAACCAACCCAATTCCTCCTAGGGAACTTGAGCTCGACGATCCACCACCTAAGCCTACTTAGAAACATGTTAAACGGGCGTTCACTTTTTTTTCGTACCGTAAAGACCTTCACACGGCGTAGGCATCAGTAGATATGTTTAGTTTATTGTTTTTGTTTTCTTCTTTATTTTTCCATTGTATTGATCTTGTCATTAACTTATTACAACTTTTCTGTATATATTGATTATTCGAAATACATTTCACTTTTCATCATACGTTACATTCAATGTATTGTTTATTTATCCTAATTTCACAATTTACAATTGCTTTTTCTTTTATTCAACTTGTATGGTTATTAGATGATCATCTGATGCACCTATTTCTTCCCTACTTGCCATATTTGTTGAAGTGTTCCACCAATTGTCATTTTATGTGAGGTCTTCCCCTCTTCTCCACTTCCCCACTTGCATTTAGTAGATTATTTTAGTAGAAATTGAACTGAAGGCGCATCAAGTGTATGCGCCTTCAGTATAAATATTTACACCGAATGCATATAGTTGATGCACCTTCAGTATCACAATTTGAATTGAAGGCGCATTAAGTATATATGCATTCAGTGTAAATATTTATACTGAAGGCGCATACACTTGATGCGTTTTCAGTTCAATTTCCATTTAACCTACTAATTTCCCCTCGGCTGAAATGATAAAGTAACGTTCTTCCAACCATTAACTTACAAATTGAATGGAAAGTTTGATATAGTAATAAATTACATAAAATCACAATTGGTGGAATGCCTTAACAAATATAGCAAGTAGGGAAAAAATAAGCGCATGGGATGATCATCCAATGACCATATGAGTTGAATAGAAGGAAAAATAATGACAAATTATAAAATTATGATAAATAAACAATGCATTGAATTGCAATATATGATGAAAAGTGAATTGTATTTCAAATATTCAGTATATACACAAAATTTGTAATCAGTTAATGACAACGTCAATACAATGGAAAAATAAAGAAGAAAACAAAAACAATAGACTAAACATATCTTTTGACGCCTACACCGTGTAAAGGTCCTCACGGCATGGGAAAGAAGTGAGCGCCCTCGTCTATCGTGTGTCTAAGTAAGCTCAGGTGGTGGATCGTCGAGCTTAAGTTCCTTAGGAGGAATTAGGTCGGCTAGATGGCCCGGATTCAGTTGACTGACGTCCTCACCCATGGATGACTGTATAAGGGTAGAACGTCACTTTTGAAGAGTTAGTAGAGTCACAAGATCAAGACGTTGCCGAAACTTAGGAGTCAAGTATGAGCTAGATCCAGCCTTAGCGTTAGATTCAGCTCCTGAAGTGGAGGCAACACTTGACCCAAGGTGTGTGCTATATCCCCCCACTGATATGCCTTAGGTCTACGGAATGACGGGTATGTAGTGAGATATTGTCACCGAGGTCTGCCCGACAACGTATCGCTTAAGCCCTGCCTCCTAGAACTCTAGCTTTACCCTTAGGTGGTACACGAGATCTGGCATCTCCTCGTTAATAGGTAATCCTTATTCCCTGCTGTAGTCTATATGAGGTAGCTCATGTACACTCTCTTGCTGTAGGTAGAGGATAAGGCCACTGTACTGCTTAACGAAATCAAGTGACCCATCTGCAATACTAAGTACTGTAGGATAGTTAGGTGCCAATCTGACACTCCTCAGCGAGTTCACTTGAAATAAGTAAAGAAAATAAATGTTGGTACATATGATAACAAGTATAAATGAGTGAAAAATAAAATAGTGGATGATTTTAGATATACGTACCAATCGACCAATGATAGCTCCATGGTGTGTAATATAACGTCGAGTGATCTGTCTATACTATGGCCAGTAGCTCTCATTAACCCCTTGAGGATCCTGGATGTATATTAGGAATCCATGTCTTTATCCCCAAGCTTAGATGTAGGAAGAGTGTATATTGATCCAATTAACATCTGTCTTACTCCGGAAGTCCAATTAGTGGAGCTGCTCTGAGGTGTCGATCTCTTGTGGAATGTACTGATATCTACTAAACTGCTGGACGACATGGTCTGGAAAGCACCACTCAATGATGTAGAAACATATGAGTGATACTTGGGCAATCTAAACGTGTTGCCTAGCAATACAGAAGTGAGGCAGCAATTATAGTAACTCTTCTGTATAAGGCTCCCAAACAACTTAAAAGGAAGAAGAAAAGGAAAATAAAAATAAAAATAATCAACCAGTTAAATAATGATGATTATCATTTACATCCAAGAAAAGAACAAGAAAGAGGATAACTTATAATATCATACTTGTTACGTCGTCTATATGTCAAAAGCAGTGCGATATGCATCTACGACATGCATCTGATATCGAGTTATATCCCACACTACCCTCCATCTAGTTGCCAATGGCCTATCCACGTCGATAATAAACCCATATTGACTAAAGGAGGCAACATATGAGAATCTATCCTAAGCCTAAACCTGTAGTAGAATCGCAGCTCCTCCTAACTCATGTGCATCGAATGATGAGGTAGAGCACAATTGTCGATATAACCATGCCAAACAAGCGCTACCCCAGCTAAACTGCCCAACTACTAAGAAGTCCTCTAACAATGACAAGAACATAAGGTGAATAAGGCTGGAGGATTTGTCTGCAAATATAAATCCTCCCATCAAGCTAAGTATGTACGCATGCACGTACTAATGAATCATCTCGTCGTCGGCCCTACGAGGAAGTATTCGAAAGTGCTCTCATAACCACGTTAGAGATAAGCGAGCACCCTTCATTCGAGCAAGCCTCACACCTAGCAATCCCTCCCTTACATCACCTCAGCTCTCCTCATCATCAATTTTTATCCAGTCTGCCACCGTGAACCCCTCAATTGGAAGTCTAAGCTGGACCTTAACATCTTATAGTGTGATGGTTGCCTCTCCAGTAGGTAGGTGGAAAGTATGTGTCTCGAGCCTCCATCTTTTGACAAGTGCCGTAATCAAATGCCAATTTAACATAATAAATGGGAGCTGTACAACTCCCTAGAACCCAGACTCCCGTATGTAAAGCTCTACCCTAAGATATATAGGGATATCCTGCTCATCCTTATGTAATGACAACTCACTATGCCGCACTCGTAGTACATGGACCACCTCCTAAAGAAATATTCATTAAGTTAGCAAATAACACCTCTTTAATAAAGGAATTAATTGGAAATGATGATGACATTACTTACCCTACCCTCTTAAATGGCCTGTGAACGGTGACTAGCCTACCTCTCAAGTACGCGTGGATCAATCGATCTCGGCTCCATCTATCCTGCGACCACGTGCAAACATGTTTAGTAGACAAAAAATAAAAAATAAAAAATTGTCAATCATTATACTTATGCATATATTACAATGTAATACTTAAATAAGAAGGGAATATATACTAGCCCTATTAATATTCGGACACCTCCTTTGATTATATCCTTCCTACCCACATGCGTTGTATCTAGTTTTATTGAATCACTCACGAATGTCCTCTCCATGTGATATCTCTTACGCCTAGGTTTACCTTTTTTTTTGTAGTAAGTCAATATTTGGGTGAAGATAAGGAAAGCAAACTTGTGGCCAGTTCAGCTTATCACCAATTAGGTAGAAATGATCTCGGTAACAATTTATTCGGTTTGCCTACTTATACTATGGCCTTATTACCGATTTGCTGTCTATCCTTATACTTGCTGTAGCAACACATGCATGGGGTAAGGGATCCTATATATTTGCCACTTTTGACAAGTGGAAGTGCGGTTCTTGAAGTCAACTGTATATGTCCTTCCACCTTCCTTCAATCCTATTGCTGTCATTTGATTATCAGTTAAAACCTCGAAAATACCATTTTGCAAGCTAAATGAAATGACTTTTTGTGTACTTGCCCACCCCCTCTAAGTTTCATACATCTTTACAGCATAATAGGTCTTGTCAAAATCGATTGCCTCTTTGGCATCCTTATGCCTCTCTTCCCAATAAGCGATACAGTTGTAAAATATCTTTTTCACTAATGCAGTAATGGGTAATCCACGCGCTGATTTCAAAATGGAGTTATAACTTTCAACAATGTTTGATGTCATGTATCCAAAATGGTAACATTCATCATATGTGAGAGTCTACCTATCCAAATTAACATTGTTGAACCATACAAGAGCGGCCTCCTTAGCCTAGGTTAACTTTTGCATGAAACATTCGAATTTCATCTGTTATGCCTGAATACCTACAAAACATACAAGTTTCTTGCATAACTGGTTTTTGTAGATGGTGTTAAAGTTATTAGCAACGTACCACAGATAATATTTGCAAATTGCAAACGGTGGCTGCTAACCTACTAATGGTTACTTATACGCAGAGTCAATACCGGATGTCCTATCAGATACAAGACATAAGGTTTCCCCCTTTTGGCCGACTACATGCATTTTAAGGTTCCGTAGGAACTACCCCCAAGTTTCTACTGATTCTGTGTCAACAAGAGTAAATACTAATGGAATAATTAAATTGTCCCCATCCATGTTTCAAGCTACTAATAATTTATGCCTATACTTTTCATAAAAGAATGTGTCGTTGACAGATACAATAGGTTAATAGTATTTGAAGGCTTCAATACATGGCCTAAATGTGTAGAAAACCCACTTGAATTGGGATTGACCTTGCTTTGGTGAAGTACTCCAACCCCAATCTACTTGTGTCCCTGGGTTGCTCAACTTCATTGCATTTAATAATCTCATCAACTCATTATACGACTTCTCCCAGCTATCGTATACCATCTCAACAGCCTTTCGCTTGGCCTTGAAAACTCTTCTATTGCTTATGTGTACCTATACATAGTTTACACATTAGTTGCAAGATTAAGTATCTTAAAATCAGGGTTGTTTATTACACTATTGATGAATAATGTAGTCATTATATTGTTGTCGAGTTGAGAATGATCTTGGTTCATCATCGGGTTCACACAAGTGTATAAACCCTCTAAAATTGTTATTTTGAAAAGATTTTCTACTTTCTTCAAATAAGCCCTTAGTCTCTACTTACAACCTTGTTCTTTCTTTTTATAGTAAACAGCGTATACATTTTGTTTTAAAATGTCTACATGAAAATCACAGTGGTTCCTTAGGTGGAATGACTTAACTGCATTTATGAGATTTTTCTTTGTGTTGAAACGCATACCAACACTCAAGTCATTAGAGTTGATGATGTTACTGTACATTTCATTAACATCTTTCTCGAATGTTGCATAGTTGTTGCCATTGTACCGACTGTTGTAAAATGGGATATAATCTCTGATAAACCTGTTAATAGATTCATTTATTTGCGGGAAGTCTTCAAATTGCTTACTTTATAATACTTCACCAGTTCAATGGTATAGCTTGTTAGGGCCGTCGTTGCGAAGTGTTTGGACCGATACATTGCTCCCGCCAATATATGGTCTTACCTGGGCCTTTCCCAAATCCTCAGCATAGTCATCTTTGAGACTAATATCATCTTCATCATCATCCCCATCATCCTTATCACCATTCACATCTATTGCATTTTCCTTACCATTGACATTTATATCCATGTGCATTCTCTTTACATACGGATCATAAGACTCTTCATGTTCAATAATGGGACCCGATGCTTTATCAAGTTGCTTTTTTGTGATATTCACGTGCTTAAACTCAGAGAAATCCATATACTGTTCATTTGATTGATCCACATTTGTTTGCTTTGCACCGATTATTGTTGAATGCACATTAAGATCTATAAGGGTTGGATTGTCTGGCTCATATATTTCATGATCATTCCGGACACTTGATTCCCCAATATGCCTTATGTACACTTCTTAAATACTTCCTTCCCCAAAAGACTCTATTATCTCAATGAAATTCTCAATATCCTCATCAGCTCTAATAGTCATCAACTTGTAGGCAACTTCAACATCATAGAAAAGGGATGTCTGTGTACAAGTTCAACACCACTCGGGTCAATTTTAGCTCATTTACAAATTCTCCGACTGAAATGTGAGAAGTTTGAATCCTTCCTAATTTTCAACTTTTTAACGGACTTTCTATTAATTTTCCACTTCTTAATGAACTTTCTATCATATTCCGGTTCTCAACTACCTATCATTATATTTTCGTTCACATATACAATAACTTTCACATAATCTGCCATTTTTACCCTAATAATGTTATAATGAACCGAATATTTAGATGATATTATAAACTTTATCTACACATCGAATGACAATTTTATAAAATACACTTAATTATCTCGATAAATTGTATCGTTAACATAGCTATTTAGCTTTAACTTTCCAATTCGACTCTACACAATAAAAAACACGAAAAAAATATATATATATGCACAAGAATTTTCACTTACATTTCAACATTATTCATATTCACATTCGTATAACTTTTCTACTATAATACAAAATAATCATAAATTTATATAATATACAATAAATTTTTATGAAATATTAATAATTTATACAACTTATTGTATATCCACGATTACGAAATTTATATAATAACGTAATAAATTTTTTTCTAAAAATAAAAATTGTGTAATGTTGATTATTAATAAAATAAAATAAACAAATAACATGCCTATAAGTTATAGATTGTTACCTATTTTACACGTTCACTTACGTAAAAAAATGGTCATGTATTTTAATTATGGGTTTTTTCGAGTTTTCTTTATACTTTAGAAATTTTAAAAATTGATATAAACAAGAATAAGTTATAATAAAGCGAATTGAGATATTTATACCTAGGCTATTGAATGCACATGTACTATATACGTTTTCAGTTATAACTAATTATACTCAAAGTATATATAGTAAATATATTCCTTTAATATATTTTTAGTATATTATATTTGTTTTTTTAAATTAATTTTTCTCCATAATATTTTTTAAAAAATAACTCATATTTATATAAAAACTTCAACCATAAGTTATAGTTAAGCCACACCTGCTCAATCAACTGCCCACATGAATCATTCCCTTAGAACTCTACACCTGTCCCACCAACTGTCAACCAGCAGGCTCTTCCCACTATCACTCTCGCTCATAGCCGCCGTCATCGCCTCCTCTGCCTCACCTTCATCAAGAAGTACTTGCTGACATTCTCTCTCTCTCTAATATTTAAAAAATTCCAAATCATTTTTCTTTATATCTCAAAATATCTAGGTTTTTTAACCCTCCCCCCTTTTTCTTCCTTCGTTGTAATCATTTCATGAAGGTGGCGATTTTTTGGTCAATTTCATTTTGTTTATCATAGTCTCGCTTTTAATTATTATTATTTTTATTTGGATTAATTTTTTATTCTCTATTCTCCGAATTAGGTGGATTGATGTAAATTTTGTTTATTTGTACCATCGGTGAAATCCAGATGGCAACGAATGTTTGGTGAAGGGAAGTTTTCGTTTTTATCGTAGAAAGTGGAATCAGGGATTGTGAAGATGATAGTTTAAAATTTTTGTTGAGGGTTTTGATTGTTTTTTAGGGTTTTATGGTGCAATTTCGCCCTATTCATAATGTAGGTTATAGGGTGATGATTTGCTATTCATTACGATCTTCTCTTTTACTTATTGTTCAGTTGAATATTTGTCAAGTATTTATCCAATTTTTATTCGTGGATTTTGGGAGGACCATAACCTAAATTGGCTTGGTAGAGCCCAGTTCCATGTAAACCCTACACCGAGCTTATACTTTTAATGAGGAATTCTAATCCCATGAATTGCAACAAGAACCATGATAGTATACTGAATTATTTGTCATTGATTTTCATGGAAATGCTGCTTGAGATAAGCTTTCTTTTCCCATTGCACCGTTTCGTTTAGTCCTTCTTGATATCTTGCTACTAGAAACTGTGTCTGAATTTCATATTTTTGGAGCCTGAAAGTGTGGTGTCTATTGTCTGATTTCGTAAAAGGAAGCAGTGCATAGAAAGAGCTTTCCAGCCTGAGAAAAGCCTGTAACTTTCAGATAGTTGGTTTTATATTTCGTTTCTCTTCCTCTGTTTCTATTGGAATATGGAGGTCACTTGCTACATTTCATTTTGTATTGCAGTATGTTATTGGTTTGTGGATTTGTTAATGATTTTTGGGCAGCTGCATTAGCTATATGTCTATAGTTTTCTCTAAGTATGATCAGCTTGCTGGGTCTTCTTCCAGTTTCTTCAAGTTGGATATCTTCATTTTGATATTAGGGTTCTTTTATGCAGGTTCAGTTTTTGTGGCCAAGAATACGGGGCATCTTTGGTCTAATTTACCTTTGGTTTATGCAGGATTGCATCAATCAGATTTGTCAATTAGTATGCAATGAATTGATCTTGTGCATGAACAGATTCATGAAAGATTGGAGCTTGTTGTAGAGTTTAAGCAGCAATAATATAAGTTGTAGATCAGTAACTGGAGTTCCATGTTTTGGCGTGTTATGGATCACCTGGCTAAAGGTAGGAACCCTTGTGATGATAAATCTTATTCCAATAGATTGGAGGGAGCACAAGAATCTCCTGGAAGTTCACAGCATCTGAACCATGAGATTGCTCAACTGACAAAACTTAGATCAGAGCCCAGTAAACATTTAAGTAGAGGATTGCCTGGAACGTTGAAATTTCCTGTTTCAACAGTGAAAATGTTGGCTTCTCGGGAGAGTAACTACTCAGGGAAAGGGAGTTTCTCCCGTTCAGATAGTTGTCATGTTCTGAGCCGATATCTGCCTACTTGTGGTCCCAGAAAAGTGGATCAGATCAGATCCCGTGCTTATGTTTCCCAATACTCTGCTGATGGTTCTCTTTTTGTGGCAGGCTTTCAGGTACTATTCACTGTGCTGATGGTAGTTTCATGAGCGAGGAGTAGAAGCTCCACTTCTAATTTACACCATAATCTTCTGAAACTTGAATTGTTTTTCAGATGATATTTTTTCTGATCAGTGTTTGCCTCTGTCCCAGCGAAGCCAAATCAGGGTATACAATGTGGATATGGAGTGGAGAGTGGAGAAGGATATACTAGCCAAAAGTTTAAGATGGACAATTACTGATACATGCCTCTCACCAGATCAGCGTCATCTTGTAAGTCTTTTAGGTTTTCAGACAAACAAGAATGTCTCATATATATAGATTGTGTGCTCAAGTAGTATTATGGCATTGTTTGGACATCATTTCTTATTGGGAGTAATGTGAAGTGCCATAAATTCATTTTATGGGTTATA
The DNA here is from genome assembly GCA_024138015.1 of Lumnitzera littorea. NCBI lineage: Eukaryota > Viridiplantae > Streptophyta > Magnoliopsida > Myrtales > Combretaceae > Lumnitzera > Lumnitzera littorea. Next base: position 23,222,939 of record JAMXBB010000004.1, read on the forward strand.
TCTTCATATTTTTCTAATATTGTATATCTTTTACCTCACTTTTCTCAGGGCAAGATAACAATAACTTAGAAGCAATTGTTCCCTTGCTCTGTGCTATGTAGCCATAGCAGTGGAACTGTTGACTTCTCTTCCCCTTCCTTTAGGCGTTTGTGTATAATTATTATAATTATTATTATACTGCATATCTGATTTCTCTTTCCCAGTTCAATTTGCGTTGCTTTTAAGGTTAAGAGCTTATGCTAAGCTGTTTGATTCTGCTGCTCCTTCTCCTTCTTCAACCCTTAGGACTTTAATCTTATGAAATTGTACAGCCTTTTCTTTGGAGAAACAAGCTAACTGTCCGATGTTTCTGCAGGTGTATTCTAGTATGTCACCACTCGTCCATATTGTTAATATTGAATCTTCTACTAAAGAGTCCCTTGCCAATATAACGGTATGTGCTACAATATCTTATTGCCAAGGTATGATGTCCATTGTGCAGTTAAAAGTTTTGCTTCATCTGCACATCTTGGTTGCTGATTGCTTTATGCTATGGTTGATATGTAAATTATATGCCTTGCAACCACAATTTTCTTCTATTTAACTTCATGCTGGTGATAAGCAACTTGGAAATTTTACTCCAACAATTAAGTGTTTATAGTAATTGGACTTTGTTAGTCCTTCTGCCTGAGAGAAGCTGCTGGTTATTCTCTTGCATTCTTCACTTTGGCCATATAGAACCATTTGTTTGGTGGTAGAGCAAATTGACTGATGGGATGTTGTTCTTGTATTAGACTGCTTTATTTTAACCGTGCTACTTCAATTCTTTTCCAATTTGTGCTTTGTTCTGTTTATTTTACGATGATAGATACGAAGTCCTAAACCTACCATTGTCCCTCTTTCTTTATTTGATTGCTAAAGGTTTAGAACCCACCTATGCTTCATTGACAAAATCTTGATCCTTTTCTTGAACAGGAACTTCATGATGGGTTGAACTTCTCCACTGAGGACGATGAAGATGATGAATCTGCAATCTTCTCATTAAAATTCTCCACTGATGGACGAGAGATTGTTGCTGCAAGTGGTGACAGAGCAATCTATGTTTATGATCTTGGAGCAAATAAGCTTAGCCTCCGAATTCCAGCTCACTTGGTATCAAGTTGTTCTACTATGTTGAACTTAATTCATTTAGGTTGTCAATTTTAGTGGAAACAAGTGTGGTTGAGATTAGTCCAAGTTAATGAAACCACAGAGAGGAAAATTTGCATTTTCTGAGTAAACGCTGTCTAGACATTTGTTTTCACATTATGAAAAGCTGTCTGGATACTTATTTGCATGGCATTTCATCAAGATATTTCAGCATGGTTCTGTTTAGCATTCCATGTTTTGTCTGTCCATGTTGAGAGGTCCACAGTTCTAAAATCTCTGGTGCTTTGTGCAGTCTGATGTTAACACAGTGTGCTTTGCGGATGAAAGTGGCCATCTTATATATTCTGGAAGTGATGATAGCCTCTGTAAGGTGAAATTCCTTCTTTCCATCTTGGAGGATTTTGGAGAAACCTAGTTCCTTTTTCAGTTTAAAGAAGTTGGCAAATAATTCATAGAAAGGACAGAGGTCATGTATTAGATTACTTCACTTTTGAGAGTAAAAACTCTCTCATGCAGAATATACCATGAGGGCTGTTGATTGTGAGGATAAATTTTCCAGTTAACAATGTTATATATGCAGGGTTAAACTGTCCCAAGGAATGAACTTGAACTTTTATTAAGTAACCACATTATGTGAATCAATATCACAGCCATGTTACCATGTAGGGTCAGGAAAGGGATTGTTTACCCCAGGCAGCCAGTGAGGGTTAGTTTAGGTAGGGGTGAGAGTAGAATGCATTATTGATAATTCTGCACCTCTTTTAGGGTGAGTAAACTTCATGTTTTTTTAACTGTAAACAACTGCATGTGGATTTGATTCGTCTTCCATCTTTTCCAGTTCTATATGGTCAATAAAAAAGAAAAAAAAGTTTGCTTAAATGCATGAGAGGTATTCATAGGACTTGTAGGACTTTGGGGTTTTTCCTTTAGCTTTTATGATGCAATTTCCTTTTTCATTCTACATTATTGGACTGCTTTATGTAAAATCCAAGCTATGCATCTTCCACTTTAGGACAAGATGCAACAAATTACTGGCATTTTGTTACATGCAGACTCCAAGTGGAATTGTTGTCCCAACAAGGAATATAGCTTAGCCAAGGATGAAATTCACATCTTTGAAGTCCTCATCTTTCTTTCTTTTTCCTACAGCACTCTTTGAATGAATGGCACTACTGAGGATAAGATAATTGTGCACAGAATACCTGAGAACTTTCATATAAGATTATGATGTTCTAGATATTAAAATAGTGTATCGTGCTGTCCTCTCATTTTATTTATAGGTTTGGGACAAACGTTGCCTTGGGACAAGAGGGCAGGAGGCTGGAGTTTTGTCTGGACATCTGGAGGGCATTACGTTTATTGACAGTCGTGGTGATGGACGCTACTTTATTTCAAATGGAAAGGATCAGAGAATCAAACTCTGGGATATACGAAAGATGACCTCACGTGCCACCTAGTATGTTTATGGTTTTCTTGCAATGGATGATTGTTGCATTTGCTTCACAGTTATTCAATTTAGAGCCATGTCCTTTGAACCATAATAGTCCTTTTGTGAGTGGGCAAGCATGTTACTTAAATATGGGTTAATATGTATGGAATGCAGTTTGAATGGGCTCTGATTTTTCACTGGATAGAACAGCATTACTCTCCAACTTAAATTCTATTGGGCACATGACGAACTTTATGACAAGTGGTTTTAATTGCATATAATATTGCTTTATTGAATTGGCAGTCACCGACGGAGAGACAGTGAGTGGGATTACCGGTATATGGAATATCCACCTCAGGCTAGGAACTTGAAACATCCAGATGATCGGTCTTTAGCTACATATGAAGGCCATTCTGTCCTCTGCACTCTGATACGCTGTTATTTCTCCCCTGCAAATAGGTAATGTTTCATTTATGCTGCTTTTTTGTTGCATTGTTGACAAGTAGCTTTTGTGCCCTAGAAGTTGCTTCACATCAGCTATTCCAGTAGTGTTATTAGTAGTTCCTCTTTGTTTTTGTGCATTGGGATTTCTGCAAAAGTTTGAGTACTTTTGATTGTTAAAAACCAAATGTTTGCCCTTGATTTTGAAGCTTTTGGGGTTTGCTGTGTCCTTTTTATTTCAGCACTATGTGCCTGAGGCTGATTTGAAAATTTTGTGACTTTGAAGTAAAGTGCAATGGTATTTGTTTTCTATTTACATGATTTTTGTTATACTGAACGGTCAAATCCTTTGAACCTTTCACCTTGGAATGGAGAAGATTCTTCTGACCCTTTATTTATCTTAAGATTTAGTCAATGGAAACAACATATTTATGTTGGAGCCAGATAGTATGTATATATGCTGTCAAAGGTCTCTTGGATGGTGTTACAGGATCGGTTTGAGAGAACTCGATGATCTGTAATTATGGGCTCGATTAATGGGTGAACCTAAGGATCACTTAGAACACCAAGTTCTGGAATTTTTTTAGGGAAAACAGGACTTGATTTTATTTCCTTTTCTTCTGATACATATGGTCTACACTACAAGGGCAGTTAACAAATTGCTGGTCCTACTCTCTCTCTTTTTGTGACACCTAGATATAACTGCAACTTTCACCTAGATATCAGAAAATAACTGACATGTAACTGCCATCAACATCTGACATCAGCACCTATACACAACTATCACACTCTTTTGAATATTTTCTCTTCCCTGGTTTCATAGACATGCATACAACATTATTTATAGACCACATTACAAAATATGCACATTAATTGCGAAGACTGATATAACCAACTAAACCAACAGTAAAATTACAACAATAGCAGATTTAATAAACACAAACAATAACAGACAAAGACAACATTATAATTAATTCTTCTCCATCTTGCTGTAACCAGTGGACAAGGGGTCATAACAGAAGGCTGTTGGGTAAAAGTGTTACAAAGGGAAATTAGGAAGTTCTCTGGTCCAAGAGTATAGCATAGGGCTGTGGTGGGGGGTTGAAATTCTTTTGGCAGTTATAAGCAGCTGTGAATTTTTCCCCCTCTCCCTTTGGAATATTGAACTGTGCTAATTTGTGTATGACTTGTTGCAGTACTGGCCAGAAATACATCTACACAGGCTCTAGTGATTCTTCCGTGTATATATATGATCTGGTATGCGCTCTCTCTATTGATTTTTTTTATATATTTGGCTTCTCATGTCCTCATTTCCTCATCCAAATTTGCATCCTGTCATGTGGTAGGACTGGTGAAACTTTTCGGCCTTTATATCTTATTTGTATATTTATGTCTTCTTCCTTTTTTTTTTTTTCAAATAACTTGGGTTAATCTAACTTAGATTGTAAGTCGAAAATTGAACACCCTCCAGTTTACACTTGTCATTTCATTTTACAATTTACCCCTTTATTTTGTGTTTTTATATTTTTTGTAGTGTTGTGGTAGTTGCTACATCGTATTAGTAGAGGGTGATAAGAAACTGGTTGTTATCAGTAGGGTTCTGATGCTTGGCTCAAAAAAAGGGATTCGATGGCTTTTAATTCTCAGTTCAGGAATATTTTTCACCATTGCTGCTCTGTTTATGGACAACCAGTGATTAGCGGTCTTGCAATTTTCTTTGGCCTCCAGCTGTTTTGTTTTGTTTTTTTTTTTTTCCTTTTTCCTCTAAAGTTAAAAAGGATGTGGTATTTACATATTCAAAAATGATTTTTGCATCCACATGCTATTAATTTCTTAATTTTTGAGTGTAGAAATATGTCTCCCCAAGTTTTTAAAACTGTTATTTTCTTACATCTTCCCCGCATGAGTAGTCTTGAGGACTTGCATGAACTAAATGCAATTTTTGATGCTGCTCTCATCCTTGCTCGAAGCTTCTCTAGGATGAACAATTTCATGACCAAGACCGAAGAACTGGGGATAGGAGTCAAAAGAACCGTGTGTTTTGGTCGTTGCTCTTGCATATTTGAAACAGATTTAATTGCTTTGCCTTCATGTTGAACGGTCTCGGTTGATTATTCCTGACTATGAAGGTGATGGTTTTTGCCGTTTTCCTTGATTTCTTATAGGTAAATGGACGTCAAGTTGCCAAGTTAGATTACCATGATGCACCTGTTAGGGACTGTAGTTGGCATCCTTTCTATCCGGAAATGGTGAGCTCTTCTTGGGATGGTGTCGTTGCAAAATGGGAGTTTCTTGGGGAAGAGAAAGCACCACCTCCCGTAAATCGGAGGAGAAATCGATGGCGAATCATTTTCTAATCTTGGCCTTCGTTCCCTCCACACCTGTCATCTCTCCAAAGTTTTTATTTTTTATTTTTGGGTAATACCCAAGATAGTAGCAGCGATGGTGACACATCCATTTGAGAAGGAAACGATAGTGTCCTAAACGATAGAAAAGTTTATATATCTATATCCTATACTTGTTTAAGCTGTATGTATGTGTTTTGGCATTGCATTTTGCACGGAGGAGTAGTTGTCATTCTGCAAACTCTTGCTACAGCGTGCAACGATTGTAGGCCGTAGCTACCTAATAAGTCCAATTTAAAGGCTAGTGGTGTATTATTGTAATTAAACTATATCATAGAAATATGACGATTCCGATTTGTAAGAAGCGGTGATCGTTTTTCTTATTGGTTATTAGAATGTGTATTGGCTATTTAGCACTGCTGTCGATGGTGACCACTATCATTGTCTTTTATTAATGCATATTGGTAGAAAGCTATGATTAATTGCAACCTCCCGATGAATGTTGAAGAAAGATTTTTTTATTTTTAAAACCATATATGTTGAAGAAAGTTGAAATTCACTTTTTGTGATGATGGCAACTATTATTATTATTATTCACTGTTGTTATTCAATGTGACAAAAAGGTATTTTCTGCTTTTACCGAGCCATTATTGCTCGAATAACTTTCGCTATTGTGTGCGTGTTGCAGTTCTAGCAAAACCTTTTTTTATAAAGTGAAAATTATGAGAACATTATCCGTGTTTATTTTTGGGAATTCATGAGTTGTGTTTCGTCTTCTTACTAGCACATGATCTTTGTTTAGGACACATGAATCGGTTTTTGATTAGTTGATAATAATTGATTCAATTAAACAAGTTTAATAAAAATAAGAGGAAAATTAAAAGAAGGGAAAAAGAAGGGGAAAAATGCATCAACTTCTTTTAACGGGTAGTGAAGACTAATTGATCGTGTTTTGGATTACATCAAATCTCCATGTTAACCTAAATTCCAGTTGAAAACTTCTCCAGACCTTTTGGGTTTGAGTAGATTACTCCGTTGGTATCCCCTCATCTTTCTGTTGGTTGAATGCTAAAAATTCGAAGTTGGTATTTTTACTTTAAAGAAGCTTAATTTTGAAGAAACAGGGAATGAAAACAACCTGCAGTTTTAGCAGTTTCAAGACCAATTCCAATAATTAATAATTAAGTGAAAGGGCATGACGGCTGCTACCGTGGAGAGCCTTTGCATTTTCTCTCTCTCTTTTTTTTTCTGTTATTCTGCAACTTTAAATTATTTTTAGTATATCATCTATTTAAAATTATATAATAATATTATCTCATTAATACTATGAATCAATAAGAAAATTGATATATGTCTTGTAACTAATATTAACACTTAAATATGAAAACTTAAAAACAAGATGATGTTATTGTGATACATAAATTATACTACTTTTTCGAACATGATAAAAGCTAATCCTTTATACTAGAGGTGAGTGAATAATCCTATTGAATAGGATATCTACTTATATCTTCCTTGGTATAAGATAGGTTCTAAATAATAATTTTTTTGAACCTATTCTCAACAAGTAGGGTACGAGTAAGAAATCATATACTTTATACCCATTTCAAAACCTGTAATTTGAAACATATATGGTACAACTAGAGTCCCTAGCTTGTAATAGTAATAAAATAAAATTAATAAATAAAACATATTATCACATTAAAATAAAGTAAAGTCTAGCCTATCAGAAACCTTAAACTAAATACTTGTTAGTCTCTTCTATTTCATTTTTCGTTTTTAGTTTTTTTTTTTTATTATCGTTTTCTTTCTACTCCTTCCACTTTGCTAAATCTATCATTTAATAAAGTTTGAAAAAGGGAATCTATGTTTCTAGTTTCTACTTCTAACATTGCCTACAAATCATAAAGTACATTCATTATTTATTTTCTATAATAGAATAGTTTTTTTATTTTATGTTTAACAAAAGAATTTGTATTACTATTAGAGCGAAATTTGATTCTTAGAGTATAGAAAGATTATCTAATTGATGCATGTGTTTTGAGAAAGAAAAATATTTTAGTTTGAATATATGTTTTGTTTTATTTTTAACGTTATATCTTATTTTCTTATGATTAATTATTTGATCCTATATTATCGTTACATTTATAATTATTGAATTATATGATCTTATGAATTTTTTATTCATATTTTAATAAACTTTATAAATCTTACGTTGAGTACGATATTTGCTACTTTCATTCTTTATAACGGTATGTTTATTCCCTAAAATATTGCTATAATGTGTTATTACAAAATGAGTTTTTTATTTACACAATTTTTTTTTATACAATGGTTCCGTAAAAAAATCATTTATAATAATAATGATTAAAAAGAAATTTAAAAAAAAATCCATCGAAAATAAACCTCAATAAACTCTTAGCATCATTTAAAAAATGGGCTGAATTGAGCACTTACTTTTTTTAAAAAAAGGTCAACTTTATTTTTATATATTAAAGAAAAAATAGCCATATTGAAATTTATAAGAAAAATAAATAAATAATTTATAAGTTTTATACGGTTTATAGGATATAAGTTGGTTTTAGGGTATTATAGGGTATGATATGGGTAGAGCTTGTAACCAAAGGGTAGGGTAAGAGTATTCTATCTAACTTGTACCTACTTACCTCTACTTTATACTATATTTAGGATTTTTCTTCGGTTCAATTCATTTTTTTTTTATGAAACTAGTCCCGTCAATCATCTTAAGTTTAATTTAATATTTTGTAAATCTTAATAGTTGAAATCACAATCAATTTAATGATTCATAGAAGTTCCTATCACATTTAATCAACATTAAATTAATGGTGTGATGAATAATGAGATTGAATACTTAAAAAATATGAATAGGGCCATAAAAGAATATGATAGGGATGCCATTTTGGTCTCTCTCTCTCTTATGTCAATATATCTCCGAACTCTCTTCCTTAAACCACCCACCGTTTTATCTTTGAGGTCCTTATAAAAGTCTCTTAACCTTTTTTCAAGGAGGTTTTTTAATCGAAATAACAAATTTTAAACAATTAAATTTTTTTTTAAAAAAAAAACCTTACTTTCCAGTTGTCCGTTGGAGGAACGCGGCTTTTATACGGAACTTAACATATTGGAAAGGAACGGAACTAGTCATCAGGCAAAACGCCTAGGTTGAAAATGGTCTTATTGATTTGATGCCTTTAAGGTGTAGGACCCAATACGTGCATCAAAGCAACGTGCATTATTTATCCATGCATCTTATTGGCTAGAATCCAAAGCGTTCTAAATAGATTTTTTATTTTAATTTTGTAATGTATCACTTCCGAAACATTTTGGAGACCATAGGAAATTGGAAAAATTACACAAGAAGCGAGCAATTTTTGAGAATAAATTAAAAAAAAAATCAATATTTTAAAAAATTTAAATAAAAAATCAACATTATCTTAAATGATTTAAATAGAAGATTCTATCATAACATTGTTATATTGTTGTTAAAATAAGTTGACGTGATTGTTAGCTGACACGTTGGGTTGACATGGCATTAATGTGGTGCATAGGAATCAATTTTTTGCAATTTAAAAAAGAAAAATAATGTGCATTTATGAATAAAATTATAAAAATTAGAAAATATCAAGAAAATTAAAAAAATGGAAAGAAGGAAAAACACAAAGTTAAAAAAAAATATATACATATATAAAAATAAAAAATAAGAAAATTAAAAATATTAAAAGTTAAAGAAGAAAATTATGGAAAATCAAGATTTAAAAAATTACAAAAGAAAACTATAGAGAATCAAGATTTATGGAAAACTATTAGAGCATCTCTAGTTCCTTTTTTATCGGGTCCGGAGAAGAAAGGGCAATAAAAAAGAAATATAATGAGAAATAATGTAATAAAAATAAAACCTAATTAACCAACGAAACACCTTAGCGCAGTTTTTTCTCAAGCTCGTTCTTTCTCTAATTTGTATAACGTTGAGATGAATAAAAAATTGGAAACGTCAAGTGGGTTCTCATCGTAACTCAATGTAGAAAGCAAAAGAATCGATTGAAACAATCAGATAAGAAACGAATTCAAGAAACCTTCGTTGATGTAGCTTTAAGAACAGAGAGATAGAACAGTTTGTATCCTGCAATTTATTAACAGGAAAAACTAACTAAACTATTAACAAAAGACTATTTATATGCACAAGGCTTTCACATCAGACTAATTGCTATTCTACAGGTGGAACAGATGGAATAAATAAAACTAATTCTGACATGTGGACAAATATATATACATATCTCTACACCCCTCAAGTTGGGGTTTCTTGAAGACTCAACTTGCCATTAAGAAACACGGACATTTTTCACTCAATTGGCACTTGATGTTGAGAAGGAACATATAAAACCTTTAAGAAATCTGATCTCTATTAAAATGCATATCAATAGTGATACGATTTATATGTCCATGTGAACAAGAATATCCTGTAACTAACAAGGTTGACTTGTTATCACAAAACAATTAAATAGGCCGATCAATTGAAATATTGAGATCTTGTAAAATGTAAAAAGTTCCTTGGTAGCCATTACTAAAGATCTATACTCTACTTCAGTAGAAGATGTAGAACTTTTGTTTATTTCTTAGTTTTCCAAGAAATAAGAGCTTATCCTAAAAAACATAATAGCCTAATATTGACTTTCTATCATCAAGACAAGCTCCCCAATCAGAATTAAAAAAACCCGACAAGTGTAAAGAGTTGCAAGAAGAGTTGAATAATCCTAAAGAAACCGTCTCTTTAATATATCAAAGAACATGAGATAAAGCTTGCAAATGAAGAGTGTGAGGACAAGTAACAAACTAACTTAGTTTGTGAATTGCAATACTTAAATCTAGTCTAGTTAACATCAAATATAGTAGCTTTACAACCATGTGTCTATAAAATGCAGAGTTATCAATTACATCCCCTATATACTAGTCCAATTTGACACTAGTAGGCAATGGACTCACATAGGTTTAGCGCCAGATAAACCACTTTCAAGTAAAAGCTCAAAAATATGCTTGGCGCTGGTTAAGTAAATTGCAAAAAGTGGTGTGGCAAATCTCTATTCTAAGAAAATGACTTGCAGGTCCAAGATTCTTAACGATGCAAGCAAGATGCAAATGTTAATTTAAAGAACAAAAGAGTAGAGTAGTCACACTTAGATTGCTTGAACCCATGCTTAAGCAAAAAATTGGAAATTTTGATATTCCATTGTCGATTGACTTGTTTCAACCCATAAAGAGACCTTTTTAAATGATACACTTGCCTTAGTCTTGCTTTAGTATAACCCTTTGGAGATAACATGTAAATTCTTCATCAACAAAGTCATGTAGAAAAGTATTTTTTACATCTATTTGATGCGAAGGCCAGCCATATGCAGTAGCAACAACTATTAATATTCTTACTCAAATAGTACCTAACGTAGTAATAAGAGAAAACATTTCATTATAATCCGCACTTTCAACTTGACTGTATCCTTTGACTATTAATTGAGCCTTATATCTCTTAACTTAACCATCTAGTCTATACTTGATCTTATAGACCCATTTACTACCAATCTTTGCTTCCTTTTTGGTTACTTAGTTGAAACCCTAAGTCTCATTGTTTTCTAATGCATTAAGTTCATGTTGCATAACATCTACTCATTCTTTTTGTTTAGATGCTTGACAATAATTAGATGGTTGTTATAAAGCTAACATGTATGCTAAAGAAGCAAGGTAATCATGTGGATAATGGACAAATGTATGATTATGAAAAGTGGATACTAGTTCTGTTTAGCAATGCAATTAGGAGTAGCTGAATGACCAGAATCCATATCAATAGTAGCATTAAAAGATCTACTAGCAGTACAAATAGAATCCTTAAGCTAACCTAGAGTCTTCCTTTCTCTCAACTATTTGGGAAGTGTATCATAAAGTATTTGAGAAGAATCAAGAGAAGAAGGAATAGTATATGACTGTCATTTTAAAGAATGCATATAAGGGACATTTGCAAAGGAAGGAGGAGAATTAGGATGTAAGAGAATCTGTTAATGATGAAGATTTGAATGATTTGGTGAAGGAACATCCTTGAATGGAAAAATTTGCTCAAAGAAAACAATATCTCTAATAAAAATTTTCTTATTAGAGTGATCAAGGAATCTATAGCCTTTTTGTCCATGTTTATGGCTTAAAAAAATATATTTAATACCCTTAGGATCAAATTTATCCTTATGTGGAGTATGATTGACTACATAACAAAGTAATCCCATAACCCTTAAGTTGTCATGTGTTGGTGGTTTGTTGCATGGCTTTTCATAAAGTGTTTTCCATCCCAATGATGCTAGGGGCATTTTGTTAATAAGATAAGTGGATGTTATTACACACTTTGCTCAAAACTCTTTAGGCAAATGAGCATGATAGCTATGTTTTCTTTCTATCCATCAATTTTGTTGAGGAGTGTATATTACTAATCTTTGATGAATAATTCACAGGCTATGAAACATGGATTGCATGAAACATGGATTGGCATGAAGTGGATAGGAACTCGGTGCCATGATTAGTTCGAACATGCTTGGGAATAATAGAAAAATGATTGGAAACATATTGAAAAAAACGATTTAAGAGAAAACAAGTTTGATACTTGTATGCTAATAAATATGTCTAAGTAGCTCGTGAATAGTCATCAACTGTTATTAAAAAATAACAAAAACCAAATATTTGATGAAACACAATATGGACACTAAAGATCAATGTGTGATAGATAAAAAGCAAAAGTGGAATGAAACAAAATTTTAGAGAAAGGTAATTTATGAAATTTCGCTCTTTGGCAAACATCATACACAAATTCTTGAGAATCAATGTCTTTACAATCAACCAAGTATTCAAGTTTGGACAAAGAAGTATGACCCAAGTGGTCATGTAACAAATGCATATTGGTCTTTCAAGAAAAACTAGCAAATGTTTGAATCGAAGAAACATTGAGGCTAGAAACTAGTACGCAAGCCTCTTTTCTACTGTGCTATATCTACTAATTCATTGGTCATCAAGTCCTAAAATTTGCAACCACAAGCATTAAATGTTGCTTTGTAATTCTAGTCTTTGGTGAGCATATGAACTAACAAAAGATTATAAGAAAATTTAGGCATAAACAAAACATTATGTTTTTTGTAAGGTTAACTTGATAGAAACAATTCCGTTAACTTTAATAAGTCTTCCATTAGGTAATTTCACATTAATTGGAGGAATAATGGTTGTATGTCATGTAAAATGTGAATGAAGGGAATCATTTGATCGATGGCACCTATGTCAACTATCCAAGATTCCATACAATTGTTTAAAGCATTAAAACAAAAAGAGGAGTTATTTATACCTACAAAATGAATTGAGTTTGCCATCATCTCTTGTGCATTCCTACCCTTCATCATGCACATTACTTCTTCACAGACCTTTTGGAAAAAATTGCTTATTAGGAACTTCTTTACCCTTATTACCACCTGTCCTACTCAAAACAATATCATTAGAATGATATAAATCATCATAAAATGGTATATCGACATGATTAAATTGTGTTTTGCATTAAGAAGTTGAAGATTCTACAGTTTTTCCAACAGAATTTGAAGTTTTACTCTTGAGATTCTTTTTTCCTTTGAAGCATTTAGGATAACCTACAAGTTGAAAGCATGATTATATAATATGACCCTCATTATGATAATGCTTACAAACCAATTTGCCTTCAGTTCCTTGTGGTTTTCTCTTGTCATTTTGTGGTTTGCTAACATTTGACTTGTTTATAAGAAAGGCTAAAACTTTTGCTGATGGATTAATAGTAGTTGTTACTTCTCTTTGCTTCTTTACTTGGTGTAGTAAGTAAAAGGCTTTATTAATAGAAGGCATTAGTTCCATTGATAGAATATGGATCCTACTTCCTTCATATATCTTATTCAAACCCATCAAAAGCTACATTAATTTGGTATATGACTCAAATTTATATACCTTCTCCTTTAAACCACAAGTATGAAACTCCATTCTTCCATAATCACAAATACGATAGCTACGCAATGTACTTAACTTACCCCAATGCCTTTTTAGTTTATTATAGTAGGCTCTTGTTATCATGTTGTTTTGCTTCAAGTTGCAAATTTCATATTGCAATTGGCTTATTAATGGCCTATTAGCAATACCGTATTGCTCCTTGATTTCATTCTAAAGATCACATGCAATTTAGGAATATAGAAAATTCTAAGAAAGCTCGCTTTTCATTGAATTTAATACCTAACAACGGACCATAAAGTCATACTTGGTCCAATTAATATAATTTGGTGAATGCTTTATAGTTTTTCTAAGGCTTCATCAATAAAGTCTAATTTAAGTTTTGCTCCTAATCCCATTCTTATTGACCTACTCCGGGCTATGTAATTGCTACTATTAAATACTAAATTTCCAATATACATGCTTGGATTATATGATCTTGATAGATAAAGGAGATCCCTAATTCGAAGATTTTGATTTTGATCTACTTGAGTACTCATCATACTGTAACGATGAAGCTATGAAATGACTTAATAGAAATTACCTCTATCCTATTGCTTTGATACTATGTTGAAAGTATTAGAATCAATTGAAACAATCCGATAAGAAATGAATTCAAGATACCTCCATTGATGTAGCTTCAAGAATAGAGAGATAGAATCGTTTGTATTCTACAATTTGTTAATGGGAAAAATTAACTAAACTACTAATAAAAGACTATTTATATGCACAAGCTTCCATGTTAGACCAATAGCTACTTTACAGGAGGAATAAAGCTAATTTTGACAAGTAGATGCATATAATACATACATATTTGTACACTTAAGAAAGTGACTTCCTTTATATGATTAGACTTCAATAGTTTCATGTTTTAACGAGGTCCATTTGTTAAACCTTTGTCTAACCAAAATCGACAAACTAAAATTAAGGAAAAAAATTGCATTTATAAGTAATCAATCATACGGTAGTAAAAGTTTTCAACTTGTGATTTTTAAGAGTTCTAAATAAAAAAGTGGAAAAGTAAAAGTATATAGAGTGTTAGTATACCAATAAAAAATTCATATGAGTATTAACATTAAGTGGATCAATGAGTAACGTGTAAATACCAATAAGAATTTGATACGTGAAAACATATTTGGTATTTTTTGAAAAAGTATGTTTCTTTATCATCACGTGTTAAATTTTTATTAGTTATTACATTCTATTCATTGATCTATATAATGTATTAGTCAATTAAATCATTTTTCATTAGAGGGCTCGTTAAAGGTGATGAGTTGGCTTTGGAATTCATTGCTTAAGGTTGTCTTGATGGAGGGGAAGTAGCCGATGGCGAAGCCATTGGTAGTTGGAGCAATGGTGGTTATCATGATATTATTGTAAGTTTTCTGTTCCAAATATTTCCTGAAAGTAGACAACAAGTTTTAAATCTTAATGTAGACATTTCATATCTCGTTGAATTAGTCTTTTTCGCTACATCGCATATAAAGGGAATCGAACCCCTTATGTTGCTGTTTAGTGGATGGAGAATGTCTTCCTTCAATCTAGCAACCATTTCGTTTCTAAGTAAAAGAGCCATTTTCAAGTAGTCTTCGATCAATTACGTATTAATCAATAATTGATTGATTGGTTTGAGGTTATTGACAAAAAGGAACACATAGATCACTTGGTGGCAATGGTGGGGTTAGCGCCTATAGATGTTCTTTATCCAATCAGTTTGACAATGTTTTGTATGTATTGTCATTGAAGGGGTTCAACCGCTAAAATTGTTTTTAATTTTTAAAATTTTCATTATTTACTAATTATATTGTTTTCTTTTTAGATTCTATACCTTTTTCATTTTCTTCCATTATTTTTCATTTTTCATTTTTTATTTTTTAAAATTTTATTAGTTATTTCACATTTTTTTTAATTGCAAAAAAAAATTGACACATAAGTATCACATTAGTGCCTTATAAGTGCCAAGTGTCCATTAATGACCATGTTGGCTTATATTAATAGAGTTATAACAATGTTATGATAATATTGATATTTTATTTGATATCCTTAAAATATTGTATTTTATTTAAATATCTTGAAATGTTGATCCCTATTTGAAACCATATATATTTAGAGGGAATTTGAAAATTCAGTTAGCGAGACAAATAGGTGGGAATATTAAAAAACAGAAAATAAAAAAAGATAAATAGAAAAAAAAAAGTTGTATATTATCGGTACCTTCTCTTCGAAGTTTGTAATCTTTTGTGAAGTTATAATTATGCTTTGAGTTTCTAAAGATATTTTGTACTTGGTAATTGTCCGTAATGCTTCCAAATGGTTCTTTCTTTTATGACCATCAAAGAATCCTCTTAAATTTCGTAATTTATCTCCGGTCAATATCCTTTTTTTCTCACGTAATGGTCCTTCACTTTCAGTCTTTCACGAATTTCCCCTTTCCCGTAACCCTCATTTTGCGATAATGCATGTAATTCTTGATTATCTGCTTATTTTTCCTTCTTTAATTTATTCTCATCCGACAATACATGTATTACAAATTAGTACAAATCTATAGTTTTATAAGTACGATCTGAATTTCCAATATTGCAGTTTTCCTCAAGAATGTTCCTCATGCTTAACTTCATATACATCATACCATGAGTATATATAAATGCGTAATTTTCCTTTTAAGTTTCGTGTCGCATCATCTTAATGGCTCGTAAAAATCCCTAAAATGACTTAGTTATCCTTACTTCAACCTTATACCCTTTTGCTCTAATTTGGTTGAATTGTTTATAATATAACTTAGTACACACATCGGTAAATGTCTTGTCTTTCATGTAGAAAAATTCTTCTTTGCAATCACTCTTTAAGTTTTCTACCAACTTATTCAAAAATTCGTTTCTGTCTAGCTGGAGAACCTTTCACATTCTTTGTACACGAGAAAAGAGAACTCTTAGACATAAGTTAGTGGAGTTAAAAAGGAATAGGCCATCTACTTCTCGAAATCTAGAAAGATTAACTAAACGGTGGAAATATTTTAGAGCATATTTATCAAGCGTGTTTAACATAAATTTTCATTTTAAGTAAGCCCCTTCCCTTTATAAAGTGTAAGCAATTTTTTTTTTTTTTTTATACAAGATCCACAAAAATTTTAAGAAACAACTAAGTAACTTTCTTGAAATAATCTATTAATAAAGCGAATAATTTTTTTAAAAAAAGAGTTATTTAAAATACTGATATTATACTCTAAATAACCTTCTAAGTAATATATTGATAGTTCTCTCTCACCTTTATCACGGAAGGTGCTTGATACACCTTCCAATATCAAAGACCTCTTATAAGTTATAATATATTTATTAAGGGTGTTTGGTATGTAAAGTGCAAATATTCAATTGTGCTTAAAATTAGTCACTTCACTAGACACCGGTGCTTTAAGTGTTTTTTTTTTTTTTTGTCCTTTTTCTTTTCTAATTTCATTAATCTCTCTCCACCAAACTATGGCTATTGTAGAAAATTATCGCCATTTGGCCGTTTGATCACTCTTTTGTTGTTCAATTTTTTTTCGTTGTCTTTGAAGAAAAAAAAAAAAGATTCTTTTGTTGATGTAATAACAAAACGGTTATTCACAAATTAAAGATATTTTATATATTAGTTTAAAACATAATGACGATATGGAATCCATAAAAATTCAAAAAATTATTAAATAAATTTGGTAAAGTAATCTCTAATAAAATAGAGAGTTATTTAGAAAAAAGAATTATATAGGATACTGATATAACATCATAACCATTTACTCAAGTACCCCGATTGATAAATATGATTTTAGAGCACTTTTGTTGGGATATTTGATGTAAATTTCATGCCAAGCATCCTAGATCAATTAACAAAGGTTAAGTACCCATGGTGCGGTGCTCGAGGGGGTAATAAAGTCCGACTTTATATTTTATAAATTGTTTTTCCTAATACTCCATTAATTCTTTTTTTTTATATATATATATATAATAACAATGAATTAATAATTGTTCAGGCCTGAATAAATATTTGAAATATTGGTTTGAAAAATAATAATAACATGAGACCTGTAAATATTTTAAAAAATTGCTTGGTAACTCTTCTAAAGCACCTCATTAATAAAGTAAAGAGTTATAGTACTCGGTGCACAATTATTACCACATTCACGACTGCTCCATTAGAATTACTAGTTTTTCTCCAACCCAATAATGGGATTCATAGGAGCAGTAGAAATAACACATAAAGGGTATTTCCTGGAGTGCACAAGTCAATCCTTTTTCGATATTTTAACGGAAGATTCAGAGTCTTCCACTGGACATTTGCATGGTCTAGCTTATCCCTGTGACCTTAGAAGACTTGGTATAACCAACTGGACGGTCCTTGGATCACCAGCCTTATGGTTCACTATATGCTTGTAGTCACAGTTCACTTGGTCCAACTAGATGGACAGTTTTGAGACAACCAGCCGGTTGGTTCACATCAAAATAGCAAACTAACGAATTTTTCATGCAACAAACAGATCCAACTTCTTCCATTTCTTTATAACACTTCAACATCAATCCAATGAATCACTTTTTAAGAGAGATATCATATAAAGTATAGTTTCATTAAGAGATCCAAGCTGACATGAACCAAGTTTTTATGAATTGTAAAGAGGTTAATATTAAAGTTTAGTTTAGCACAACTTATATAATTTTGATCTCATCAAAATCATAGAAGAACTTATTGATTCAACGTGGATAAATATTTATAATATATTTTTTTAGAATAATAAGAACATGGGATCTATGAATATTTTTAAAAATTGCTAAATAATTCTTTTTTAATGTACCTCATTAATAAAGTAGAGAACTACTTATGGGAGAGTTGATTAAAATACTAATGTAGTACCTCAAGTAACTCTCCAAACAGCCTATTTATAAAGATGCATTATATAAAGTTTTATGAAAAAATTGAGGTTTGCCCATTCTCTCTATCTTTTTATTTTTATTTAAAGTATGTATATTGTGGATTTTATAAATAATATAAATAAATTTTAATAAATTTTGTTCTAAGAAACTTAGAATTAAGAGAAGATATAAGAGGACTAATAATTCCATGAGCAAGATTCCAAAACAGATGAATAATTTACTCAACCATATGGGACCAAAAGTGACCATCATTACCACGTTCACGATGCTTCATTAGAATTATTAGCATTTTCTCCAACCCAATAATGGGAATTATAGGAGAACTAGTTACATAACAGCTAAAGGGTATTCCTGGAGTACACTGGTCGTTCGATCCTTTTTCGATATTTTAATGCAACATTCAGAATCTTCCGCTAGACACCATATCCAGCAACAACCTTAAGTTACGAGTACTACTGCCATCAGGTCCAACAGCCCTCTCAGCAGCTTCTTTAAGGGCAATCACATTTTCCTTCATCTTCCTTCATTTTTCAGTAGATTGAATGAAATCCTTCAACATGCTTTCCACAGCATTCTCGGTAAAAATTCCTCCTTCGACCGTCGCTCCGATCTTCCACACGTCTGTCGCCAACCGAGCGTTTATCCTTTGATCACCAAAGCAAGGCCTACAAATCATAGGAACCCCTCCTGCAATACTCTGCAGCAAAGATTGCCAGCCGCAGTGTGTAAGAAACACGCCAATGCCACAGTACGATGAAACATCCACTTGAGGTGCCCAAGGACCACCAATCCTTGTTCCCCGGTCCTCTCCAGAAACCCTTCCGGCAATTTCCTTTGCAGATGTTCCTTGAGGGACCATAGGAAGGGCACACTGCTCGTCTCCAATGCTCCCGCCAATGCCACCAGCTCCTTCTCGGGTATTAGCGCGGCTGTTCCGAAACTAATGTAGGCAACATAGGCAGGTTTTTGCTGGTCAAGCCAAGGTAAGCATCCGTATTCATCAGGAGCAGGTGGTGGCTTGGTTATCAAGTTGAAAGGACCGATAGTATAGGATTTCCTCGGCTTAGATTTCAAGTCGTTCGAGATGTCGGGCTGTAGTTCTTCGAAAGAATTTGCGAAGATTGCGGTTGCCTCCGGGAGTGCTTTATCCATTTGTCGAAGAATGCCTGGGAAAACCGGCGAGTATCCCAGAACAATCCCGTCAGCCAGGTCTCGAAGACGTATGCCTGAAATCTCCCCCGTATTGCATTTAAAAGAAAACATGTACGTGGATCAACCAGGATTGCACAAACTAAGGTGATAAAAAAAATACATAGATAAATGAAATAACGAGAGAAAGTTTAAGAAAATTTCTTAATTTTTTCTACTTTTAATTTGAACCCTTTTTTAAAAAAAATTTTGGTCTTTTTTTTTTTCTTTTTGTGATACTACTCTTCTATTTGAGTTCTTCATTTTTAAACTCTTCCATTCAAATCTTACATATTTTTTAAATGACTAGAAAAATCCACACTATTAAGAACTTTTCAATAATAATAACTTTTTGGCCACTAATCTTTTTTATTATGATTTTAACAGACATGTAATTGGTGTAAAAAATTACAAAAATTTGCAACCTTACATGAGTTAACATAAAATTATATATTTTGCAGATATCTAATTCTGCCATATTAACATAAAATTTCTTATATTAATAATCTATAAAATCAATAATTTATATTAAATGATAATAATTATACTATATTTAAAATAATTCATAAACATAGATATTATTAATATACTAATTTTGATAATCTTGTGTATAAATTTAATATTTTTTTACATATATATATATAGATATGTTAATTAAAATCCGTACATCATAGCCTATATAGTAAAAGAACTTTGGGTCGTAGTGGCGGCTTGGTCGGGAATCAAGTTGGGTTTGAAGTTTACAATGAGTCAACTTTTCCAATGTTTTCTCACGTTTATTTTTAAAATATTTTAATTGAATCATTAATGAAGAGGGCTGATTTTCTAAAATTTTTTTTTAACCAAGTCAATTCAAAATGGCAGTGAACTCAAACAATAAATATAAAAAGCAAAAGAGTCAAATGGAAAAATAGCACCGATACGAGAAAAAATAAATAAAAAAGAAAAAAAAGGAAAGAGAGCGGTTTTTATGTATATTTTTTTTTCATGAAATGACTAACCTTGCGAAAAGGTATTTTATATAAGAGCGGTGTGCACATGGGTGGAAAGTGAGAGAAGCCGAATCCCAAACACAGATCCATGGAACCTGAAATTCCTTGGCAATATCCGCTGCAAACCAGAGGAAAGCATCGGTAACCAAGACGCCTCCATTTGCTTACTAAAGTTCAGCGGTGCCGTCTGAAGAAAGAGCTGGATGTCCTCATGGCGCATTCCTGAGAAAACATATCCATCTGGTACCCCATCTTCCACATCATAAGGTTTTATGTTACGTTGGTGAGAGGAAGACGATGAGGACTGAGGGGCAAAGTTGGTGGCGTTAGATTTTGCAGTGCTGAAGAAGGAATAGATGGTGTCGGGAGTGGAGGAAGCTAGATGGCGGATGAGGGTGAGGAGAGTGGTTGCATGGCTGGTGAAAGGGAATGCCAAAACCGCAACATCTCCTCCTCCTCCTCCTCCCTGTCCTTGCAGATTCGTAATCGACATTATTCTAAATATTCCAAATTTTTTTGGATTGACGGGAAGGATCACAGCATCAACAGACAGTCACAGTGGAAACTGGAAAGTGTTTGATGGGGGAAGATGAGATCACATTGGCCCTTCATAAATAGATCCTTATGGCAAGTGTGCATTGTTGTGGGCCTCCAATTATCATATATATCATACTTTCAATAAAGAATATTATTAAAAATATATTAAAGAATTATTTAATTATATTAAGCTCGCCGAATACTTGTCATCACGTTGTTTTCATTCACCAACATTTACATCACCCATAATGTGAAGTAACAAAGCGTTGACTTCCAGAGAGATCTATAGAATCCACCGTTCAACTCTCTTTCTTTCTTTTGTATTTATATTTTCAAATGTTGAAATTATTATTCATATAAAACATAAAAGAAATCAAATTGTAAAAATGTAATAAAAATAATGATAAAAAAAAGGAAAATAAAAAACTTATAAAAGACAGGAATACCACACAAAAGGTATCTTTACTATACTAGATAATCCAGTGACTTGCATTACAGTAAAAATTATCAAGTAAAGTCATTATATATGAAGTCGCAATTATAAATGTGGTATAAAAATCTAGATTATGATATAAATATATAGATCACCATTTTCAATTTTTTTCCCTCACTTTTCAAACTTTTCGAATATTATCCATTTTTGTTTATTTTAATTTTTACTTGACTTTTGATATTCTCTTGCATAAAGATTAATATTCATATAGCTATCCAATTTGTGAGCCTACTTTTGTTGAAGAAAAGTTTCAATGTTACTAATACATTACATAAATTGATAACTAAATATCGATTAAATTTTAATGTATAGAAGCATTATTAGTATTTTTTCAAAAATTATGTATTTTCATTATTACGTATTTAAATATCATTAATACTAATATGTTTCTTTTATCAATTCATTTAATGTGCATGTATTATTAAACTTTTTTTCACTTGGTGGCTATACCATAATTCATTCGGGTAATGATCCTTGTCGTGTCTTCTCAAGGAAATGATGATTAAACCAATGCCTAGAGAACTAATAAATGCAATCCAATGTTATGTTTATCAGGAGTGTTTGCACATATTTTCGTACTAAGCATCATACTTTCATTGATAAATGGTGCGTACTGTACTTAATTCATGTGAATTCTTTTTGCAAACACTGGTGCTTAGCATTTGTTCTTAGTGCCATTCCAACATACAAAAACCATGTGTAATTTATTTTTATTTTTTTAAAACATTGATATTCATGATAAAGTACTTATAAATGAGAGTTGCTTAGGATATTAATAAGACATCCTAATAACCTTTCTAAGCATCCCTGCTAATAAACATACCCTGAGAGTTTAGCAGGAAACATTTAGATTGAGAAGAAGAAAGAAATTTCCTCATCCCTTCTCTGTTCCCATCGAAACCACCATTACTGTCCAATAGCAACTTCTCACCCCTTCTTGGAGTGTTATTGGCCAAAACGAGCATAACATCTAATACTCTTTCTAACAAAACCTCTGAGGATTATGTAGACAATTAGATGATGACCGAGAGTTCGTGTGGTACGAGGTTAAGTGGCTTTTGGGTCTCCATATGGTTATGGACTCATGATCACCTCCGAGCGGTGTATTGCAATAATGGATCGGAGATCGCATGCCCCTCACAGGTACGTGATGCTAGCCCAAACAAATAGAGGAATAATACCCACATCAACAACTAATAATAGAGATTTTTACAAAATATTGTATAAGTTTTAGCTGCTTTGATAGGCTGTCTAGAAGCTTGTACATATTATATTAAGGTTGGGCAGAAAATTTGATGGAGTTAGTAGAATTATTGTTGGAAAGAAGTAGGAAAAAAAAAAAAAAAAGGTTGAGGTTAAATGAAAAAGTAAATGTCGATGGAATTAAACACGTACTTTCCCGAGAAAATATTTCTAACTTTTTATTGCTTTTTTATTTTTCTCTTTACCCTAAGTTCTTGGCAATCTGCACGACATAATTTTTTTTTTCTTCATTTTTTCTTTTTAGTTCTTCATCTTTAAATTTCCAATTCAAGTCTTCATAGATTTTTAACACGAATTTCCCCTTCTAAATTTCGAATATTGCAGTTTTCCTCAAGAATGTTCTTCATGGTTAATTTTATAATATGAGTATATATAAATGCATAATTTTCCCTTTAAGCTTTGTGTCGCATCATCTCAATAGCTCGTAAAAATTCCTAAAACCACTTGCTTATCCTTACTTCAACCTTGTACCTATTTGCTCTAATTTGATGAGAAATATGTGCATTTGTCCTTTCCGGACAAACTATTTCTTAAAAAAGGGGTTCAGGTAAAATAATTTAGGAATTACTGTTACGAAATTGAGTTTTCTAAAAACGATTTCTCTTTTTATCACAGACAGACACGTGGTTGGATTTTGAAAAGAAAAGGCTAGATATTGGGAGGAAAACGTAGGTTAATTTTGCGATTTTAAAAGCGCATTTTCGTGTTGCGATTTGCAAATCCCCTCATCTGCAAGCGTTTGGCCGTTGAAATCGCAATACAATGATGCGATTTTGCCTGCATTATTTCTTTCCCCGACCCTTCTTTCCCCAACCTCTATATTGTCTGTTGTTCATTGATGTAAGAGGAGGGTTCGCGAAGTTTTACAAATTGCAGGCGATTCAAAAATCGCAGTTTCTTCACGAGATTTATACATCACAGTACTAAGACACGGTTTCTTTGTTGATTTGTCTTCTCTTTGTGTCACGTGACTTATTATTGTGATAAAACTAAACACATTTAGAAAATACGATTTAGCAAATGGAATTGGCAAATTACTTTACTTGAAACCTCTTTTTAAGAAATAGTTTGTCCCGAACATACCTATTTCTCCTAATTTGATTGAAGTGCTTATAATATAACATAGTACAAGCATGGTAAATGTCTTGTCTTTCATGATAACAATTCTTCTTTACTAACACTCTTTAAGTTTTCTACCAACTTACTCAAAAATTTGTTTCTATGTATGTAATACCTTAGAACTGGAGATATTACAACCTGTCTCATACTATTATCCTATAATGACACCATGAGGTGTTTAAACTTGTGTATATATTTAAATCCATATCAATTCAAAATATCAACCAAACTCTTATATCGTAAATCCACAAATAATAATTTGAATAAAGTTGTCATTTTACTCCATGAATGTTGAAAAACATAATAACGCTAATGTTAATAATAAAACTGGAGTTTAACACCTCTTTAAAGAATAAATCTTGATTACTAACTAAAGATTCATCTCCTATCATAAATTTGGAAGCTAACAACTAACAGGTCACATAAATGTCTCTACTAATTGTCATAATAGTAAATGAAGTCGATGCCCTAGCTATCCTGATCAAAGTTTACATACGACTCTTCATAAACATAACAATCCTTAGTACATGCAACTAAAAAAAATGTATCCCTGAGAGATGAGCTAATGCCTAGCACGTGTATACAACAATCGCATACACTTGTCAAACCATTCATATTCATACATGAAATGCAAATAAATAAAACAAGAAGTCATTTATTATCTTTTTATTTAAGTCTGAAAAACAGTATAGCCTTGACATCCCAAGACTTAGAGTAACTCACGACCCCGACATATAATATATATATATATATATATATATATAATACATAGTATGGTATTGGAAACTGCCACTATGGGTTTCAATATCCATGAGTCCCTAAATTTACTTGTATTATGCCGATAGGCAATTCTATCAGGGATAACGTCATCTATCAATCTATAAGGTATCCTTAGAGATTTACCACTACGAGCCCTTAGGCCGAGCCAAGTACATGTAACAAGCATTTATAAGTTGTTTAATTGTTATTCCATTTCTTATTTTCTAACCTAACAATTACACTTAGTAATCAAGTATACATGTACCTATCACCGTAGGGTCAACCTAATAATCTAAGCAGTTTGAACTGACACCTGCTCAACATAATATATTCTAACTTAGTATTTCATTAACTAATTAACTTTTATAACTTATTTAATTCTGTTGACTTATAAATATATATCTAGGGTAAACAAAAATAAAATATACACAAGTTATCATTGAATTATAGGTACATCCTATTTAATTTACTTAACTTATATACATATGTAATATATATCTATGTTTATATATTTTTACATTTACATAACATATTTTAGACCATAATATTGAAAACAACATATTATGAAATAGAATATAATATAACATATTATAGAATATCACATGACATATTATAGAATATAATTATGACACGGTATAAAGAATGTGGCATATATGCATGGACTCGTGACCGCAAAGCAACCAGCACCCCATCTTTAATGAAGTGAATAATAGTCGATGAGAAAATAACATTCCGGCCATATTTCCAGCGAACTCCATATCAATCTTAGCAATGTTGTCCTCCGATAATCATCATCATCATTCATTAGATTTTCCAATTAATAATAACAGTCCATATCACACGTGCCACACCATCCCACTTCAGATCACAACCCTTCAACTATAAAGTGGACACATTTTTGTCGTTGCCATCCATAAGCCTACACATACAAGCTCTCCACCTTTACCCATACATAGCCGCCATCCCTATAATTAATACAATGCCACAAACAAAAACAGAACCACCACAAGCGACACTTCATTACGTTAGACTAATAAGTTGCAATTGTTAACAGCTGTCTTACTTCTCTAATAACATCAACGGCTTGTCCAATCACTTGCCACCATACAAATAAGATCTTACATCTACCTCAAACAATAACCATAACATAACAACAGTTGCCAAAATAAAGAAAATTGTAAAAATTAAGTAAAGAGCTTGACTTATGTAGATGAAAGTGGAATCCACACCAAATATGCGTAGGGACTTGCAACTGGATAGAAAAAGACACACACAAAATATTCGTTTTCTTAGTACTACGAAAGGAAACAAACTTTCAAGATTTTAATCCGAACTTACCAAGAAATCAAGGTAGGAATCATTCTTGCTTCATTTGGATAGATTTTATTGTAAAAAAGCATTGTTTCACGAGTTGCTTTGATCTAGTAATGAAGTTTTTGTGTGGGAGAGATAATAATGTAATTAGATGGCCAGTGGAAGAAAAGATATAATAAGGAAGGATGATAGATTCATTTTGATATTATGAGAGGAAAATAAGATATGTCATTATCCTTAATAGATAATGTAGAGGGGAAAAGGATATGCCACTTTCTTTAATTTATTATTATTATTACTCTTATTATTTGTATATTACAATCCTACCCCCCTGAAAGAAACCTTTTTTCCTCAAAATTTATCTGGCTCTTGAAATAATTCTAGATACTTCCTTCTCATTTCCCCTTCTAATTCCCAAGTAGCTTCTCGTTCAATTTGATCTATCCATTAAACCTTTATATAGGGAATGACACGTCTCCTTAGCACTTGTTGTTTAGTATCTATTATTCTGACTGGTCGCTCTACAGCCGTCAAGTTTGGTTGTAGCTTTAATGAATCCACTGGTGTAAGTTGAATTAAAGGTTGAGTTGGGCCTTGATTTAGATTAGGTACATATTTCCTTAGCATAGATACATGGAATACATTGTATACTCTAGCCACACTGGGTGGTAATGTTAACCTGTATGCTACATTGCCAATCCTTTCTAGAATTTCGAATGATCTAATATACCTAGGATTTAACTTATCTCTTGGGCCAAACCTGACCATGCCTTTAATAGGCAATACTTTCAACAGTACCTGATTTTTGACCTGAAATTGAAGTGGTCGTTGCCTCTTATCAGCGTAACTCTTCTGTTTTCTTTAAGCGGTTTGCATCCTTTATTTAATTAGCTTCACCTTGTCTATGACTTCCTAAACTAACTCAGGTCCTAACAACTATCTTTCTCTTACTTTGTCCTAATGCAATGGAGTACTGCATTTCCTTCCAAATAGGTCTTCATATGGTACAATCTGTATAGTCACCTGATAGCTATTATTCTAGGTGAACTTAACTAGGGGAAGGTACTCACTCCAATTTCCACCGAAATTCGATACATAGTGTTGCAAACCATAACCAAGAACAGATAAGGCCGGTCGTTAGATAGGTCCGAGCTTGCAAAAAGCTCAAAAGAAAGTGATGGGGTATGTGCGAGAGGAGAAATGTGAATGAAAGCGTAAGCAAAAACCTGCGAATAGCTTTAGAGGATATGATGCACTAATGAAATTTTCGAGGACTTATAACATAATTCGATATAACGCATGAATTGGTTTAGTGAAGTTACTCGTCACCAGGTTTTGCTTAAGAGTTAGGATAAGAGCAATGCCAAGAGTAAACAAACAATGTTTATGCAAGGAAAAAAATACAAAGTGTATTAATGGTAATCTGAATTCTGATTATTTTATAGTTATAAGTACAATGGGTGTTTATACCCATAAGTTAGGGCAAGTTGCCTAAAAGGGAAAAGACAAAAAGGGAATTTCCTAAGAAAGTGACATACAAGATACAAAAGAGTAAAAATAAATATATAAGGAAAACAATCATTGGTGCAATGGATTCTACACATGGTTCTATACATGTAGCGATGATATATTGGAGAGGTTGTTAGAAGATGCGGATAAAAAGTACGGACAGCTTACTTATTTGAGTACGGGTGGCTTATTTAGTTTGGAGTCTCTTTATCTTGGCTTCTTAACAAGGAAGAGACCGAGTTATTGGTCGGCTTTGGCGTGAATGAGTAATCTTCAACTCAACATACTACAAATAGCTGGGTAGTCATTTAGCTTAGCATAAAGGGTAACTCGACAAAGGAGTACTTGGTCTTGGTAGGGGTCGGCTGGAACAGAAGGATTCTTCTTGTTAGTCCCTCTAGTCCTTAGGCTCGGTTGCGAGTCAATGGTCCAGTAGCCTAGTTTTCATCATTCCCTCTGGGTTGTTTTGGATTTGGGATCAAATTCGAATGATCTTTGTTCAGCTCTCTATTAGGGTCATACGGATTGAGGTTGGCAACATTGAAGGCATCAAAAACCCCATATTCATCGAGCAACTCCAATCTATAGGCATTATCATTGATTTTCTGAAGGATTCTGAAAGGTCCTTCAGATCTTGCAAATAAGTTGTTCCTCTTCTTGTTTAGAAACCGTTCCTTGCTGAGGTGCAGCTATACCAAATCTCTTGGTTGGAATTGTTTAGCTGTCCTACCCTTGGTTTTCTCTTGCATTCTTCTAGTAGCTTAACGATGTGACGAGTGACTTTCTCATAGATGTGTCGAAAGGATTGTGCTTGAGTTCTTGCATTAAGGACTTCTTGCGTGGGTACAAGTACAGAGGTGTGATCAAGGGGTAACTTGGGATTAAAACCATATACCACTTCAAAGGGTGTCTGCTTAATGGTGTCATACATTATACAGTTGTAAACGAATTCAACCACTGGTAAGCAGACGTCTTAATCAGCCAAGTTCTTTCCTATTGCAGCTCGGAGCAATAATCTTAAAGTACAATTAATCACCTCCGTTTGGCTGTCAATTTAGGGGTGACAGGAAGTATCGAATAGTAGTTTAGTCCCCATCTGATGCTACAAGGTCCTCCAAAAATGACTTAATAACTTTGGATTCCTATCAGAGACTATACTTCTCGGCACACTGTATAACTGCACAATCTCCTACAAGAAAAGAGAAATAATAGCCGAAGCCTCATTAGTTTTTTAACAGAGCACAAAGTGTGCCATTTTGCTAAATCGATCTACGACAACCATTATAGAATCTTTGCCTTAGGTAGTTTGAGAACAAAGTCCATGCTCAATTTAGTCTACAGCTTTGTCGTAACACATAAAGGCATTTCTTTCCCTTGTTCGGCTCGCCACTTAGCCCTTCTTGCACATGGTATAGCTATTGATAACTTAGTGTACATCTCTCCTCCTCATTAGCCAGAAGAATCGACCATGCAATAGTTCATAGGTCTTTCTTTCTCTAAAATATCCGGAGATTCCTCTACTGTGGGCTTCCCTGATCAATAGTTCCCACAGTAAACAGGTCAGTACGCATAATTTTCTACCTCGGAACAAGTAACCATCCTCGATGTGATACTTATCCACTATCCTTCCATCAACGCATCGCGTAATTATGGGTCCAAAGTGTAGATCCTTAGAATATTGTTCTTTGATACTTGCAAACCCAAACAGCTTGGTCCACAGTTCAGTTAAAAGCGTATGTCTCCTTGAAAGAGCATCTGCAACTACGTTGCTCATTCCCTGCTTGTATTTAATCACAAAATTGAATCCTTCAAGGAATTCAATCCATCTCACTTGTCGCTTTGATAACTTGGTTTGACTTCAAAGATACCTTAGCGATTTATGGTTAATATATATAACAAATTCTTTCAGCAATAAATAGTGTTGCCATGCTTATAGTGCTCGGATCAGCGCCAAGAGCTTCTTGTCATACACGAAGTAATTCAACTATGGTCCTCTGAGCTTCTCACTATAAAATGCAATTGGTCGGCCTTTCTGCATTAGGACAATGCTTATTCCAATGCTTGATGCGTCACATTCCAGCTTAAATATTTTCTCGAAGTCAGATAGAACCAACACTAGGGCAAAGGTCAGTCTTTCTTTTATCTTGGCAAAGCTCCTCCTCTTCCTTTCTGTCCATTGGAAGTCAGTGTTTTTTCTCGTTAGCTTAATAAGTGGCCTGGCAAGGGTGCTAAAGTTCTAGATGAATCGTTTATAGAATGAAGTCAGTGCATGGAAACTTTTCACATCAATACATGTAATAGGGGTTAGTTACTCTATAATTGCTTGGATTTTCTCGTCATCCTTACGTAAGTCTCTTCTACTGACTACATAGCTCAAGAATACCATTTCCTCTTTGCAAAAGCAACACTTTTTGAGATTGCCGAATAATTTCTCGGCATAGAAGATATTCAATATAGCTTAGAGATGCTCATGGTGACTCGACATATTAGTACTATAAACTAAGATATTGTCAAAGTACACCACAACACACTTTTCTATTAGATGTCTTAGCACATGGTTCATTAGCCTCATGAAAGTGCTCGAGGCATTTAACAAACCAAACTACATGACCATCCATTCATAAAGTCTATGCTGAGTTTTAAATGCAGTTTTCTACTCATCTCCCAACCTTATGCTAGTTTGATGATAGCTAGACTTCAGATCAATCTTACTGAAAATCTTGGCTCTACTCAGTTCATCTATAATGTCCTCCAGTCTAGGAATGGGATAACTATATTTGATTATGATCTTGTTCACAACTCAGCTATCCACATATATTTGCTAGGTCTCATCCTTTTTCGGTACAAGAAGTGTCGACATAGTGTAAAGGTTAAGATTCTCTCTGATGTAACCTCTCTCCAACAACTTATTGACTTAACGTTGGAGCTCAAAAGCCTACATAGGATTTATCCAATAAGTTAGCTTATTCAGTAACACAGCGCTGGGTACTAAGTCAATGTAGTGCTCTATTCTTTGAGTTGGGGGCAGCCCTTCAGGTAACTGTTCTGGAAACAGGTCGACATATTCATCTAGCAACTCTTTGATTTCTTGGGGTAGTTTATCCTGCTCCTTCATCTCTAATAGGCGTTTGACTAACATAAGGGTTGGCTCGTTAGCAATGATGGCCTCTCGGAGTTCGGCTTTACTTATCACCAAAGCTTTCTTTGATTTGCGGGCAAGTTTTTTCTACAATTTATTAACTTCTTTTAGCGACATTGGGTTTAATGTGATCTTCTGGTCATCCTTTTCGAACACGTACGTGTTCTTGTAGCCGTTGTGGATAACTCTCTTGTTAAATAACCATGGTCTACCTAGTAACATGTTAGAAGCACACATTGGCAGTTCGTCACAGAGAATCTAGTCCAACTAATTCCCTATAGTGATCGCCAGTAATATTTGCCAAGTGACATGTAATGCTTCTTTCTCAGTCAACTAATGCAATTCATATAGCTTTGGATGTGCAACAATCGGCAACTTTAATTTTGAAATAAGATCAATTGATGCTACATTGGTGTAACTTCCACTATCCACTATGAGTGCACATACCTGAGCATTCACCTTATAGGTGGTATGAAACAAATTCTCTCTCTGCTCCTCCTCGCATAAGGGTTCTATGTTCATTGTGCGTCAGACAACCATGATCAATTGATCCTGGTCCTCAGCAAACAAATCCTCCTTAATAAGTTCTTTCTCTATAGTGCTCTCCTCTTCTTCAGGTTCCTCTTCTGTACTCTCTACTTTTAGCTTCGAGATGTCTCCCTTAATCACCATAGTTCTTTGGTTTGGGTACCGAGCGGCCATATGTCCAAACCCTTAGCATTTGAAGTACTTGATCTAGCTCGTCTTCCTACCTAATCCTCACCCCTTCTAATAAGTTTAGATTGCCACCTCACCATCAGGTTAGCCTTTTTGCTCGGCTCGGTATTTGACTGAGCTTGGTGACTTGCTTGTCCAAGTTGTTAGTTAGCATCCTAATCGGTACTCAGCTCCTTCTTTGCCTTTTTACTCGCTAAGCTATTCTAACAACTTCATCCATTGTGGCAAATCGTTTAAGCTCCATACTCGAATGTCTTCTCTTAACTCAGTAATGAATCTTAAGACTGTTCTAGCTGGTGGTTCCTCCACTTCACAATAGATCATAAGCGTTTAAAATTCTTGAACATATTTGTCAGCAGTTCGACCTCCTTATCTTAGCTCTTGAAGCCAAGTGA
This sequence comes from Lumnitzera littorea, assembly GCA_024138015.1. Classification (NCBI taxonomy): domain Eukaryota; kingdom Viridiplantae; phylum Streptophyta; class Magnoliopsida; order Myrtales; family Combretaceae; genus Lumnitzera; species Lumnitzera littorea. The sequence continues at coordinate 23,254,648 of JAMXBB010000004.1, forward strand.
AAGTATTATAAAGATAAGTTTCTGGCACGAATCTATTTCTGAGTATTCTCTTTATCTCAGGCTAAGTATTAATCTTTTGGTAGCGCTCTTGTCTCCTCATGGCATAAAGATTCTTCTACCACATGACGGCATATCCAGAGAACTCAATAGCAGTAGTTCTTACTTTCTCGTAATCCTTGTACTAAAAATAATAAAAAAACATGCTCCACCTTTTCTTCCCACTCCAAATATTCATCAGTGTGCCCAGATCCATTGAAGTTCGAAATATGAAGCTTCGCATGGTTAGATGCTCTGGGGGCTTATACGCACTCTTCTTTAAAATATTCTTCCTTATCCTTTTCATGAAGTTCTCTTAGGTCTATCCTTTGTCTTATTCGTTCGCCTACTCCTCCTAGCTTGACTTTCCTCTAACATGTTGAGTAGCTTGTAGGGTATTTTGCACAGCTTCAGTTGGTCGATAAGCTAACGTGTGAACATCTCGAGTCAAATCTACTAAGAGGTTAGCCATTTCATTGAGTCTCTCGTTAATGCTTCTCAGTGTTCCTTAAGACTGCGATCCATGGTGGACAACTCTATTGTTGTCATCTCTAGCACCTACATTAACACTTGGATTCGTCATTTTTTTCTTCACTGATTCAAAGCTCAAACAAACACTTTTGTAAACTAAAAAAATCAACATCTAGCAAATATAGCAATTAGGATGAACACAATAACTTGCTTTGTTTCGCATATGCAAAATAGAGTATAAACAGAACTTCAAAAACTAACCATAGCTCAAACAAAACCTTTACTCTAATACTAAGATGTTGCAAATTGTGAATAAGAACAGACAAAGTTGGTCGCTAGATGGGTCAGAGCTTACAAAAAGCCCGAAAGAAAGTGATGGGGTATGTGTGAAAGGACAAATGCGAATGACACACCAATGAAACTTTTGAGGTCTCACGGCAGAATTCGATATGACGCACAAATCGGTCCGGCGAGGTTACTCGCCACTTAGCCTTGCTTAAGGGTTAGGATAAGAGTAATGCCGAGAGTAAATAAACAGTGTTTACGTAAGGAAGAAAATACAAAGTGTATTAATAGTAATTTGAATTCTGATCATTTTATAGCTACAAGTATAAGGGGTATTTATACCCATAATTTATGCTAAGTGGCTCAAAAGGGAAAAACAAAAAGGGCATTTCTAAAGGAAGTGACATACAAGATACAAAATAATAAAAATGAATATAAAAGGAAAACAATTATTGGTGCAACGGATTTTATACATGATTCTATATACGTAGCGATGATACATTGGTGAGACCATTGGAAGATGCGGACAAAAAGTACAGATAGCTTTTTTGTCTGAGCAGGGGTGGCTTAGTTAGTCTGGAGTCTCTCTATCTTGGCTTCTCGACAAGGGAAAGGTCGAATCATTGGCCGGCTCGGGTACAAGTGAGTAATCTTCAACTCGGCGCACTATAGAGAGATGGGTAATCATTCGGCTCAACATAAAGGGTGACTCGACAAGGAAGTACTCGGCTTTGATAGGGGTCGGTTGGAACAGGAGAATTTGTCTTATCAGTTTTTCTAGTCATCGGGCTTGACTGCGGGTCAGTGGTTTGGTAGTTTGATTCCCATCATATAAGCCCTTAACATATCTTCTAGGATCTGTATCGTTCTTTTAAACTGCCCATTAGTCTGAAGATGGAAAGTGGTACTGAAATGCACCTTAGTGCCCAAAGCTTTTTGTAAGCTCCTCTAAAACTTGCTTACAAACGTAGTATCTCTATCTGAAGTTATTGAGATTAGGACTCCATGCAATCTGACTACTTGAATATATAACCTTGTTAGCCTTTCCAATTTATACCATAAATTGATCGGTATGAAATGGACTAACTTAGTTAATTTGTCAACTACAACCCATATTGCATCGTGTTTTTCCTTAGTCTTAGGGAGGTGCGTGACAAAGTCCATGGTCACATGCTCCCACTTCCATTCAAGTATTGGCAAAGGCTGTAATTCTCCTGCGAGCTTTTGGTGTTCTGCTTTGATAAGCTGACAAGTAAGGCGCAATGACACATACTCCGTGATTTCTCGCCTCATATTTCTCTACCAATAATGGCACTTTATATCCTCATACATTTTTATACTCTCAGGGTATATTGAATATTCAGAGTAATGTGCTTCTTTCAACATTTCTCTCTTCAACTCAACATTTTCTAACACACATAATTTGGTTCTATACCTCAAAATGCCTTTGGCATCAATTTGAAACTCAAGTGCCTTACCTTGTTCCAATTTACCCTTGATCTCCTGGATATCTACGTCTTTAAGTTATGTCACTTTTATTCTATCCACTAAAGTCGGCTTGATATGCAAGCTAGCTAATCTTGCTCCTACCTTATGAGTTACGGTCTCCAACTGTAATTTGCATATGTCCTTTAACAATTGTGGTTGTATGGCAATTACAGTAGTAAGATTTCCTTGTTTCTTCTTACTAAGGGTGTCTGCCACATTTACCTGCCCTGATTGATATTGTATTTCCAAGTTGTAATCTTTAATTAGCTCCAACCACTTGCGTTGCCTCATATTTGGCTCTTTCTAAGTGAAGAGATACTTCAAACTCTTATGGTCTGTATAAATTTTATACTTCTCTCCGCATAGATAGTATCATGCCCCGAAGCAATGGAGCCGTAATCATCGTGTAAACCATCTTAAGATAGAAGTTGGCCTTACAACTATCTTAGACTTGATTTACACAAGGCATCCATGACTAATCCGCTTTGAAGTAAACAGTTTGTAATTTACATAAATCATTTACCTAAGAAAGTGAGGAAATATATATATACACTATAAATCATTTATTACAATTAAAGTTTATAATATTTTTCCGTAATATATTTCCTAGTTATTACGTTATTCAGAAATGAAAAATTCTAAAGTAAAAAATTAAACCTTAAAAATATGTGTTTATTCTTCAAATGTTTTTCCTCACTTCCCAGGATCCAGCGGTTGCTAGCTTTAGAGTAGTTGTTTGCCGTTTCTTAGCCAGTACCTGCATAATGTCTATAGGGATGTGAGCAACCACAGCTCAGTAAGTCAGGATGGAAGACTTAAAACTATACCATAAACATAACAAGGTTATCAACCAACTTATTAAGTGTAATGTATGTTCAAGCAAATGCCATCGCACGACGTTATCTGACCCATCGTGAGATTAGAGAAATTGCGCCCACTCTAATCTAGGTTGAGTAATTGCCGTTAATGCAATAGCTCACGACCAAACCTAAGCTTGTGTAATGGAGACTCTGCTTTTCTCGCGACTACCTTCAAACCATTATCTTCACCCTCGCCGCGACCTCCTCACCTGTCACTTAGTTTGACTAAGGATAAAGAAGGGACCCTTTGCAATCTTGCGCTATCCCTTTCAAAGGGGTCGGTATTTGGTCGGAGAATCTTAGATTTCCCCTAATGGGTTGTTATGCAAGTCCGATTATGATTACTGGTCGTATATTTGATTAGGTCCAGTTTAGAGTGATCAATCATTTTATACAAATCATATAATACAAGTTAGAACAACAAACAGAATCATAGCATCACTCATAATCAAGCACATGCATACAACCAACTATTTAATAAGCACAACTAAGTATAATCTCAAGCCTCCAAAATACAACATCGTATTAGCTCCAACTTACCTCGACTCCTCACTTACTCACTTGAGGTTCAACTCGCTCAGGCCATCACCGATCATCCTTATAACACAAACGTGATTTCAATTTTTCATATAACTATTATAGGTTTGTTTTATCCTATAACACTTATTGTTATGTTTTGTTTAAGGTTTAATATTCTTAATAGGTCTTAAGTCTTTTACAATTATTCTAGGTTTGGGGTTAGGTTCGGGTTCGGTTTCCGTATAGATTTCTAAATTAGGTTCTAGTTCTAATTTGATTTCTAAGTATTGTTTTATACCTGAACTCTAGAAACTTGTTTTTACTTATAATGTGAAATTAATCACTTTACTTGTAGATATCCTAATCGGTATTTTATTATATTCGGTACACTTAAATCCTCAATAGTGTATCGAATTTACTCTTGATGTAAAATTTTTTTACATTTTTCATATAATTACATAAATTCAAGTTTTTTATCAGTTTTATTATATATCCCTATTATTTATATAATATCAATTTTTATCATAATATTTTCTATTTATTATATTTCCAATAATTACATATTATGTATCATTACCTATTATGTATATAATATACATATAATATTTCTAACACTCTAATTACCATCTCCCAACATCAATTATCATTTCAAAGTGTCTAAATTCATCTTAAATCAGATTTTATACCTAATTACCCTAATTTACAAAATTAACTTAAAATTTACTATTTTTCTTTATTACTTATCTACTACATAATTAACTTAATAATTACATCTAACACCCTAAATGCTATAAGTATCATATTTCATTAGATTTTAACATCCTAAAACATATAATTATTCACTAAATCAGTAATTAACTCTAAATTACCTATTTTATGCCTCATTTTAAGGCCTAACAATTATCTAAAATTTTTGAAAATTAATTTTTGAAAACTGGCTTCATAGCACTGTTCTATATCATCTAAGTAGTCTATACAAAAATTTTGGGTTAAAAAATGCACTCCTAAAGTTATTTATTTCTAAACCGAAATATGTTCGGTTTTGCATGATTTCTTAAAGACCATATATTACGGGATATATTTTCATCAAAAACAAAATTCATAATTTTTTAAGAATATTTACTACTTTTACAAAAATACACAAAAATCAGACTGGAAATCGAACTTACCGGTCTCAGTGGCTCTGGCCGCCACGGCCTTGTCGGACGATTTGGGTGCTACCACCACCGTATGGTGGTGGTGGCCGTCCACTCTCAGGTGCTCGTCTAGTGTGGATTCTCTTTTAAGGCCCTAATTGCACAATTTTTCTTATTTTTTTTTTCTAACTCTAATTTTTCTCTCAATTTCGCCTCTATCTATTTTTCTCACTATCTAAACTACCTAAATGAGTTCTGTGATTTTTTCCCTATTTATAGAGCTTTGTGGTAATTAATGTGTATTAAATTGAATAAGACATTACTCAAATCCCTTAATTTTTGACTTTTGTATTGCTCTAATTTAATTGACTGATTTTTTTTCTTCAATATCTGATTGCCATGCCCCACTTCTGGACTTTTCCGCATTTTTCTATATTTTTCTTGATTTTTCCTTAATTAATTATGAATTTTCTTTAATTATTATTATTTTAGTACATTTCGCATATTTTAAGTAATTACGCGTATTTCTATATACATGTAAATTCATATATAGTACAAATAAATATTCCTAAATATTATTTAAGTTATTTTATGATTTTTAGTATACATATAATTTATCTCTAGCGATTCGTTAATTATCGGAATGCATTTTATGCATTTTTGATAAATAACGAGTTATATACTCAAAATTTAGAATTTTTATATTTTTTTATGTTATTGCTTATTTTCTTAAATTCAAACTTACGGGATCATTTTTACTAGTATTTCTGGCTTTACTGATAATTTAGGCTTGATCGAACCTTTCAACCAATTGAAACCTTGAGTGACGGGTTATGGGGTTTACAGATAGTGCCTTCAAAGTTTCAGTACATGAACCAATACTACCAGCTCTAAGTCATGAGTGGGATAATTTCTCTCATATGGCTTTAATTGATGAGAGGAACAAGTAATAACATGTCATTCCTACATTAGAACACAACCTAAACCTTGATTTGATGCATCACTGAAAATTGTGAATTCCTTTCCACTCTGGGGTAATGTTAGCACTAGACCTGACACTAGTTTCTCTTTCAACCTTTGAAAGCTAGCTTTACACTTATCATTCCAGTCAAATCTAACACCCTTTTGAGATAATCTGGTGAATAGTGTTGCTATCTGTGAAAAGCCTTCAACAAAGCGTTTGTAGTATCCTACTAGACATAAGAAGCTTCTAACTTCAGTTATAGTTTGCGATGTAAGCCAGTCTACTATAGCCTTCACCTTTTCTGAGTCAATTGAAATGCCATCCTTATTAATTACATGACTTAAGAAGGTCACCTGTTCAAGCCAGAATTGACATTTCTTGAACTTAACATACAGTTTTTGAGCTCGTAGCCTTCTTAACACTAGCCTTAGATGTTGCTCGGGCTCTTCCATGCTCTTAGAATAAATAAGAATGTCATCAATAAAGACGACTACAAATTTATCTAGAAAGTCCTTAAACATTTGGTTCATTAGGTCCATAAATGTCATCAATAAAGACGACCTTATTAAGAGGTTGGCCAAGCACAATAAGACTTCCAAACATCTTACCTCGTTTGGGCATTCGATTGCCAATCAGTCCCCACTTAAGTCAAACCCTACCAATAAGTTGGATGACTACATTTCGACTACTCTGTTAAATGCATAGTTTTATATACTTTGTAAATGTTTTCTTATTTGAATTGTAGGCCATTCTTTTGGGTTTAAGGCTTTGTATATTATTTACAGTTTTATCACTAGGGTTTTAGGATTTGCTATAAATAGCAACATTTGTAATTATTGAGGCAGCTAAACGAAAATACAAATAGTGTTTATACTTGAACATTTCCTTTTGTAAGAAAGGATATTCTTGAGCTCTTAGAGTTGGCATTTTGAATTATTGAGTGTGCTCACTCTATAATCTCTCATGTTTTTATCAATCTTGCCTTTAAGATTGTGGTGATCCCTTCATCTGAGCGAGTTAGTGAGTCGCATCTAACCTCTTATTTGAAACTCGAGTGACATTTAGTGTTCGTGAGTTGTATCAAACCCTATTTCGAGCTCAACCCTTGATTGTATTTGTGTCTTGGTGTGTGAAATCAATACACATTCACCGTTAAAACCCCCTTCCACTTCCTGTTCTTCTTCCTCCTCAAATGTTAAATACCCATTCGTGATTCGTGGCCACTATGTATCAGAGGATTCACATCACTTCCTCCTTGATCCTTAATTGGTGGTACCCTAACCTTAGGTCAATTTTTGAGAATACTTGATCTCCTTGTAACTGATCAAACAAATTGTTTATTCTAGGGAGGGGAAATTTGTTCTTGACAGTGACATTGTTCAATTCTTTGTAATCGATGTAAAGTCTCATGCTACCATCTTTCTTTCTAACAAAAAGGACCAAAGCTCCCTATGGTGACATACTTGGTCTAATGAACCCTTTATCCTGTAAGTCCTGTAGCTAAGTCTTCAATTCCACTAGCTCCATTGGCGCCATCCTGTAAACTACCTTTGATATTAGTGTAGTACTTGGTACTAAGTTAATACTAAACTTGATTTCTCTAATGGGAGGAAAACTAGATAGCTCTTTTGGGAATACATTGGGGAAGTCTTTCACCACTGAGACTTGCTCTAATTTTGCTAAATCACCTGCCTCAATAATAATTGTAGCTATCCTTCTTCTCTCCTATAGCTTATAGGTAAGTAGTCCTAGAGGTCTTTAAATGTTTAACTTAAAACTGAAGGAATCTCCATTAGGCAAGTTGAAGTAGACTACCATATTGTAACAATCTACAGTAGCATGGTACTTAGACAACCAATTCACACTTGAAATTACGTCAAATTCTATCATTTCTACCACTAGAAGGTCTACTGGCAACATTCTACTTTCTATTTCCACATCGACGTCTCCACAAAATCCTCTCTAAGATTTTCCCAACTCCTAATGGAGTATTCACATTCAACGTATCATTCAAGCATTTATCAAATAAGCCATGCACATGTACAAATGAATCATATATGTACGAATGGGTGGCACTAGCGTCAAATAAAATATAGGCACTATAGGAATGTACAAGAAGTGTACTTGCAATAGTGTCCATGTCCGGTAGGTCTTGGTGTTGTTGTTGGTGAAGCACAAAAACCTTGGCCAGTACCCGTTGTCTTGGGCTACCTGTTTGTTATCTACCAACTTGAACCTCCGTTTGAGGCCTCACACCTCACTATGTTAGTGTTGCTTACCATACACTCTGCTGCTAAGTTCCCTCTCTGCTTACATAGGTGGCAAAAGATGAGACAAATGGATCTCTTAGTGCACATCCTACTAGTATGCCCAAGTTTCCCATAAGAAAGGCATGCGCCCACTGGCCATTTATAGTCCCTTGACTCATAAGGCCTAGAACACCTGGTACGTCTAACTATCAGAATTGTTGGAGGGGGAAAGGTAATGGCACTGGTTGAATTTGAGTTAGTAAAGCTACACTACCCACGAGTTTGGCCTGCAATACCTGAGGCCTCTTGCCCTTATCTTGAATTTCAACTCCTAAGGCTGACCTTTTACCTAAAACAACCCTTGATCAATGAGCCAGCTGCTCTTTGGTTTGTTTCAATCTCTGCTCCATGAATTTGGCTTTATCTACCATTGCAGCATATGTAGGCAATTGAAAGGCACCTACCCATTTTTGAAGTTCAGGTTCTAAGCCTTGAGTAAACCAATGAGTCCTTGATTCATCATCCGCCTTGAGAGCTTCTGGCAAGAACTTAATTAAGCGATTTGATTCTACCTCATACTCCCCTACTGACCTATTACCTTGTTGGCAATTGTAATAAGTTGCCTCCATTGGTCTATGATGCTACTAGGGAAGTAATCACGGTAAAATAGCTCCGTAAACCTTTGTCAATTCACTAACCTTCTTTCTAGTTGATGAGTTAAAGCCTACCAAGTCGCTGCAGTCCCTTTCAGCATGTAAGTGGCATAATTAACTTTATAGTCCTCAAGTACCCTAAAAGATACAAAAGTATATTTTATATACTCTATCCATTGATCCGTTGCTATCGGGACAACCTTCTATAGATCAAAAGCAGTTACTAATCTGGTAAATTTGTTTAAACCTATTAGCTCCTCTTACCTTTGTCTAGCAGCATGCTGTTGCTGTAGCTGTACCATCACACTAGTTAACATGTTCATCGTCTGTATTAATTATGCCATATTGTTACCTACTTGCTCTTGAGTATCCTGCTACACTTGAACATCTTGCTGTACATGAACATCTTGTGGCACCTGGCCACCTGCTTAAGGCTACAACGAAGGGTGTTCCTCCTTACAGGCATTCTGCCCTGCACTTGAACCTTGAACCATAGGCTCTCTTAGGTGATGATGAATTACCGACTACTGGTCCTTTTACTCGCACACGGTTCTGAGGCCTCTAATTCCTCACTCGAAGAATTCTCCCACTTTATATAGAAGGTAGATGGCTAAATTCTTTAAGTGCTTCGTGTTGTTTCATATGCTCGACTCTCTCAATTGTGCCAATGCCGACTGTTCTCTAGTTAAGGGCCCTATGTCGAGTATTTCAATCTTCAGTTGTCGAGAGGTTCTTACCGAGTGACCAGACACTCTTCTACTGGCCGAGTACTTCCCTCTCAACCTGCTTTTAATTGTTACGACATCACTTATCGTCTCGGCCTCTTTGTTGCCGCAACATCTTGATTCCTCTCACCTGCTATGATTAGAAAATCTTTGTACAAGATCAATGTTATGCTGCCACATATCCATTTCATCTTATACTATACTATTTTTCCCTTTTTGTTGTTTATCGTGTCCTTTTTCGTATATACCAGGATTCTCTTTTTATGTATGCCTTTTTATAATTTCTTTATTTGTAATGTTGTTCTAGGGACTTACTATAAATGGTCTCTCCTCTTTATAAGCCAGAATCATCTTACTTTACATAGACATTGAATATACTGGTTCTTGTGAGACGACCCACTCGAAGTCCATTTTTCATACAATCTTATCTAATCTTGCCAAGTAGCTTAGGGTTAGTGAGGGGTGGACCTTGACATCAGCTTGTGTGTCATATTAAGTGAAATGTCAAGTCGTGTTGTGTTCGTGAGTAAGTCATATCCTTCAAACAGCTTTACATCAGCTACTCTAGTCAGTTTGTCAACCTATTCACTTTAAGTTTCTTCGATATTTTGAAGGACCTATTGATTCAAATTTGCTACAATAAATAAATCCTAGTAATAATTGAGCTCTTAGGCAAATCATATAATCTTGGTATCAGAGTTTGAGGTTGTGATTGAGAGCTATGCGGTGATAGTCCTTATTTGTTTGCTGTTCAAGATACTCTGTTTTCATTTAGAAGAACAGAGTAAGTTCACAGTTCATATGCTATTTGTGTATGTGTATGTGTATGTTTAAGGATTTCTTTTGTGAAGAATATTTTTTGAAGAGTCATTTTTAAGAATGTAGAATCCTAGTGGTTAAGGAGAGATTAATGATGTTGAAAGTGATGCTTAGGGTCATAGTCGAGTTACTTAACAAATACTGTGTACTATTAATGAGTGGATACAAGACTTTACTGCTATTGTAACCAATTTAGCTGTCTTAGTATAAAGAGTGTTTAAGACTGGGCTACGTGCAAGAGTTGTTGAGCAAGATTGAGAGATGAGAGATAGGCTAAGAAGATAGATGAATGAACAATGTGCACTAGAGCCTATTCTCATGAACCTAGCACCACCTTGACATGCCGATAGAGTCGCGAGAAAAAGGTTAGAGTTGGATGAAGTGGAGGAGTATGAAGAGGAAGAGGAATAGTATATTAGAATTGACGAGCGCAAGTTTAGAGCTCTTAGAGGAGTCGAACACTTGAAAGTACAGATTTCGAGTTTCAACGGATCTGGTAGTGCTAACAACTACCTAGATTGGGAGGAGAAGATCGAAAAGATGTTTGACATTTATGGTTATGAAGATACTGTCCATATTCGAGTGGCCGTGTTGGAATTTTCTAGATATGAGGTAATGTAGTGGAAGAAGCTGCAGAATGTTCACTTAAGGGCTTGACGTGAAATCCGAACATGGAATGAGATGAAGAGAGTTTTGAGAAGTAGGTTCATGCTTAAACAGTATAAACAAGACACTTTTCAACTTCTCTAAGACTTGAGATAGGGTAACAGATCGGTGGATAATTATGTTCGAGAGTTTCAGTTACTCATGATTTGATGTGATGTTGACAAACCTGAGATACGGACTATAGTAAGGTTCATTTCTGGATTGAGAACTGAGATCGGTCATATTGTAGAATTACAAAGGTTAAGAAGTTTAGATGAGACCATCCAAGTAGCATAGAGATTTGAAAGGCGAAAGTGGAACCAAATTCGTTGAATGTCGAGTAGTCGGCCTATGTTGCTGAATATAAGCGGCATGCTGAGTCGACCAGTGAATGATCGAGCACCAAATAGTTCCGAGGTGGAACATCGAGGTCAAGTGTCAACTCGACCAGAAGAAAGCCGAGGTAAGGGCAAGGTTGAGGAACTTGAGATCCGAAGAGACTAAAGTTAGAGCTCAAGAAAAAAGACCCGAGAAATCAAATGCTTTAAATATCTCAGTTATGGGCATGTGGCTAGTTAATGTCTGAACTGTCAAGTCATGACTATGAAGGGAGACAAGCCTAAATTTGAAGTAGAGAGTATAAGTGAAGGAGAGGAAGAGATAGGAGTTGAGTATATGCTAAAAGAGTTTCAGGAAGACTCCGATGTCGAGACACCTTCTGAGGGGAATGTTGAGTATTGTTTTGTCATTTGACGATCTATTAGTGCTTTTGTGGTTGATGAGAATGAGCAGAAAGAGAACCTCTTCCATGCGAATTGTTAAGTAAATGGTAAGTTATGCACCTTAATCATTAACAGAGGGAGCTGTACCAATGTCGTAGCATAAGGGGTAGTTAAGGCCATGAAATTGCCAACCCTCTCACACCCCAAGCTGTACAAGATTTATTGGTTGAACAAGAAAGGAGGCTTATACATTGCTGAGCAAGTTAGAATACCGATTACCATTGGTGATAGGTACAAAAATAGGTGTTGTGTGATGTCTTTCCTATATGCGCTTCTCACATATTACTCGGTCAACCATGGCTGTTTGACTTGAGAATATTGCATAATGGGTATAAGAACACCTGCATGTTCTAGAAGGATGGGAAGAAAATTACATTAACACCCATGAGTCTTAAGGAAGTGCAAGAAACCTAAGAGAAGATTTTTAAATCATTACAGCGAAAGTTCTTAGTGATTTCTTAAGCTCAATTTGCTCAAGAAGTCAATGCCGAGGACTATGTGATCCTTTTAGTTCAAAGACTCTTAAAGGTGAGAGAAGTTAGGAGCTTACCTAGTGAGGTGTAGCAACTACTTTAAGACTATGCTAACCTGTTTCTTGTTGAGATGCCGAAAGGTTTACCTCCCTTAAGAGGCATTGAACATTGCATCGACCTTTAACTTGGAGCTGCCTTATCGAGCTAACTCGCTTACAAGCTTAATCCTGAGTAGGCAGTCAAGCTAAAGAAACAAGTAGATGAATTAGTGGACTGTAGATATGTCTGAGAGAGCATAAACCTATATATCGTACCAGCGGTCTTAGTACAGAAGAAAGATGGGTCGTGGAGGATGATTTGTTTTATAGGTTTGTACCTTTATATCCCTAAGTTCTAAGGAGAAAGGAACCAAAGTCTGCTGGATGATTCATAGCTATGTGATTTGAGTACGATTAATGGCTTGGTAATCTTATCTAAGGTATTGCTAATTGCTGCAGGGGATCGTTCTCAGCTAGGTTTGCCCAATTGGGATGGTCGTATGAACATCTAACAAACCAAAACAACAATACTAAACATAATTTAGGTGGCATTAAAAAAAAAAAAGGAAATCTTCATTGCCGCCTTCTTGCACCTTTTTCATCATGAGATCAGACTCTTGGGACATGGTACGGTACAAAACTCTTGAAGCTTAATTTGCTTTTCCCTACATGCATAGAGGATATTTAGATATTTATATTTACATAGCATATAATATAACAATAATATATATATATATATAACCATTTATGAGTCCAAGTCGATTTCAATCACTTAAATTCTATTCTCAAACAAAACTCGAACCTTAACATTAAATTGCCTAAAGCTCCATTACTATCATGTTTGTTTGTCCAAATTAGCCATCTTTTAATTTTTCTCAATTAAAAATTCAAACCGTCTTGGTTTGTGATTCTATCCCTTCTCTAAAAGAAATGTTTAAGTATTTCCCAAAGCTAGTGGCTTCCTTGACATGAGGGACACTTTTCATTTGACATTTTGAGGTCTTCCTCTGCATTGTGGAGAAAAAAAAAAAATTGGAAAGTTTTTAGGATATTAACCTTAAAACTTGATTATTGTTTCAAGGTCTTGAACACTTTAGAGACAATTTGTAAAAGATAAAGTTAGTCATCTTAACCAGTATGCCTCTCATTCTAATTGATTTCCATTCTATTGCCATATTTTTTATAATTCTAATAAGAAATTCGAAGCATAAAATGAATATATAAAAGTATAATGGATCCCTTGTGTAATATTTCTTCTCGGCTCACACCATGGGCTTCCCTTGATAAAATCTCTTGGTGGATGTTGAGATACCAACGGCAAAAAGTTTAAATTTATCAATGCATATGTGAAAAAGTCTCGCAACTCTTTTTACCCTTTGTCTTCTTCGGACCCTGTAATATTTCATCAAGCAGCAAGAATGGTATCATTATATTTGTGTGGCTACTCACCGGCCTTCCACTAGCTTGGAGTTGGGTCTTTCATCTATTATGGATATGTAACTTAATTGCTGTGCCAAAAAAAGAGATAAAATGCACCAATATCTGATGCTAGAAAGAGCCTTTTTTCTTTTATTTTTTTCCATTTTTTTATTAACTATAGACATCATTTTCAAATTGTATTTGTTATAATAACATATTAGAAAGATGAAATGACAAGTATATTTATGTCGGTCTTACAAAATTAAATACTTAATAAATCTTTATAAAACTAGATTAACTTATTCTTTACTTTACTCAAGTTTAGTTTTTTGTGTTTTTTTTTTTTAAGTCAAAGAACTTTTCTTTTTTTTTTTTTCCCGATAAACAAAATAATTTTTTAAAACTTTTCTCCTTAGATATACATGAAAAAATTTTCCTTCCCCAGTATCTTTTTCTAGTCATTATCACTGTAGTTATAATAAAAGTAAATAAGACAATTCATCGAAAGGGTAAGAATATAACGAGGAATATTTATATTGAGGACTTGGTAGAATTTAAGCTATCAATGTCAAAAACCATCGTTGAGAAGTACAAGAAACCCATGGCAAGAGACATGCCACGATGTGTTGGAAATAACCATAAAAATAAAATAAAGTTTAGGAACGTCTTCTGCGAAGCCTATTATTGATACCAGAATTGAGAGGGAAGGATCTAATTATACTTCTGTCTAATATATATTGCTAGACTCGGTCTTCTCTAAATGTTTCGATTCTCCAATCTTCTAGAAGATTGAACTAAATAGGTCCGAAAGAGGTCCTTTCAAGCTTCTATTGGTGTCATAAGCCTTAGACTTATGTCTAAAGAGAAGTTGGGCTTATATTATAAAAACCTTGGGCATTATTCTGAATCGGTCCAAATAAGGCCCATCCAAAGTTCAATAGTCATATAATGTAAAAGAAGTTTTTAATATCAGTATCATTCATCCAATAATCATCAGAATCGGTCCCCAACGGTCATTATTAATGATCCATCTTGATGGTGCATCTCAAGATCATCAAATGGTGGAAATTTCGGGTCAAAATTTTATAGATGAAACGTTTCTAAAAAAATATTCAATATGTAATACATGTTATATGTAAATATATTATATAATATATAAATATCAATTATATTTAGATATAAGATAATATGAGTAATAGATTTTTAAGTAATCATCAATTATCAATTCATGTGTTTGAATTTAATTGATAATTATATAATAGGTGTAATTTCACATGACATGTACGATTTACTAAATCTCTTCTTTTATTTGTAACAATTGAAATATCAAACAAGTTTCCCCCAAACATTATTACTCTGTTAGAATCGCTTTGCAAAAGATCGAACCAGTGAAATTTAGGAATGAACGAAGAACACACTTGGAACATCATATTTGATTTGTCGTCATACATGCACTTTCTACCTGCTCTTGCTCCAAAACCTCTCTACAACTTCCTATGTGTCAGCGACTCGAGACTTCACTGAGGTTGATTGGCTGGTCTACTACATGCCATCGACCAGTTACTGCACCCCCAATATACGCTATACAAATCATGTCCAAGGAATGCTTAAAACCCTTACTTTTCCAAATAATTAAAGTAAGCTTTGACTTGAGGCCGCACAAAGTCTAAAAGACTCCCACCTTATGACAAATATGTCGTCCTATATTCTAGTATTTATATATATATATATTAAAAAAAATTTGAAGCTTCTTATAAAGTTAAAAAACTTAAAAGATGTCGTTTGACAAGGCCAAGGACACTACGGAAAAGATTGGTGCCCTAAAACTTGTATGCAAAGATCAAAGGGCCTGCCTACATTCTAGTGTTGGAAAAATTCCGAGACTACCTAATTCTTCGACAGAAGAATAATACTTAGAAGAGCAAAATCTTATAAGTGAGTTAAACCCTGATGATTTTATTAACCACAACAAAAGGACCAAAGATGATGTTCCCATTAACAAACAAAAAGATCACATGTTTTTTTCTCTTTTCTTTCCCCCTCAAAACTTCAAAGCCAAGAACTGATAAAGCAAAAAGGAAGCTCTTTCTGATTCACATACAACAAGACCATAACTACGTAACCTTGGCGACTACAACTATTACAACAACTTTCTTCCTGGTTCACAAGATCCCACAGTAAATCTTTCTACAGCAACTTCCAGTTCCTTAGGGCATAAACATTGTTTCTACCTCAAGAGACTCTCATTTTTCAGTACCGGAATTGATCCTCCTGCAGTCACAATCTGTTGCTCCAGCTGCAGTAGATAAACCAAAGACGAAAGCATGAGATCCTTGAAGTTGACAGAAAATTTCTGTTCTTACAAAAGTTGTGCATTGACCATGAGCGTAAAATGGCCAATTTCGATGTGCTGCTCTGAAATTATACTTTTTAAAGAGTTGTGGCCTATAAGGGGGATGTAACTGAAAATATATCTTGTTTTCGGACAGCCAGTGTAAACCATCTACTTGATTCTGTTAATTGAATAACCTGCTAGAAACCACACTTACCCTGAACATAGTTTCAAACTTGCTTTTCACCAGGCAGTATTCTTGTTTCACTTGTTGCAGACATTGCAAGCATCTGGACATAGAAAATATACTCGATAATGAACACGACATAAACGTAATAGAGATCTTACGAGGTTATATTAAGCAAACACAACTCACGCTTCGGCATTTTGTTCTTCACAGAAATTGCGGAAGGTGATGCAGCCATTCTTCACTCTCTGTGCACCTATGCTGTTCGACCACAGCAACCACAGAATCAATTTGATATCATTAAACATATATACTTTCAGAGGAAAAGAGTACAATCCAGAACACATAAACCTTTTTCTTTCTTTAGGATTCAACAGGATAATATCACTTAACGATAGAATTACCAACTCTCTAGCTGTGTTTAGCTTATTGATCAGAATATGATTCCATGAAATAAAATTCTCTGTTATTTCTATTTCTAATATGAATCTATGAGAATGCAGCATCATGTTTTGTTTGCAGAATAGAAATAGGCAAAAGACAGAATATGTAAGAAAGGCAGTCCACCATCTGGTCCAGTGTAAAGAAATACTAAGAATGCCTATACTATTGATTGAATTTTGAAGAATTTCTCTCTGTCCTTACCTTCTTCCCCAAATTAAGATATGAAGAACGAGAACAAATCGATGATGAGCCTAAAATGCTTTTGCCTTCTCCAAGTGATTCTTTTGAAGACTTAATTTTTGTTATACCCCAACATGTATAATGGTTAACTACAGTAACAACTGAAAGCGGCTGCCAAACTAATAGCTCTTAGTAGCAGGTAGTGCTGGAAAGCGACGGTGGTGGCCGATGACAACAGGTGGTTGATGGATCCAATTTTCAGTATATCCTTAATTTCTAATATGTATTTTGGTCAATGTGTGTTTTCGATTCCTGAGGTCAGAAGAATGCTTTAAGTGAAATAACTGCACCTTGACACACACTGTAGACATAAAATTCAACAATATCTATATTTTCACCCAAAATAAAGAAAAATTAAAAAAAAAAAACAAGCCATTACCCAAAAAAAAAATATATATATATATAAATAGATAAAAGAAAGGAAGGAGAACAAAAGGGCCTATTTGGAGAAAGTGTAATATGAAACATTAAGTACCTGGAACTGCTACCCTTCAATTGGTGAACATGGGCATCCACTCTTTTAAAGTCCACATTTTGCTGATTCCTGACCAGATCAGAAATAACAGATTAAAAAAAAAAAAAAAAAACCCATCAAGAAAAAATTACATTGGTTAATTCCATAAATAAAACATTAGAATCAAATCAGGGGCTCATTCATGGAGTCTCGGTTTTCAGAATGACCTCATGAAATAGAGAGATAGAGAGCTAAGAGAGAGATTGGTGTAGTCCTTACAGAGCTAAAGTGAGATCATTAAGCAACTTCTCAGAATCATCAAAGAACATAGACACAACTTCAACAACAAAATCTGGGTTGCTCTCATCTTGCAGCTGTTGTAGCTGATAAAATTGAGCATCCAAGTATCCCTTTTAACCCACCAAACAGTACCCATTTCAGTCCAAACAAGCAAAAACATAAATCAATTGTCAAAAACATAGAAAACCCTGTTCAAAGATTTGAAATTTACTCATTTGCCAAAGGAGGAAATAAAAAAAAAAAGAAAAGAAAAAGCAAAAACATATGCAGAGATCTGAACTTTAGTTGTTCTTACCTCTTCATAGAGAGACTTCACGTACTCGACCAACCTCCTTTGCAACTGTCCCACATCCATGGCTTAAGATTTTTTTTGTTGGTTAGACTCAACTGTATTTGACTACCAAGAGCAAGACAAGACTTTTTCTTTTTTTCCCTCTTTCCTGCCTTTGGTGCAAGGATGTGCTGTTTCGTTTCGTTTTGTGCTGTCTTTGTTTTTAATGAGAGCCAATGAGGTTACGTTGTGCTGCTGGGGGCTTTAAATTTGGGGAGATCTTGTGGAGCGACTGCACAATCCAAGGCTTTTAATGATAAAAAGAAGAACCTATGAAAGTGATTCGACGAATTTAATGCGCAAAACAATGTCCCAAAATTTCAACTACCATGTTAACCTCGGACTCATGCACTGTGATGTTAAATTCGGCCAAAAGCTTCATACTTTTTAAATGGTATGTCTATCTGTATTACTACGATATTATATCATATTATATAAATAAAAAAAGTAAAAGAAAAATGGTATGTATAGAAAAGATTCTTTCCATATAAAACAAATACTTTGAAGGTATATTGAAGAAAATACTATTCGAGAATATAGAAACTTGATTTGCGCGTTCAATTTTTTTGCACTTTAATAATTAAGGAACTTATTTTAAATGCTGACAAGCACACTTTCAGCTAGGGTGCAATAAATTATATAAAAACATTTAATAAAATATGATTACTATGTTACATCTTCAAAATAACATATTATTATTTATATTTATGTCAAATTTTTAAGATGCTACTTTATTATTTATTAATTTCAATGATAAATATTTAAATTTCTCCTTTTAAATATGTATTTTTGTTTAGTGTGTATTTGATAAGAAAAAATAATGCATTGATTTGATTATGTGTTAATAAGGAGTCTCGCGTGCACTGTTTTAAAATTGTTTTAGCAAATACGGGGGAAGTAAAATCAATGCAAAAGGCTTTCTGCTTTATTTCACCTTTTGCAAATCGTTCGTGCAAAGCCCATTTTCCTCCCTATGAGCTTTGGATTCTTCTCATGCTCCTTCGCATTTTGTTTTAATTTTTCTTTTTGTTTTATCAATTTCTATCACCTTTATTTTGAGACCCTCATTATCATTATCTAGTTATTATTTTGTCCTTTCAGTTACTTTTTTAGCATACTAAAATCATTATAATCTAACATATCGTTACTAATATCTTTCTAAAATTCAATTCAAATCTCTCCTTTTCTATAATTGAAAAAAAAAAAAAAAACACCTTTTCAACGTAGGTTTCTTCAGGATGTTTAACTATACATCTACATACATATATATAACAAATCTCTATGGAAACATTATAATACATTGTTTATTTTTCTCAAGCTTTTTATAACAACATTTCCAATTCAATTATTAGTCTTTGTAAATTATATATTTTATGAATACCTTCTCTAGTTACCATCTTTACTATAATTTATTATAATATAGTAATTCAATTTTGAAATCAAAACTAGTAAAATATAGATTGAATAGTGTTATAAACATCAAAATTAGGAAAAAGGAAAAAAATGAAAAAAAAATTACAAAAATCTGAGTTCTAAGAAAATAATCTCAGAAATATGACATATAAGATACAAATAATACTTTATATAATTAGAGAGGTTCTTAACTTACCAAGTATTAATTTATGGATGTTTATCTGTATCCTATGTCTAATATTTACCTACTTGTAAGGACGCAAATAATATTTTATAATGATATTTGCCGTTCAATTTACCCCACATACTATATACAAAATATACTGTATATATATTCATAATTGCTTCGTTAGGGATGTATTTAATTGAATATCCATGCAACAATATATCTATATCATGTAGTTATAACGAAACCAATTGCTGGGAAACTTATGGTGGTAAATGCCTATTGATCAACGAGTATAAACGTAAATGGTGAGGCATAAGGTAATAAATTTTATAAGTAAACGTTAAATTTAATATGACATTAGGCAATTTCAAAATTTAGATACAAAATATTTTTTAAAGAGTAATATTAACGATCATGAAAAAGACGAGAAATACTTCAATAATACTAATACATCACATGAAATTATGGGTGGTATGTAAATATCAATAAAATTTTATTTTTGTTACGTAGATATATAATTAATACTTTTTACATATCGCTTGTTCTTGGATGCAGTTCATTAACATCATTGAATCTTTTTTAGAAGAGGACATGCTTGTGTAGCACCATTCAGGACGACTAAGATTTTGTTAAGAAGCTTTGAGCCAAAATTGCTTCCTCGAAACAGGCACTAACGAGAAAAGGTTAACTTATTCCTAGTAGGTTTTATACATATAGGCCAAACTACGGGCTAAAGTTACACTTCAATAATTTTGCATCGCCCTAATGTAGTCATGATTTAAAATCTTAGAATCTAAAAATTCTACCTAAATCTGGAAATAAAATTCTCATGGAGTCGAGACTATGATTTTATAAATGGAAAAGTATAGATTTAAAGTTCAACATTTTGTATATTTTCTGTTTGAGTCATAAATATTTCAAAATTTCTATTCAAATCTTTAAAATCTCTAAATAAACCCTTAAGGGGTTAGTCTAGTGACTAAGGTCTAAAACAAACTCATAACAACTTAAATGAGGTTTTAAGTTCAAATCTTACTATAGACACTTCTTAGGATACTTATATAGTATAAGCTATTCTCATCAAATGTATAGACTTTATAGAGTGATTCATGTGGTCGATTGTCCGAAAGTAGTTGACCACAACACAATTGTGCCTGTCAGTCTTAAAAAAAAAAGAAAAGAAAAGTTTCCAAATAATTTTCTGTCAATTTGTCATTAATATTTTTGTTGACCATGATGTATGACACTTTCTAATTGATTTATGTAAATAGTGCAAATTTAGAACTCAACTCTTTGTACATTTCTATTCAACTTCTAAACGTTTCAAAATTTATACTTAAGTTTTCAATATTTACAAAAGTTTAAAAAAAAAAATCTTTTGCTAGTTTGCCATTAACGATAGTACATAACTCTTTTTTATTAGTCCCCATATTTTTATTAAATAATTACTATAATAAAATAATGAAAAAAATAATAAAAAACTAGGAAAATTCAAGAAAAAGGAAAAAAAATAAAGAAATACAAAATCAAATAATAAAGACATATATGTATATCTTTTGGTTGACTCAACTCACTTTAGCATGTTGATTGTAAACTTCTACTTCTACCCTAAGGCTACAGGGTGGTGGGAAGGAACTTTTTTCTATTTTTCTAGCATTTTATTATTTTCTTTTTAATTTTTTTATTTTATTGAAATTAAAATAAATATAAATGTATATACATTTACTACATTATATATGTATATATATCTTTATTATTTCATCTACATTTTTTTTTTGTTTTTCAAAATTATTATTTTTAAAATTTTTATTTTCTTATTTTTTTTAATATTCCAAAATTTTTACTATTTCCTTTATCATTTATATAAATTATTTAATAAAACTACATATAGTAATTAGATAGTGCCATGTATCATAATCAATAGAAAAGTTAACGAAAAACTAATAAATGACTTGTTTAAAAATTTTTGCAAATGTTGATGATACAAATAGAAAACTTAAAATGTTTTAAGTGTCAAATAGAAAATGTATCAAATATTGAGTCATAAATTTATACTTTTCGCATGAATCAATTAGAAAGTGTCGCGTATCATGGTTATCAAAAAAGTTAACGGTAAATTAACAAATGATTTATTTGAAAACTTTTGCAAACGTTAAGGATTCAAATAAAAATTTTGATACATTTAAGATTTGAATAAAAGAGATGAAAAAATTGAGTTCTTAATTTATACTTTTCTCTTTTATAAAACACATGCAAACATAAGAAATACACAGCTCTATCTTAAGGTTCATTTTGGTGGCTTATTCTTGTGAATTAAATAAGTTACATTTATCTTATAAAATAATACAAAATGTTATATGATATCTATAAAAATATTGCTATTGTTAAAAGATATTATAACGTAAAAAGTAAATAAGGTAGTATTATTGCCCATACATGATATTATAAAGTAACACAACAAATTAACTAAAATGTAGATTAATAAACAATCTTATAACTCATATTGTAATCACATTATTGTGTTATTTTCTAAAAATCTTGAGCTATTAAATAATTAATTAAAGTCAAGGTGATCCTAAAAGTTAGGAGTTGTAATGAGATGTATAAGATAATTATTTTAAAGGGCAAAAATAATATAGATGTAAGACATAGAAAAGGAAGAAATGATTTCTTTTTTGCCATTTTTGCACCTGTGAATTGGAATTGTTAATGAAAACACCTTATTCGTAGCGACATAGTCACGTTACGCTACTCCAAATTGCCAAGAAGAATTTGATTCTTTTTACGAACTTCAATTAATATTGGTAAATCTTCGCTTCGAATCTAGAAATTCATTTCAGACAATTAAACCTTCTCAAACTGTTTCTTCTTAAGAACCAAAAAAATTTGTGCCAAGATAACAGATGAAAAGAAGTATAACAGATCAATTCGTTTTTGAATCTGTATGCGTGCAACTCCCTCAACCCCAGAGGATATTTTCATATTTTTTTGGATGTAATTCTTGATACAATCTTTTATTTTTTGATCTTCTTGTAGACCCTTGGAATAATTTTTTGGTTATGAAAAACCAAATAGCATGATGATCTTGAGTTGTACCAAGTCCGAAACCAAGTGGATTTATTTTTTGTCCCATAATCCTCTACTATTATCCATATCATGACAATAATTTCAATATTGATGCCATAGAAATAAAACATAAAAAATCATTAACAACCAAGCAAATATTGCAAACTGCCTTACAATCTTTTTTGTGGAGTTACTTGTATTGGTTACTTCTATATATTTGCCGTTTGCATCTCCATATATTTCATTTTGTCCTAAATTTGTTTCTTTTTCGCCACATTCTCGAATTTCGATATTAGTCAACTTTTTTTATTTTTTATTTTTTGAGTGATATAGATATCCAAGAAAATACCAAACAAAATATATCAAAAACAAGGTTGACAACCACTTGCATGCCACCAATACAATCGAGCGCTAGAAAAGAAGATGCCCAATTGCAAATACAATTTGCAATGCTTATTTTACTATAAATATTTTCCATTCATTCAACCGTAAGCTTACACGTACAGTGTAACATTGAAGGTGAAATAACAAACATGGCGTCACAATAGCCGCTTCTCCATTTATTTTTAATTCTTGACTTTTTTAGTTTGCTAAACTCCACTCACCCATCTCAATAGCTCGGGATTTCTATAAGGGCAATAAAGAAGCACCATTTGAATAGACTTCCATGTTTATTTTAATGCCAGCAGTATAGGTGAACTTGTATAATTTATAAAAATATAAGAAATATTAACATACGACACATTTATAGGAAAGAGGGAGCATGTATGTATGGGTGTATATTTGTGCTGATGCAAAGATTGGTTGTGTGTGCATGTGGAATTTATAGAAAAGAGGGAGGAGTGTGTGTCTACGCTTCTGCTTTTGTGTGTTTGGAGTCTGTACATGTAGCACGCAGGATAATAACAGTTATTGGTTTGTTTCGTTTTGCTTTTTCTTTTGCTTTTTTTTTTTTTTTTTTGTTTTCAATTTTATCGGTGGAATTGGGATATGACCTACAGGCTCCATGGCTCTGGCTCAGGTAAAGAGCCGACCTTCCAGATCAATTCCGATTCCTAATTGGATAGGCCGATTCGCGATGAACTGCCTGAATCCACTAGGACTGATCAAGAAAATCGATAAAGCCGAGAACCTAACTGGACCTGATCAAACCGAATGCAAATTAGGTTCTAAAATGAATACAAATTAAATCGAACGGTTTTTCAAAGGTTTAAAAAGTTACGAACCGAATTAAATCGTAAAAAGCTAAAAAAAATTATATTTTTATTTGAACCATACAACTTGTATTTTTACCAACTTAACATTGTCAAGTCTCTTTTAACTTGGCCACCTTAAGCATATACCAAAATGTTTCTTAGTTTAGTCACCTTATATATATATATATGAACTCCATTTAAAACAACTATATCAAACATAGCTTTCTCAATTCCTAACTTTCTAAACTCTCAATTGCATATTTACGATTAAACCTGAGCCTAGCCTCAAATTTTCATTTCTCATTTATCCCCTTTGTTTCTCTTAAACATTTTAAAATTTCTTGTTTGAACTATAAATTGAATCATTTTTCTATGTTTGAAAAAATTATGAACTAAATCAAATCATAATGTTAGATTCTAATTAAAAAAAGAATCGAATTGTAATATTAAATTTAGTTTAATTAAAAGGAATAAAGTTGTAACAAATAAAACCACACCTACCTCTCATATCTACTTTTACGTATGAAGATGGACATATTTAACGAACTGTCGGCCGATTGGATATTACAATTTTTCTTTGTCGCAAGAATGCGAGTATAGTTGTGTTTCACATGTTGGGAGGAAAAGAAAATAATTAAATAAAAAAATAGTTGTGTTTCGCATGACTTTGACGTAATTGTTACTTTGAAGAGTGGACGTAGGAAATTTCTTGATTAATACATATAATATTCAATATAATTAAAGACTTTTAAATTGCGAAGTTGCTCATAGAACGAGTACCGATAGTGCGTTCAATGTATCGTGCATGAAATTTCCTTTTATGAATCTGCCAAAATAATTCTTCTCTGGCTTGTTGAAAACATAAATTTTTATTGAGAAGTTTTAGTCATTGCTGTTACACATTGAAAAACGCATTAAAAATGAATGCACACGATGATCACGTTTTGTTCTTTATATGTTCAATGAAAAAGTGAAAATATAATCAATTTCCAATATGATTATAGTATTCATATTATATGGCAACCACGACCTAAATGATTTCCTATAAATAACATTATTCAATTACATAAGCTATATATTAATCAAAACCTTACTCTGAAATTTGACATGGATATAAAATATCGTGCAATACTAATATACTATAGCTTCAAATATTTACTGTAAAAAGCATATGATCTAGCTATATGTTCCTGACAACTTTAGAATTCTTACAAACCAAATCCACCTAGAAACCTAGTGCTAGTAAATTGGAGGCTCATGAGATGGCTTTAGTTTGTAAACTTCCTCCTTATCCGACCATCATGGAGCAAAAGTCGCATTTGCTAATCTGTAAGTATCTACCAATAAGCGTAGTTAGGGTTTTACATTCCCTCCTTAGGAATTAAGATCCCACATGTTATATCAATTTCTGTTTGGCCCTTCATTTCATAGGCTAAATCTTTGAGATAGGTTTGAGTTTCAACTAAAATAAAGTAATATTTTTCAATCACTTAACAAGATGCTTTTGGATTCTATGTCCAGAGCTAGAGGATCCCTTTTAAATCGGTGACGTTCCAAGGCCATCGAAATGCAACTGTTTCAGTACATAATTTGTATGTCGTAATGCTTATATAACATAATAAGTAATAACTAATACAATCTCCATTATTTATTCGCCTCATAATTTTAAGTGTAAACAAATAAGAGAACCTCAACATCCCAAAGTTTAGAGTAACTTAAAATCAAACAATACAGAAGAGATCGCACTAGGATCTATATACTCTCTACATATGTAAACGATACTTCAAAGCCTAAACAACCTTTACACAATATAGTAGCATGTCAAAGCCTAAACAACCCTTTCAAATGCATTAGCATGTTAGAATCTATATAATTTTTGTTTAGAATTATGAATGAGTTAATTTACTCGCGAGCTAGTCGAACTCAACTTATTTTAAGTTTAACTTGGCTCGAGCTCGATTAATAAATGAGCCAAGTTCGAGCTTGAGCTTAAGATGAAGCTAATTTATGTAAATGAGTTGAGCTTAAAGTCAAATTTAGGCTCGCCATCCGGCTCGTTTAGGCTTATGATTAAACTTACGAGTTATATATATATATTTTACAAATGTTACATATATTATATGCTGTTAAAATCTAAAGGCTAATATCTATATAATTTATATATAAATATATAACATGTTATAGGGTAATATATGATGTATAAGATAATCCTTATTCACTATTAATTAATTAATTAATTTGTATATTTTTTCATTTTGTAGATATAAACTCATGAGTAAACTTAAGATCGACTCACTTTATGCTCAGGTCGGCTTAAGCTTAATTAGTAAACAAACTAAACTTAAGCTCAAGATAAACGAACCCAATTTGAGCCTCAATTTCGAGTTCGAGCCTTAATTTTGAGCTCAATGAAAAGCTTAGCTCGAGTTTGAGCTCAAACTTAAATCTAAGCTTAAATTTGAACTTGATAATTTTTAATAGAGTTAAGCTTATACTATTAGAAGCTTGGCTCAATCCGACTCAACTCGTTTGCAACCCTAGCTTTTTTACGTAGATCTCTCATGTTGGATTCATAATCCATATCAATCATGTCCATAACAGTGTTTATACCATTTGTGTAACTTGTTTACTGCTTTTTTTTTTCTTGATTTCCCAACCCTAGTAGTCAACAATTCATCATATTAATATCCTACCTATTCATATATAGTAGCCTTAGCACCTAGCCCAAAGAGAGCATAACTAAAGTAGGGATTTTTTTAGTTGTTATTTTAAAATCATAACTTGATAGTGGGTAAAGCAGTCCCAAGCTTTGTAAGAGATTTTTACATTCTTTTAGATAAATAACAGATGATTGAATGATCAAGACGATTAGTAGTGAGAGGTAAGTAACCTGACATGTTGATTGCCTTCAAAACTATAATATATAATCTAACTAGTCCAATCTCTAAGGCAAGCCCCAATCGAAAGGCACTCGATCGATTAGCCACATACGAGAAAGAAAGTGATTGGCCTTATGTGTAAAGTGTTAAGAAAAAATCTCAATATGGGAGAATTTTTCTTTAATAAGAAACTACAAATCACATCATTCCAAATGTTCAACCGACAAAAGATAACACTAATACCCAATCTATGACGCCACTTCTGATATCCCAACACATATTCAAGTAAAAGCAACACCCATTTAATTAGTTAAGGGCCAAATATTCACAAGATCATTACTAAACCTATACAAACACACTATAAACAATATTTATTCATGTATTAAGTTAATGCTAACCAATTGGAAGCAACTTGGCGTAATTCCTATAAACCTACGATACATAACCCATTGTTATCTTATATATTTTCAACGTTTGATCATTTTTCTTGAGCCTAAAATGGTTATTAAGCTTATCAAGGTTGCTACATAACTTTTTCTTACATTTAGGTTGGCCTCAAATTTCCTACTATTCTTTCCATAATCCTACCTAGTCGGTCCATCCAACAAATCAATTAGCTACTCTCTTTTTCTCTATCGAGTTGACCACCATGGTTCTTAAACCATTTGACCTCTTACTCAACTTAAGCCTTTTTGACTGCTTATACCTTCTCTGTTGACCATGATGCTTATTACTTACTTAGTTGACCTTGACTAACTACATGGATTGCTCCTTAAATTCCAAATTTTTTAGATTAGTAATTATTGCTTTGAGTTAAGGGCCTCCAAAAGAGTTTCTTTCTCAATCCATCGCTTAATCAAGATTCTAGGTTTTTATTAGAACTCTAAATTCACTTATTAAATTTCCACTTTTTCATAAAATATGAAAGTTCCATTTTCTTGATAAAGAACTCAAATCTCTAATATAGTCCAATAAGAAAACTAATTCACATGAATATAAACACGATTATATTCCTAACATGAATTGTTTTCGATTATGATTCATACCTGGGGTTCGGTTTGAGGTCATTTCCAAGATTACAACCTTAAGCGTCTTAGGACTTACCTTGAATATGACCAATCCTTTATGCGGTAAGTCAACCATATAAACATGCTTTCTTTAAATTCTTATACTTTTCCTTTGGCAACATTAAAATCATGGTGTCAGGGTACTTATAGTAAATTTCCATAAATTTGTAGATTATAACTCTTGAACATGACTTCTCTTACCTTTATTAGAATTGCACTCCTCATGATAAGGCTGAAAAAAGAAAAAAAAAAAAAAACGGGAATCAAACCAAAAAAGCAGTTTTCTTACAATTGGTTTGATTCACGCCTTTATGGTTTGATTCCACGTAGTGCAATCGGTGTGTGTCTAGTCTTGTGATTCTGTTGGCTATGATAAAAATTGAAATAGATGATATAAATTGAAGGACTGGAAGTGAAATAGGTGAGGGAAATTGAAATATTGATAGAAAATGAAATAGATAAGGTAATATAAGATTCAAATTTCTAGTAAGGAATGTTATGCTAGCATCATTCAAAAGATTGCATGGGAGTGTAATTCTTGAATTTTCATATTTTGTAAAAGAAACAAAGGTGGTAATCACATATTAAATTGGCTTTAATCGGTTTTTTAGATTCAAAAAATTTATGAATTAAGCTGTAATATTATATTACTACAATAATTGAGGATGAACTATACTAAATCGATCAAACTACACCACTCTCGCCTCAGACTTTACACCATGTTTTTCATTTCCTTGGGTCATGTACAACTAGATGTACGCATCAAGTCGACCCAGAATCGCTGGTTCACGAACTCAACCACGACTGAACCATAATCGGCCTGTATAAAGGGGGTGAGGGATAGTTTCGAGTCGGTTTGGCCTTTAAACCATTTTTTTAATCAATTTTAATAACTTTTTAAAATATAGTAATAAATTCTAATAACATGATCATCTTTCTCTCTTTTTTTTAAGTGTATTAATTTATTAATAATTTCTAATTTTTAATTAATTTTTTATTTAATGTGATTTCAACTTCTTATTTTTTTTTCTTCTTAAATTTTATCTTTTCTTCATATTCAAATTCTTAATATTTAACAAGTTTTATAAAAAAGACTTACATTAACTTAAATTAAATTTTCGATTTATTATTAATACATAATTAATTTATGATTAACTATCTATCATTAGTTTGATAATATTACTTTTAAAAAATTGTCGTTCGCCATTGTAAAAAAGATAGTTTTAACATGTCATAACCTAATAAATATCATCTAATTATTTTTTTCCAACTTAATGACCTCCCTCCTTTCTCTCTCTTTTTTAAGGAGTGAATCAACTAGACCAACCTGCCTGTTCAATGACCAGCGAGGCCAGCAGTCCATAAACTGCCGGTTAGAGTGGTTCAGCTTGACCTTTCATGGATTAGGATAGTTCACGGTTCATAACCAATTCTTACACGGGTTTACGTACAACTCCCATTATAAATTTAGAATGGTTATATTAATGAGTAAATTTTCTTTGACATTAAAACGAGTCATAACCTTTCTTAATAGTCCTACTTGTCTCCTCCTTCCTCAAAAGTTTATTTTCCTTGAAAAGACAAATCAACACTTTATTAATACCCTATAGATGTCAATATAGTATGTGAAATATCATAAAAGAAAAGACATAAGACAACATTTCCTTATCGTGAAACTTTCTCATTGTCGGAATGAGGATGGAAAATGGAGAGGGTAGTGCCTAGGGTTGTGGGAGAGGAAGGGAGGGTAGGGTGTAAATCAAAGTTTTGTGGGGAACAATCTTTCTTTCTTTCTTTTTGTTTAAATTTTATTCCACAAAAAGGAATTGGAGGAATTCCAACTCACAAAATTATGTGAGAGAAAAATTGAAATTGTGATTATGACGAACGGGTTCCACTTAGGTAGCTAAAGCAGGCAAATGAAAATTATAACCACTTGCTTTTTAAGTAAACTCAATAGTTGTCTATTGATTTAGGCTTTCACATATAATGGGAATTCTATAAATGTGATAATTAGGTACAAAGAATGAAAAGAATATAATTACAGATAAATCATATAATTTAATAGTATAAGTATTAATTTTTTAACAGAATAAAATTAGGTTCGAACTTTTCTATTCCTTACCATCACAGCAAGATTATATATATAATATTATCTGGTCAATTCGCTTAGGGAAAGCGGCTTTAGGCAAATTTAGGCATAATCAATTCTGACTTTCTTACAGATTCTGAATTCACGTAGGCGGAGTAAAAAGGAACTTTTTCTAGATGAATATAACGTAGATGCATTTAAGAGGTATACGTCTCTTCAACTACATTAATAAAATTGAAAAAGAAAATGCATAAACAATAATATATATTACTTAGCTAACGTGTTGAATCCTCTGTTTTCGGTGAGGAAAGGAAGTCTCCTTAGAAAAGTAATCATAATAATTGGAAGTATATTGAGATGGATTAGAGCCGAAGAGGTAAGTTCTCCTGAACATTTTTTTTTTCTTTCAAATAAATATTGATATTATGAACCTTGTCTACTTATACATTCCAAAACCCTCAAACCACACCATTCTCACCGGGGGTATTCTAATTGAGTTACTAAACTTACAATTCATTAACTATTTATCAATTTATCTAAATATTTTCCAATATCATAACAAGGAAACATACCTTTGGGTGCTACACGCTGATTTCTCTCATTGTGCAAAACCGGTTAATCATCTTCCGAAAAGTAGGGCGCTGAAAGCAAGGCCATGTGATTCTGATCCATCAAACAGTGTTGCATACAAGTTATTCTATATTTAGCTGATAAAAATTTTATATTGCATAAAAATTCTAAACTGAAACATTGGATCACATAAAGCAGAAGTAATATTGATCGTCAAAAATTTGATTCCCTTCTTCGGTCAATATAAAAAATTTATTCCAGAATATTGATCGAATCGCATGAATTGCACCGATGGGCGCACCTCCTTAACAAATCAAGTAATGAAAAACAAAAAGAAAGTAATATTCTCCTTTAAATAACAAAATAATTCTGGCCGAAAAAGGAAGAAAACAAAAAAGTCAATCGGAGAATCTGTAGAATAATGATATGTCACTGTCGGAAACTAATTTTCACACGTCCTGTCAAGAAGTGCTCAGGCAATTATCATAGCTTTAAAAATTTTGTTTTTATATTTTTTATTATAAATATAAGGTAGTGTCGTGTTTAAATTAATCGTCCCAATTCGCTTTTATTCAATTTGATTTTTTATAAAATAGATCCGAGTTATCAATTTGATTTTTATTTCCATAATAATTTTGTTTCAACTCATTAATCCGATTAGTTCAGATTGGTTTTAATAAGTTTTTATAAAAACTTATTGAGTGTTTTTAAAATTAAAATATATCATTTTTACTTATATTTATTAGAAAATATATCGGTTTGCTTAAAATATAAATATAGATCAAATAAAAATAAAAATAAATTATAAAAAAGTTTTAATTTTCAATTTTTTAGGATATAAATAATTTTTATTATTTTACATATAAATATAAATTATATTATAATACTTTTATTAATATCAATTTAATCATGTTTTAGTTTTATTTACCTTTAATCCCTTACTGTTTCTAGATTACGTTTTTGATTTAGGATTGGCAACATTATAAATATGAATAATGAAAATAGAATTATATATAAATGCAAATTTTTTTTTAATCTTATCTTGTCAATAATGGTTTGGTTCGACTTACCTTAATCTCTTATTATTTCTAGATCAAATTTTCAATTTAAGATTGAAAACATTGTGAACACATAATGAAAATAGAATTACATATAAATGCAAATTGCTTTTCATTTTTTTTATCTTATATTGTCAATAAATGACGGTAGATACCTGTCATCATTGAACGGCTGGGCGAGAATTGAAAAGGCTTGGATCCCTCAACTTTCGACGCAAAAGAAATAATAGTTTATCTAACAAAATAATGTTATTAAATATATCTTACAAGATAATATAATAAAAATTGAAAACTGAAGAAGCTGCCATAGCTC
Organism: Lumnitzera littorea; assembly: GCA_024138015.1. Taxonomy (NCBI): domain Eukaryota; kingdom Viridiplantae; phylum Streptophyta; class Magnoliopsida; order Myrtales; family Combretaceae; genus Lumnitzera; species Lumnitzera littorea. The sequence goes on from JAMXBB010000004.1 coordinate 23,286,321, forward strand.
TTGCCGACCACAAGCTACAGAGGCTCACACGATTCCTCCTTGATGGTGGCCGATAAGAGCCATAAAATCGTGGTGATCGTGTCACCTGCATTATTGCATTTCGAATAGTATAATTTTATTATTTGAACGCTATTGACCTCTAATGCATTATGTGATCAATCTTATGTATAAATGCAAACTAAGTAATTGTTTTTAAGATCAATTCATCACCCAATTTGATATATCTTAACTGATAAAATATCAAATCAATCAACAAAATGATCTAGTCAAGTGATGAATTATTCTTAAAAAAATAAGTGTATATATATACAAGAGATTGCTTAATTATTAGTCTATAATCGTACTTCTAAGGATAAAAGTATAATTTCTAAAAATTTGAACTATTTATATGATTTTGATATTTTCCAAAAAGTCAATGTGGTTTCCTTATTATCTAAATTAAAAATTTCCTATAAGCTAATATTGATCATTCTATAGGGTTATTGATAGTAAATCTAAGACATAGAGCCTAAGTCTAACTCAATCGAAGCCTCAAGGCCCAATGAAGGAGAGCCTAGCCACTCGATGTATGGACATCCCATCTAACTCCCTTATTAAGCTGACCTATAGGGGTGCTAGGCAATGGAGTTAAGCCTCCTAATAGGAGGACATGTGCCTAGGTTGTATGGCTCCTTAAATACATTAAATGAGAAGAGACGTGCGTATAGGTGCTCCCAAAATCATTAAATGTGAAGTGATAAACATGAGATCCCGAGTAGTCACATCCCGATCCTATTAAGAGATCTTACCAACCTCGAGTCTCATAAACTAGTATAAGACATTTTAAGTTATAGGCTATCCACTAGTCTGAATTTCAAACTCCACTTATAAATACTCCAATAATCTCCTCCCCCTTTATGGTAAGCTCACAAAAATCGAATGACCATACTTTTTTGTCGAAACTACTCCTTATTTTCTTCACCTAAAACTTATTTTAGTGTTGGAATAGCTTTACTAGACAATTACTTGGCCATTTTTCTCGCTCCATATGTTTTGTAAGGTATTTAAGGTAGTCCTAAGCATGCCTAGTAGTAAACTAGAGGTCGCTTTAAGCCCAAATGTCTATTAATAGAGTTTAAGATCAACAAAGGTAAAACTTTTTTGTTTCCATCTAGTAACACTTTGCTTACTCATTATGAAAAAAAAGAAAGAAAGAAAGAAAATTGATTACTAAACGACATAACTTTGGGAAGTAAATTTTATGTGCACTATTAACCATTCTAGTCTAGTTATTCTTTAACACATGCGAACAAGCCAAATTGAGAAAGGAATATTAAAACTACCTAATTAGGAAAAGTAATAGGACAGAGCAAGAAGAATATGAAGCATAGTTGATAAAAGAATTCGAGTAGAAAATTAAAGGACCCATCTTTCCAATCTTTCGTATATTTCCTCACGCACGTTTGTTAATGGACTTAACTAAAGACACCACAATGGCAATCTTTCCTTTTTTAAAAAAAAATAAAGTAAAAAAGAAAAATCCCAAATAGTTGGCTTTTGTTGTTAAGCACATACAAGAGTTGTACTGCGGAATTATGATATGCTCCAAATGCCTAAACTTTGCCGTACATGGAGACATTATTAAAACCTTTATAAACTTGTAAATAAATGCCCCTTTTCGGTCGGCTACCACTTCTTTATGTGGACATCATAAAAAGTGGAGAGAGAATCCTTATCATCCTGTTAATGTCTTTCTATTTATTTATTTTGTTCTTTAATGATGATTTGAATGAATGAAAGGTGAGTATCCTTCGGCTTCCTCCTCATATTGCACATATTCTTACTAGACGACAATGCTTGAGTTATTGCTCCTTCGACAAAAAGATCCGATCCACTTAGACGGATAATATTATTCTTATCATGTCATAAGAAGGACTATTAAACGTCATAATTTATTGGTCATATCATGTGCTTCAAGGTGAAGTTTCACGTTGGACATGTCGGCTTACACACTATTCACCCTTTTGATTGTTTACCATCGGTTCACATGGGTTGAATTAAGCGGTTATGATCATAGACCGTCTTGCAGGATTTCTTATTACGGCATTTCCACCTAACGTCCTCAGCATGAGATCTTAAATCAAGAAGATAGGGCATAATTTTTTTGGGTTCTTTGTTAAAAATCTTAAAAGGTAAAGTTTTATCATTATTTTTAATGTTATATTAATTTAAATTTATATATTGTGAGTCCAATAAATAAAATAAATAAATGTTAAGGATATTTATTTTAAAATCTTACTAAATTTAAAAAAAAAAAAGTTCTTAAATAGTTTAAGTAAAATTTAAGTATTTTAAATAGGATTTTTATGAAATAAGTAAGATTATCTAGAAGAATCTTAATCGGAACAGTCTTATCATCGCGGGGAATCCATGAACTTTCGGTCATGACAAGACAAGTTGGAGCTCATAAAGCTTTTATGGTGTACCTATGGCATAGAAGATTTTAGACGAAATCATGACCTGCAAGCTCAAAACCCTCGAGGTGGGGACCACGATCCTATCGTGCGAGAAGACCCTTTCGTCTTCGTGCTTGCTAACGTAACCACGAGAAATCCTTGGGTTTGGCCGTTTAATCACTCAGCTCGTTCTCAGAAAAGGTGCAGTGATCCCCGACTAGACTATGAGTCCTTGTTCAAGAAGCCACAAAAGAGCGGTACGATTGCTAGAGAGGGTACAAACAAAGGAGAAGGATGAGGATCTATAAGAATCTACGATGGAATGATTCGACCGGGTAAACCTACAGGTCAAGGAGCACAATCAGGGGACCCAAACTTCGTAACACAACTCCTGAGAAGGATGATGATGGTACAGCAAAGTAGCACCTCCAAGGCTATGGTCGTGCTTGTTCCTTCCGTTCTTTTCTTCTTGTCTTATTTCCCTGTATTTAGTTTATTTGCTTTTGAGGTTTTATTGGAGTTATTTTGCTTAGAATTTCATTTGGGTCACATATGCCCTAGTATATGTAATTAATTTACTTGTTTATATTGATGCTATTATTGGGGCAAATTGTCATGTAAACATGACTTTATGAAGTTATTTTTTAATTATTAACGAGTCCAATATTCCTGAGTGATTTATATGAAAAGAATAATGTTGAGTCTTATGAAGACACTTTGTTTAATATTTATGTATCTTATTTTTCCTATAATTTAAGGATTTTATTGTGATCAGAATAACCATATTATATTGTCATTTTTAAATAACACACCATAGAATTCCATATTGGTGGCCAATATCTTTTTTTTTTTTTTTCTTTTTCCCATATGATAGCAATTATTGTTAAGGACAATAACTACAATTGTCACATTTTTATAGATATATGAAATCATGCTAGGACAATGAAAAGAAAAAAAAAAAGGGAACAAATAATCTAAAACACTCAAGAATACTTTATGTTGATAGTTGGTTTTAGAAATGGATTATAGAATATATAGGCCAACTACATTAGGCCTGTTACCAACCAGTTTTGTACATGGGACCCTTAACTTAGGTTAACCTCTTTGGCCTTTGGTTTGAGCTCTTTAAAGCTCGATCTCTTTTTGATTGACTTCCCTGAAATAGCACCAAGGATTGGGTGTAACATCCACCGTCTTTAAGTCATGAGCCTCATGATATTGATTCAAAGATGCATGTCTATCCTTTAGTAGTAATCTACATGTTTGTTTGTACAGTGCTCATATTACACTAAATGCGATATGATGTTTAAGGGGTTTTCTTTTAAAGATCCCATGTAGACAAAATTGTAAAACATCACCAAGTATTCATTGAGAAGAGATAGACACAAAGACCAAAGCAATCATACCTTGATTATACTAAAAAAATCTTATTAACCCTAAGCCCCTAAAACCTAGGATTGAATGTCTTAAGTTACACTACAAGTTGACAAGAGCTCATGGTTCAAACTATAATTACTCTCTCTCTCTCTTTAAAAAAAAAAAAGAAAATAAAAACTCTCTCTCTAGGTAGGGAGTATTCATACTCACTTCCTCCTTTAAGCCCCTCATTTTCAAATTACATACTTTCTTATAAGTATAGCTGAGTTAAGCCTCAAAGTAGCTGATACGGATCAATCCAGAAACTATAGTAGATCTCGAATGAACAGGAATGGATATTTAAAAGAAAATGGATACGAAGAACATGAAGGTTTTGATGGTGAATATGAATGGATATAACTCATCAAGAAATAAACGCAATCAAGGGTTTGAGCTCAAAATAGAATTCAATATAACTCACAAATACTAAATGTTGCTTGGGGTTTCAAATGAAGATTAGATGTAACTCATTAACCAGTTTAAATGAAGGGATTCACTACAATCTGAGAACAAGGTTGATAAAAACACAGAGACGATTAAAGAGTCTAATCAACACTAGATAATCCGACAAATACTAACTCAAATATAGCCTTACTCGAAAGAGGAAAAATTCACTCTCTGTATGGGAATATCTTCTCTATCTGTATATATATCTGTCTCTCCCCGATGTTTACAACGGTTGCTATTTATAGTAAGTCCTAAACCCTAATGGCAAAACTGTAAATAATGTACAAGGCCTTAAATTTTAAATAATTGGGCCCATAGATAAAATGAAGGAAAACAAATATAAGAATTTAAAATAGTGCATTTTACAAGACTTAGCATGTAGTCATTCGGCAAGTCTTAGAAATAGTAGTATTCGAACTAGACGGGGTTGATAATTGGATGTATGGGTTTGGGAAGGGGTCTCTAACATTTCGCATGGCTTGGTCAAGACACTAAAGAAGTTGGCTCATAATTACCGAGTACTAGAATTATTCGACACTAGTCTTTTGAGGTTGTGTCGAGTGGTTCTTTGGTCCCAAGTCCTCGACTGTGTAATCTATCGTCTTCTCAGCAGACGATAGGCTTGTTGCTGAGTAGCTTCTTTTCTTCCCTTCGGCCTTCTTTCTTTTGTTCGACGTCGGCGAAAATTGTTCGGATTTGGGTTAGAATAGGTCAGCATCTTTTTCTGGAGGGTCGACATTGGCTTTGGACAGGTCGACTTCGACTTGGATATAGTCGGAGGCTAATTCCCATCATTGGCCCTACTAGACAACCTTTCAACTCTTTTGCTCACCTTTGTCCATTTTGCAAATTAGTCCTATAGCACTAGGAGCTATACTAAGCCAATCTAACTGATCTCAGAGGCCTAGTACACTTTTTAAGCAAAATCTCAAACACAACACCTTAAATTCTAGTAGAATGATACTTACTAAAGAATGGATATGATAACACAAATAGAGTAATTAAAATATGGATAAACTAACTTAATATGAACCCTTAGGAACCGAACTTAAAAACATAAAATCGTAAAAGGTTAATTGCTTCAAGTTGCTTAAGAGAAATTTCAAGGATGAAATTAATTTTGAGAGGCCAAATGAATATAAATAAGAGGGCGTATTGAGTTCCAAAGAGGAAGCTTGTTGAAACTCGGTTTCTTTACCTTTTTTTCTTTTTTGTTTATGATGCTATATCAATCTTAATCAATGTGACCTATAATTACATATAAGGCTAAGACATAGAAAATTTTAATTATTAGTTTAACCAAGTGGATTAAAGCTAGGTAATTAAAGGTTAAGAGCAAATTAACCTAAGGTAAATAAATAAGGTGTAATATGAATTTAAGGTAAATTTGAAACGACTAATGCAACCTTATAAATATAATTGGTTTTCTTGAATAAAAGATTAGATTTTAAGTGGTTTAGTTGGTTTAATGGTTTAAATGAGATATCAAAGCTATAAATACAATTAATGGAGGTCAACACAGATGAAAATCAAAACTTAAGACAAATAATATGTTAGTACATCAACAAAGGAGAATAAAATTCGAGGGCATAGGAGAAATATTCTAGAAGATAGAGAAGTAGATCAAAATATAAAACAATCAATGGTAATAGGTGGATTTGAGCTTAGCTAAAACATACTGATCAAGTCTGGTCAATTAAGCTATATTTTTGTCAACTAAACTTGCAAGCAACAATCCCTTTTCTACTAATGAAGTTCAGGCATCTCAATTTTGGATTAGGTTAATAAAATCCCTTGTTTACGAGGTAAAATCCTAATTAACAGCTAACTAGCTATAGATGTTTGAAAATCAACCAATACCTCCAATTGTCTACCCTTCATGTTTGTTGTTAAGATTCTTATATTACACACACACACACACACACACGCACGTACGCACACACATATACATATATATTCATGTGAGGCTTACTCTTAATATTAGGTAAGATACTTAGGTCATGGATCAACCTACAATTACTTTTCAAGTGCATCAAAAGGTCAAGACAAATTGTTGGGTTAGAATTTAGACATAGGATGCTTACTCCTAATGTAAGACAGGATACACTAATCATGGATCAATTAGTGATTATCATTCCCATGGATTGTCACTCATGATGCAACAAATTGGTTGATTAACATAGAAGATGCTTAGTTCATGTCACGCTAACAACCCCCCACGTATTTGACCTAAATAATACTTGTTATAGCTACCGACAATACTAAACCATATTAATTGGTTTTTAGCCTAAAGAGCAGTATGAGTAGGGCTGGTCACAATAGGCTAGCCCAATTTAATACCCTCTACTCTTACAAATGAAAAAAAGAGTGAGTTAAAATTGAAAAATTTAACCTATTTAAAAAAATGAGTTGTTTAGCTAGTCACATTTAAACTATGATTTAAAGAGGGCCGACTGTTGTAGGTTGATTTGGCCTGTAATTCCATAAAAATAAAAAGAAAATACAAATTTAAAAATAGAAAGAAAGAAGAAATAAAAAAGCCTTTGTTTTGTCTTTCAATAAAACTTCAAAATAAAGTAAAAACAGAAAGAACCTTCATCTTATTATCATGAAATTCATATTTAAAAATGTATTGTAGAGAAGACAAACTAAATTAATGATTGTGTGATATAAAGTTGTATAATGCATTTAGCAAATAGGTCATATGTGTGTCATAGATGGATTATCCATAGCCCCAAAGGGGTACTCATTTAGATGGTTAGGTAAGTTACATGCCAAAATGATGGCCACTTAGAGGAATCATGAATCTAGTTATTCAAAACTAATGAAGGCTCAAAGGCTCAATTCGAGGAATCTTTCCAAAGGTTCTAAAAGATGGGAGTTGGTAGGTGTAATTCAATATTAACTTTTAAATTCGATAAATCTTTGGTTATTCATTCCAAAAGAACATTTTTATATATAGAGGTCTTCCCTCTTTTGCATTTATAAGTTTACATTTTTTCCGGAGGTTCTCTCTTTACTTTTTTCTCTATTTATGTGTGTTGTATAGTTAAACTAGCTTAGTACTCTAGAGAGATTTGAGGGTGTCTAAATACCACATGAGAGCGTCCAAAAAAAAGCGTTGAGTATGATATGTGTTTGTGCTTGCAAATATTACTGTGCATCTATTGTTGTACTTATTATTTATATCTATATTATTTAATTTTTTAGGGCTTTGTGTAGTTATCTACTCTCTTTTTTTATTCATGTTATTCCAACTTGTACCCTTTTAATTCAAACTACATCCGTTTTAATAAGTTTTAAAGATAGGATAATTTAAAGAATATTATTGTAATTTAAATAAATCAACCAACTCTCAATGCTTAAACCCACTTTCTCTCCCTCCCCTTCACCTCCAAAACAATCCATGTTGTCATTCATAAGGTCACTCGCTTTCTCTCTGTATTCCACGTGTTGTATGGCAGTTAGAAAGCAGTTTCCATACCTTCCATTTTGTTTCCACCAAAATAATTTCAATTTTATACACTGTTTGCTTTCTTTTCAATATCACGAACCACTTAAAAGTAAAAAAGTAATAGTAAAAAAAAGAAGAGAAAGAACATAATTAATGTGGAGGTGCCAAAAAAAAAAAAATCTTACATTTTTTTATTTTTTTTAGTTTTTCAATATTTTATTAGGTTTAACCATCCTTTTTCAGATTTTATTCACTACAATTTTTTGAATTTTTTATTTTAAATTTGGAAAATGCTAGATAAGACGATTAATGCAGGTTGTTTGCAATACCGATTTTTTAACCAATATTTTATGCATTAATACAATTCCTTTAAAATTCTATAATAACAATAATAATTTCACTTCTTGAAACATAACATCCCACAGTCTTGTTCCTCAATTTGTCACTTTCCAACCATTCATTGACTCTATATCTTATCAAATACAATGACCATTTTTCAAACAACTATAAGCTTATGAAACTTATCACTTGTATTATTTAAGTTTCGATGAGCTTCTAGTATTTTTTTTTTTTTTAATATTACCCAAATTATCCATTTAATATATAGATATATTATATGATTTATCATTTATTATTTCACAATACATGATTTTTATATTATTTTGTTAAGATTATAAATGTCATTTATCCTTTACATTAAAAACCACTACTTCTATATATAACATCTTTTATATTTATGACCATTATTATTATTATTGTTGTTGTTGTTACATTTATTTGCATTAAATTTAAAAATCTATTATTTATCTTATATGTCCATCACAATTTTATCATTTTTAATAATAATATCGCATGTAGTCAATTTTATTCCTACGAGTACATCGTTGCTATTTACTACTAATCTATGTACAGATTTTTTACGAAAAGTCGGAAGAGAGATGCGGCTCTAATGCTACGAACTGTACCATGCGACAAAACACATTGGTAGCTTCAAAACCCTTGTAGATTTAAGGCAAGACACAGTTTCGAATAACCATCATGGAGGTTAATCAACCATACAAGAAACGGTCAGAAATTATTTGGATAGTTAACGCTTCTTAACTTTGATGCTTCTATCTAAACAATGGATATTTTACGTGAAAAGCTTTTTAGTGAATAAAATGAACATCAAGAGGATTTTGGTGTACGAAAAAAAGGATCTAGTATAGAAAGAAAAAGAAAATAAAAGTATCCATCGTAAATTTCAAATTCATAGCAAGGCAAAATTTCTCTGGAGAAAAATCTAATGGAAGGGACAATGTTGGGTCTCAAAACCAATAGACCAAATAATAATTGTTTAATGTTTAGAAAAAAATGTAAATAACCTTCTTAAATCTTGAATTAGGTAAGGATTTACCTCTTAAACTTTTAAATGTTACAAACTATTTCCTTAAATTTTGATAAATCACAAATAATCCCCACTAATTACAAATAACCTCCATTACTCCTCATACCCTCCCCAAAACCCTCTCTTTACTATTGGTGTGAAAACTCTTTCCAAACTTTTGAAAGTACAATTTAAAAACTCCTAAACTTTAACCATAGTATAACTTGTTTTAACTAAAAATATAAATATCTTTTATATTGACAATTTATCAAAATTTTAGGAGGTAATTTGTAACATTTTAAAGTTTAGGAGGTTATTTACAATTTTTCCTAATATTTATATTCAGGAGTTAAATATTACGTTGATCCAATTTAGTATATAAATATAAATATATTAATTTGATAAAAAAAAATCCAAATTTGTGACTCATGTTTTCATGAAATTTTCCCATATAAAATTTTAGAAATTCAGCATTGATTCAACTAGAACGCTAAGATTTTTCGAAAGAATTCAAAGAACCTTCAATTATCTTTTTAGGACACATAAAGCTCGAACATGTTATTTCCTTGTGAAAGAATATTGTTTGTGCCAATATAGGGTTATCATTTGAAATAGTAGTCTACCAGCGTACTGTATTTTCATCAAAGATAATCCAAATGTGTCTACATTTGAAAAATTTCAAAACTCAATATATCTCTACCAATAATAAACTTACAGTAGTGCATGCTGGGGCTTTGGGGGAAGTAAAAATATTCTTCTTTTGCCCTTTCTAATTTCGAAAACAAATTGAACATGAAAAATGCTTTGAAGATGGTTCCATTTTACAATATTGAAAAAAAAAAAAAAAATGAAACATAGAGCTCTGAAATGTGACGCGCACGTGCTGTCGATAGATGGGAATGTGACCCACCTTTGAAGGAAATTTTCAGCTTTCGTTAGGTTCACTTTTGTTGGTTATTCCATTTCATCTTTTCAATTGATACTTTTCAAAATATCTACTTGGAAAAATACCATTCGAATATGTGTGTGTCTGTGTGGCTCTTACACAATACATCTTGGTAAAAATTGGATTTAGTATCTACCCTTTACTTATCTATTTTAATAAAATAAATCGGTTCAAAATTCTGTTCTATTAGACAATAAATATTTTTTAAACATTTCCTTACAACTTTCATTTTCAAATACCATTCTTTAATCACCATCTTCACTGTAACTGTAATAAGATACAAAATAAGACAATTTACCCAACAATCTTATTTGAAACAACAACAAATAAGGTACTATTTACATAGCTATCAAATGCTAAATTTTAAACAAATACAGAATGTTGATAATAGACTATTTTTTATGTAAGCCTTTAAGCCTAAGTTCATCTCCTCAAAGCATGGATTGAGCCCTCATGGTTTGACTCGAGCCCTTATCATCCAAACCAACTTGATTGGAGCCTAGCTAAGCTTTGTAGAGTTTAGTTGACCTCATCAATGTCCAAGCGAGTCTGTAGCCTCAAGGGCAAACTTGCCAAACCTTGGATAAAGCTCTTTAGAGTTTAATTAATCTTCTTAAAGCCTCATCTAAACTCCCTTCTTTGACATGCTCCTTAGAGCTTGACCTTAAGCCTATTTCAACCAGGCCCAATCTATAAGTTTGGAAGAAGATTAGGTAGGAATAGCTTGACTAGATAAAGAAAGTCCACATCTAGTACATGCTTGTCTCAAGATCTTGTCTACAAGATCTAGAATTAAAGAGAGGGATTTGGGATCCTTATCTCCTTCCAAATATAGATCACCGAACTTGCTTATAAATAGAAAATCAAGACTGTAGGTAAGGGATGTCTAACTCTTATTCTCATAGTCCTCATACACTTTACTTTCGCCTTTAATAACTTATACATTAGAGTGGCTATTTTTATACCAACTTTGGCATCCCCTTTAGCTTACATCTATTTGTTTTTCAAGTTACTTACAACCTTAAACATCGTATCAAAAATAACCATCAACATTTGATACCTTCTATTTGTGAAATCTACAAGCACAAATGCCAAGAAAGCCAAATGCAACTTGTTAATATTGTTGCCTATTATCTCAATGCATTCGCTCGGTTGTTGGTAAAGGTTTATCCCTACTCCCCTCATAGACTACAATTATCTAAGCATAGGGATGTCCTAACTCGAATGACCTTCCTGCTCAGCTGCTCCACTCCATTCAATTCGAGTTGAATCTAGGTATGTAATCGAATCGAGTCGAGTTGAACCAATATAATATTAGGCTTGAGCTCGAACTCAAGCTTAACTTAAAAACTTGAAGCCTGAATTTGATTTAAGTTTGATTGAACTCTAAGTTTTGAGCTTGAGCTCGAGCTTGAGCTCGAGCTTAAGCTTAACTCAAAGATATATTTAGTAAGCTTAAGTTTAGCCCGATTAAACTCCAATTTTTTATAAATTTTTCCTAAATAATCTTAAATTCACTTATATTCTTTTAAAAAATAATAATAAATTAAAAATTATACCAAGCTTGATTAAACTTGCAGGCTTAACAAACTTAGTATTTTAAAGCTCAAGCTCGACTCTATTTGCTATTTAGGTAGCTTAAGCTCAACTCAACTATCATAGAATCAAATTCAAGTAAAAGCTAAGCTAAACTCGAGTAGTTTGTAAACCGATTTGGTTCATTTATACCTTTAGTTGAACCACAATATATAGGAGCTCTAAAAGCTAAGAACAAGGTAGAACGGTAGATCAACTTCTATCCTTTAGCCAAAGCTCATCTATAGCATATAGCAGTCCATCATGAGATCTGAAAAACCTTGCTAGTGCTTCTTGCTTACTAATCACCAATGAGAGTAAGGAGCAAGTATTTATAGGCTATTTTGAACTTCAGCTTCGAAGCTCAAGTTTACCAGATTGGTGCTAATGAGTTGCTTAAAATGTTAGCTTTTAGGCTAAACTCACCTAACCTATGCCCAAGTTCACTAAGTCTAGCCTATAGTCTAAATAAAGATAGGTAGGAAGAGCTCAACAAATAAGGTAATTCAAATACCTTTCTAACTCCTTACAATACTCTCCATAAAATTTAAAGTCAAAGATGAGAATTTAGAGTAGTTATTATTTTCCTTATCTAGCCTAATTATCCCCCTATAAATACATGCCTATCCCCAATATAGCCTTCTAGTAATAGTTATTAGCTACTCAACTTGATATAAAAGTTGTGAACCGAAATCACTATAAATCAATTACTCTATAATTAAATCTCTTTATCAAATGATATTTTGATTAATCTATTACATGTCATGTTATCAATATCCAATCATATACTTGTTTTCCGAGATAAATTAAACCTAACAAGTGGGCATAGGCTTATAAAATTACTATTAACTTAACCAAGTGGTCTTAGATATTAACCCCTTAATCTAAGAGAGTAATGAATTCTATCTTGACTTATGATTATCCTTTCTATGTTTCATATCGTACTAATAAGCACATTACTTACAATCTAAATTAAGAGTGGATTTAATGACATCAAAGCATAATATTTCATATATAAGATAAGGATTATTTACATTGTTTGTATAGAGGAGGAACTAAAGACAATAAACATATGGTATCCTTCTCTAGTAGGTATACCTATTTAATTTTAAGCACTCATTTGTATAATTTGGATATCTTTCCCTCAGTCCAATGAGATGACCTTCGTTATATAGTTAGTAGGTTTAAAAATCTATGTCCCCTTATTTGACCAAAGACAACTTTTCAATAATGTGATGTCATGGAATTCAACTAGTATTACGCCTTTATTATTATTCAATGCATGCTTTAACTATCCATGGGACTTTATTGTAAAATATATACTAATAGAAAAGTATATAAATACAATAAATACTTTTCTTTCATTAATAATATTCATACATAAAACAAAAGTGTCTTAGTATATTAAGCACAAATCACAACACACCCATATTTATATATGATAAGCATTGGTCTCATATTTCTATTGAGGTAAAACTTTCGTGGCTAGATCTGCAACATTTTCATTTGTTGCTAATTTACATACCAACGCATCACCCATTTGAACTATCTCTCTAAGCATATGAAACTTCTAGAGCATATGCTTAGACCTTTGGTGAGATATTGGTTCCTCAGTTTGAGCTATAACTACATTACTATCACAATATAGCATAACTAGATGAACAATTATTCGAGCTACTCCTAAATTAGAGATGAAATTTTTTACCAAAACAACATTTTTAGCTACTTCAAAAGCCACAAAGTACTTGGACACTACTATAAATTTATCACTATCTCTTGTTTGGAACTCTTTCTCACAAACAGCTTTGCTATTTAGGTATAACTAATCATGGCTCAAAATACATAATTTTTCTTAAATTTAAAGCCCGCACTTATGCATAAATTTAGGAAAGATTGATAGATTCTATGTAAAAACTGAGTTTATATGCAAAATGAATCAACTTAAGCAAAATTGATAAAAATACATAAAGAAGATTCATTTGTAATCGAATTTTATTAATTTCATATTACGCATATAAGTGCATAGGGGTTACTATGGTCTTGATAGCTCCCATCATTCGATCCAAAGAGCTAAAAATGAAGAGCGTTGAAATTTAGCCTATTGATCAATCAATAGTCTTGCTGACCAATCAATGTGCCTTGAAGTGTTAGGGTTACATCGACTAACCAAGCAAGCGATTGGGAATAGAGGATGGTGACAAAAAAGAAGCATCAAGAAAGGACTCGACCATACTAACTGATTGGTACCATCCTTACGAATCGATCGATAGATTAAATTACGGATTAGGGTTTATCAGACTTAAAACCTTAATCTAAAATGTCGCGTTTCATAAAACATAAAGAAAACGTTGAGTCGATATGTATCTACTGATTGATTAGTAGATCCTATTATCGATCGATCAATAGCCCAAATTTAAAAATAATCACATTTTCTATAGAAATGTCGAGTGATAATTAGGTTTTAGCATAGTTTTGTAAGCTCATTACTATGTTTTCTATTTACAAGCTATTTTTATGACAATTGACACTTATTTTTTAGAGTTTAATGCATATTTTGTTACATTGATAGTAGATTGAAGCTGTTTTATTATCTTAATTCTCATTTGTACTTTATTCTTGTTTAGATAGTTCATTTTCTTGTTAAATCATGAAAATTGCTACTATATTTTTAGTTATTCTTGCTTTTATTATGGAAACCATGTGTGGCTAAGTAGTTTCTTATAGGTTTGTGATAATGTAGTTGGTGAAACCATATAGTTTTAATATGGGTTTGTGTATATAGTTAGGATTTCGATGATTAATGCTTTAATTAAACTTCTTGAGGTGCTTTTAATGAATCTCTTAACGGGTTTTCATATGAATATGAGATCGAAAGAAGATTACTCATAGGAAATCTCTTGAGAGTTAAATGGACTTGCATGATTATGAGACCAAGAGTAGAATAGTTATGTAAATTTCAACATGTGTCAATGAGTTTGTAGCGGGTTTTTACAACTATGAGATCAATAGGAGATTAGGAGTAGAGATCTTATTAAATTCACACTACTTTATGTGATTTTTGTGAGTTAGGATAGGTTGTGAGATCAAGAGGAGATTAAATTCCTAATTTTAGAACTAGAGCACTTAATTTGTAATAGGATTAAGTGTTTAACCAATTGTGTTGGAAAATGAGATTGAGAGGAGATTTGTTACTACATAGTTCAGTGAAGTGTTATACCTAGGATTGAACTCAAGCGAATATCATCAAAAGCTAGTTAAAAACCATACCTAATATTCTAACGGCATAATCTTATCGCTACATTAGAAGCATATCATAAGCCCACATCTTTAGAATTTATGTTAGTTATTACTTTTTTTCTCCTATATTTACTTTCAATTGCAACTCATCACTTTCTATTCTATTTCGCCCATATTAGAATAACAAGTTATAGTTTGGTACTTAGATGAGCCTTCTCATCGTAGAAATATCTTGGTGAATATTCACCAGTTTTAGTATTGCATACGATTCAACACACTAGTTGGTTAGAGTGACATGTTCTTAAATAATATTCATTTTCAAAAGTCCATTATTTTTATTAGAACCTCAAGTCATAGTCGTTTCTTAGTACCTTTGCTAAGGACTAAGCTATTTTTCAAATCTATTTTTATTTTTAGTGTTTCATGTCGTCATCAATTTTTAGTGTTGTTACTAGAGAGAAGGCAATTAAGTTAATATTAGATAAATTGAGGACTCTAAGACTGGGCCTTAATTGTAGTTGTAGTTTTAGTTGGTAGTTTAGTGTAGTTACTGTTAATTTAGAGTAATTTAGTTATTAAAGTTCTTATCTTTATTTACTTTCTTGTTTAGTTGAGCTGACTTAGTTATTTCCTTGATAATTTAAGCTATTTTAAATATAAAGTTTGAAGCTTTATTGTTTAAGTGTTGAATTGTCGATAGCTAAACATTATCGAGCTAGCAATAGTGCTATTTAGATATTTGGATTGATATTCGCAGGTTGTAGTTTAGTGGTTCGATTGGAATTAGGAGGAGTAGAATTTAGGAGAATAGATATGGGGGATTATAGAACATTGTGTGACTATTCGGTTTCATCTATTCATGGCATGATCCAATTCTTAATCCACCCAAAATCCAAGTAGAGAACTTTAAGCTTAACCCTGTGATGTTCAGGTTCATACAAGAGAGGCAATTCGAGGGACAACCACAAGAGGATCTTAATGAGCACATTCAAGATTTTCTTCAGTTGTGCTCTATTGTAGAATATCAAGGAATTTTAAAAAATGCACCGATGTTATGATTCTTTCCATTTTCACTAAAAGGTGGTGTAAGGAGTTAATATTACGGGTTGAAAGTATAAGGTATCAATACTTGGGAGAACTTAGCTTCTCAATTTCTAGCATAATTTTTTCCATCACAGAAAGCCATTATCCTTAAGACGAGAATATCGGAATATTCACAAATGGGAGAGCCCTTTAGTGAAGCCTAGGAGAGATTTAGAGCATTGTTGCGACAATGTCTTTACCATGGACACCTCAAATGGCACCAACTCCAACTATATTATCGTGGTCTAAATCCCAAGATAGATTACTAGTGGACACTATAGCTGGAGGTAGCTTACTAAGGAAAATAGAGGATGAAGCATAGGATTTAATTGAAGTTGTAACGCTCCAGAATCAGAGGGTACCATAACCCACCACATGTTCCTACCTTTCAAGAGCACGTTAAGGCTCTAAAACCAACTACAATCTCCATAATCACTTATAATAATCTCTCATCATATACAAAACAATAATTCTCCAAATACATCAAATCGAGTGACTTATAAACAAGTCACTTCAACCCTAAACACACTAAATAACTAGATTTTGATCTGTTATAACATATTGAGCTAATCGCCTCTCTTTCCCAACCCGATGATAGCAATTTCCTCACTTATTGCAAACTTATGGAATTGACTTACAGTTGTAAAAATAAAAGAGTAAGCCGAAGCCTAGTATATGTGCACAAACACACATGAATGTGAAGCCTAAAACATACACATGCATATAATGCAACTATAATAACATATAAACGAACAATAATTTAGTTATCTTTAACTTAGGCCAACAATCATTAAAGGGGTGCTCATAACCTCGCTGCACATCATTTGTGTCCACATATATAAGTAGATATAATATAAATATTCCTTTAAGTCCTTTACACCTAAAGTCCAAAGTCTAGAAACTTAATATTCTGGCTACTTCATCTCATGTGAAAGTCCACTAGGGAAACCTCGTACATGATAGGAATTAGTCCATGACAATCCTCAAGCCGAGGCTAACTTGTTATAAGTTAATGCAGACCTGCTAGATGCTAAAGTTGACTTGTCTTAACTCGAGACTGACCTACTCTTGCCAAGGTCAAATTGATAACCGAAGGACAAAAGGAGGAAAAGGAACTACTCGGCACCAGGGTTGTTGTCTGCTAAGATGGTAAGGAACTAAACAACTGAAGCCTCAAGGGAAAAGAATAGTTCAGCACAATACGGGAAAGCTAGCGCAAAGCAATCTACAAGTTCAGCAATTGTGGGTCGACCTCACTAAGAGCTTGGCTAAGTACAATAAGACCCCTAAACATCCCACCCCAATTCGGATACCCAACTGCCAACCAGCCCCTACTTAGGTTTGATCTCACAGACAGCTCAAATGACTGCATGTCGACCACTCTGTTAAATGCACAATTTTGTTTACTTTGTAAATATTTTCCTTGTTTCAATTATGAGCCATTCTTTAGGGTTTAGGGGCCTTGCATATTATTTACAATTTTGCCACTAAGATTTTAGAATTTACTATAAATAGTAACTTTTGTAATTAGCTAAGATAGATGGAGAGAAGAATACACAAACAATGATTACACTTGAACATTCCTTTTGAGTAAGGATATTCTTAAGCTCTTAAAGCTTACATTTCAGATTATTGAGTATGCTTTACTCTTTAATCTCTTGTGTTCTTATCAATCTTGCACTTAAGATTGTGGTGAACCCTTCATTTAAGCGAATTAGTAAGTCGCATCTAACTTCTCATTAGAAACTCGAGTAACATTTAGTGTTCGTGAGTTGTATCGAACCCTATTTCGAACTTAACCCTCTAATTGTGTTTCCGTATTGGTGTATGATATCCATATACATTCATCGTCCAAACCTCCCCTTCCACTTCCTATTCCTCATGCTACTCAAAAGTCAAATACCCATTTGTGGTTCGTGTTCACTGTGTGCTTGTGGAATCACATCAACTTCACTGGTATCAGAGTTATAGGGAGACATGTATATTAGTGTTCTTCAAAGTTTGATTTGTGGTTTGGACATTTCTGTTAATCGTCGTTTTATAGTGTAGTGTGTTGTTCGTGTTCTTAGTAGTCATGGTATTTTACTGCTTGTACTGAGTTATAGAGTTGAGTAGCAATGATTTCAGTAGTTATCTCTAGTTGTAGAAGTGTTTAGCAATTGTGAGTAGCTACAGAAATCGAGTAGTAGTAATTTCTGGGTTGTGGTTAGTTGCATTTTGTTACAGTGGTATTCGTGGAATTGTCTTAGTGGTGATTCTAAGTTGAGTACAATTGAGTATGTAACGTGTTTGTTAAATTTTCTCTTTGGAATTTATTGTACGAACCACAATGTTAGAAGATAGTATCAACAATAGTGGAGATAGTCTTCACTGAAGCTTAAGGAGACGTGTTGATAACATGGAATATCAAATTCAGAATGTCATTAATTCTATCCATGGCCTTACTGGATTAGTCAAAGGCTATAAACATGTTGGCCAAGGTGAAAGAAGGGAACAAGCACCCACCGATCAAAGTGGTTCCAATAAACTTGATAATGATGAACGACAGTTGAGAAGAGCTACCGAGTTGAGGAGAAGCAATAGGAGTATTGACTCTAAGGTGAACCAAAGAGCTCAAAGAAGAGAGTTGAGGTCGAGAACAAATGTGGCCGAGTAGAGCTCCAATAGAAGTAGCTAGTCCAAGGTGAATCAAACAGCTCGAAATGTAAGGGATGAACCTTGAGCACATAGCTGAAGACTTGACAACATCAAGCTTAAACTGCCGACGTTTAGTAGTGGTAGTCGACCTAAAGAGTTTCTCGACTGGGTTTTGATGGGAATCAAGTTATGAGGCTCCTGACCCGCAGCCAAGCTCGAAGACTAGAGAGGCTGGCATGACGAATCCTTATGCTCCAACCAACCCCTACCGAGGCCGAGTACATCCTTGTCAAGTCACCTTTAATGCCGTGCCGTATGACCACCCACTATTCTATGGTATGCCAAGTTGACGATTATTCTCTATTGCCGAGTCAACCAACTACTCAGCATCTTCCTTGTCGAGAAGCCAAGAGAAAGAAATCAGACTGACTAAGCCATCCCTACTTAGACAAGCCTATCTGTCCGTACTTTTTGTTCGCATCTCTTAAAAATCTTACCAATGCAGTATCGCCATGTGTACAATATCATGTGTAGAATCTGTAGTACCAATGATTGTTTTCTTTGTATATTCACTTTTACCCTTTTGTATCATGTGTATTGCTTATCTAGGAAATGTTCTTTTTGTCTTTTCCCTTTTGGGCAAGTTGCCCTAACTTACGGGTATAAATACTCTTGTACTTATAGCTATAACAAGACAGATTACCTTCAATACACTTGAGTACTTTCTTCCTTGCGTAAACACTGTTTATTTACTCTCGACATCATTCTTATCATTTCCCTTAAGCAAGATTAGGTGGCGAATAACTTCATTGAGCCAATTCGTGCATCATATCAAATTGTGTCGTGAGTCCTTGGAAGTTCCTTTGGTACGTCATATCCTCTGGAGCTGTTCGTAGGTTTTTGCTTACTATTTCATTCATCATTTTACCCCTTTTGTACCTTTCTCCATTAACCCATTTTGAGCTTTCTACAAGGTTGGACCCATCTAACAATTGGCCCTGTCTGTTTTTGTTCACAGTTTGCATCATCTTGATATTAGAGCGGAGGTTTTGTGTGGGTTGTAGAAAAATGATAGATCTAAGTATGAATGTTAATGCTAGTAATGACAGTAGAGTTGTCCACCATGGGCGACAATCTCAGGAAAAACCTAAGAGTACTGACGAGAGACTTGATGAGGTAGCTAACCTTTTGGTTAATCTGGCCTGAGCTATTTATGCCCTGTCTTGTCGACCTACTGAAGTCACATAAAACACTCCATAAGCTGCTTAACCTATTAGAGGTCAAAACTTAGTTCGACCAGTTTGAGGTGGAGCAGTTGATAGATGAGTAAGGTGAAGGATAAACCCGAGAGAGTTTCATGAGGAGGAAGAAGAGTATTTTAAAGAGGAGCGTGTACGAGTCCCTAGAGTATCTAACCATATGAAGCTTCAAATTATGAGTTTTAATGAATATGGGAATGTTGACGAGTATCGAGATTAGGAAGAGAAGGTAGAGCGTGTATTTGATTACTATCAATATGAGGATTATGAGAAAGTAGGGAATGCTGCTGTTGAATTCTTCGGATATGCCGCCATGTGGTGGAAGAATTTTCAGGTCATGAGAAGAAGAGAGGGGTACTGAGAGATTAACACCTAGCCAGAGATGAAAAGAGTACTTAGAAACAAATTCATGTCAGAAACCTATCTCCAAGATACTTTCACTCAACTTTAGGAGCTGAGACAAGGAGGCCGAACTGTTGATGAATATGTTCAAGAATTCTAAATTCTTTTGATAAGATGCGAAGTGGAGGAACCACCAGCCCGAACAGTCTTCAGATTTTTTACTAAGCTGAGAGGAGACATCCAAGACATTATGGAGCTTCAACGATTTGACATAATGGATGGAGCTGTTACAATTGCCCAGCGAGTAGAGAGGTAGAGAAGGAGTCGAGTAATAACCAGAATGCCGACTAGCCGACCCGAATAAGCAAGTCACAAGACTTTGTCAAGTACCAAGTCGAGCAAAAGGGTTAATGTCAGAACCGAGTAGAAAAGCTAACTTGAAGATGTAGCATCGACCCAAATGTATGAGAAAGGGCAAGGGTCTAGTGGGGAGACCAGCTAGATCAAGTACTTCAAGTGTTAAGGGTTTGAACATATGGCTGCTTAATGCCCGAATCGAAGGACAATGGTCATTAAGAGAGACATTTCGAAGTTAGACATAGAGAGTACGGATGAGGAACCCGAAGAGGGGGTTCCAGCCGAGAATGAGAATGCCAAGAAAGAGTTGATTAAGGAAGACGTGTACGTCGAGGACTTGGACCAGCTACTCATGGTTATTCAACGCACTATAAGTGTAGAACTCTTGTGAGAAGAGGAGTAGAGAGAAAACTTATTTCATATTACTTACAAGGTAAATGATCAGACGTGAACCCTCATTGTAAATAGTAGGAGCTGCACCAATGTGGCATCAGTCGACCTTGTTTCAAAACTAAGATTGCCGACTGTTGCACATTTAAAGCTGTACAAGTTACACTGGTCGAGTGAAGAGGGAGCATTACACGTTACTCGGCAAATACTACTTTTGATCACTATTGGCAATTACTCCAACCGGATTCTTTACGATGTATTGCCTATAAGTGCGTCCTACGTGTTGCTAAGAAGATCGTGGCTGTTTGATAGGAGAGTCACCTATGACGGTTACAAGAATACCTACATGCTTGAGAAGGATAATTAGAAGATCACGTTAAATTCGATGCTACCAAGAGAAGTTCATAAGTTACAGACAAAACTTACTCGCGGTTCGAAGAAGGTTCTGGTAATGAGTAAAGCCAAGCTTTGAGGGGCCATTAATGCCAATGAGTCGACCCTCTTGTTGGTCAAGCGACTACTGGAAATGAAGAAGCGGGATGATTTACCTTAAGAGGTGAAGGAACTATTGGATAAATATGTAGACCTGTTCCCAGAACAGTTGCCAAAAAGGTTGTGCCGACCTAAGGAATAGAGCACTGTATTGACTTAGTATTCGACGCTGCATTGCCGAATAAGCTAGCTTATTAGATGAATCCCAACAGGCTTCTAATGTCAAGTTAATGAGTTGTTGGAAAGATGATACGTAAGAGAGAGTCTCAACCCTTGTGCTGTGCTTGCACTTCTAGTACCAAAGAAGGATGGAACCTGACGGATGTGTGTTGATAACCAAGTCGTGAACAAAATCACTATGAAATACAGGTGTCCGATCCTGAAGCTAGAAGACATGTTAGATGAATTGAGTGGAGCCAAAATTTTCAGCAAGATTGATCTCAAGTTTGCCTACCATCAAATCCACATGAGGCCAGGAGACAAGTGGAAGACTGTATTCAAGACTCAACATAGACTTTACAAATGGATGGTCATGTCTTTCGGCTTATCGAATACCTTGAGCACCTTCATGAGACTTATGAACCATATGTTAAGACATCTCATCGAGAAGTGTGTCATGGTGTACTTTGATGACATCCTAATCTACAGTGCTGACATGCTGAGTCACTGTAAACACATTCGAGCAGTCCTGGATATCCTTCATGTAAAGAGACTATTCGACAATTTGAAGAAATGTTGCTTCTGCTAGGAGGAAGTGGTATTCTTAGGCTATGTAGTCGGTGGAGTAGGCTTGCGAGTTGATGATGAGAAGATCCCAGCAATTGTTGAGTGGCCGACTCCTACTACTTGTGCCAATGTGAGAAGTTTCCATCGACTAGCCTCATTTTATCGAAGGTTCATTAGGAACTTCAACACCCTCGCTGCACCACTTACTAAATTAATGAAGAAAAACACCAACTTCCATTGGGGAGAAAGGGAGGAGAGGAGTTTTGTTGAGATTAAGAAGAGATTAACCTCTGCCTCGGTATTAGTGCTACTTGACTTCGACAAAAATTTTAAGCTAAAATGTAATGCGTCAGGCATTAGAATAGGCACTATCCTAATGTAAGAAGACCGATCAATTACCTTCCATAGTGAAAAGTTACAAGGACCCCAGTTAAATTACTCTACATATGACAAACAGCACTTAGCACTAATTCAAGCACTATAAATATGGCAGTACTATCTATTGTTGAGAGAATTTGTCATATATACTGACCATAAATCCTCGCGGTACCTTTGAAGTCAGACCAAGCTATCCAAGCGGCAGGTGAGATGGGTTGAATTCCTTGAGGGGTTCATTTTTGTGATCAAGTACAAGCAAGGAAAGAACAACGTAGTTGCAAATGCTCTTTCAAGAAGGCATGCGCTCTTATTAAAACTGCAGACCAGGTTATATGGTTTTACGAGTATCAAAGAACAATACTCCGAAGATCCACACTTTTGACTAATAATTTTGCTATGCATAGATGGAAGAACAATGAACAAGTATCATGTAGAGGATGGTAATCTGTTTCGAGGAGGGAAACTATGTGTGCCGACTTGTTCTCTACGGGAATTATTAATTAGGGAAGCCCACAGCGGAGGACTCTGCAGACACTTTGGAGAGAGAAGGACTTGTGAACTATTGAATGGCTGATTCCTTTGGCCGAGAATGCGAAGAGATGTGCGTCGAGTGGTCAAAAGTCATACTATATGCAAAAAGGATAAGTGCCAAGCCGAGCTAAAGGGAAGGCGATGCCCCTACCTGTCCCGATGAAGCCGTGGACTGAACTAAACTAAGCAAAGACTTTGTTCTCAGATTGCCGAAAACTGCCCAAGGAAAAGATTCTGTAATAGTTGTCGTGGATCGATTTAGTGAGATGGCACACTTCGTGCCCTACACTAAAACTAACGATGCTTCAGCTATTGCTTCTGTTTTCTTACAGGAGATTGTGCGAATATACGGCGTACCGAGAAGTGTAGTCTCCGACAGAGACCCGAAATTCTTAAGCCATTTTTAGAGAACCTTATGGCGTCGGCTGAGAACCAAATTATTCTTTAATACCACCTGTCATCCCCAAATTGACGGCCAAACAGAGGTAGTTAATTGTACTTTGGGTTCATTGCTCCGAGTTATTATAGGTAAGAACTTAGTTAATTGGGATGTCTGCCTACTAGTGGTCGAGTTTGCTTATAACCAAACCGTATATGACACCACCAAGTAGACCTCCTTCGAAGTGGTCTATGGATTCAATCCCAAGTTGCCCTTTGTCCATGCCTTTATACCTGTACCCGTGCAAGAGGACCCCGACGCCTTGGCCAGAGTACAATCTCTTCAGCACATCTATAACAAGGTCACTCGATACATTGACTAAGCTACCAGAAGAATGCGAGAAAAGACCAAGGGTAGGTTAGCAAAACAATTTCAGCCAGGAGACTTGGTATGGCTACACCCCAGCAAGGAACGGTTCTCGAATAAAAAGAAGAACAAATTATCTGCAAGAGCGGAAGGACCTTTCAAAATCCTTCAGAAAATCAGTGACAACGCCTACAAGTTGAACTGCCTAAGGACTATGGGGTTTCTGACGCCTTCAACATAGCCGACCTCAGTCCATATCACCTTAACAGAGAATTGAGCAAACACCATTCGAATTTGATCCCAAATCCAAAACAATCCAGAAGGAATGATGAAAATCAAGCTATGAGGCCCCTGACCCGCAGCCGAGCTTAAGGATTAGAGGGGCTAGCATAACGAATCCTTATGTTCCAACTAGCTCTTCCACAATCGAGTACTTCCTTATCGAGTCACCTCTAATGCCCTGCTGTATGATCACCTACTATTTTGTGGTATGTTGAGTTGACGATTACTCTCTATTTTCAAGTCGACTAACTACTCAGCATCTTCATTGCCGAGAAGCTGAGAGAGAGAGACCGCATTAACTAGGCCATCCCTACTCGGACAAGCCCATCCCTACTCGGACAAGCTCATCTGTCCGTACTTTTTATCCACATCTCCTAACAACCTTACCAATGTAGCATCGCCACGTGTACAATATCATATATAGAATCTATAACACTAATAATTGTTTTCCTTATATATTCACTTTTACCCTTTTGTATCATGTGTATTGCTTCATTAGGAAATGTCCTTTTTGTCTTTTCCTTTTTGGGCAAGTTGCCTTAACTTATAGGTATAAATACTCTTGTACTTGAAATTGTAAAAAGACAGATTACCTTCAATACACTTGAGTACTTTCTTCCTTGCGTAAACACTACTTGTTTACTCTTGACATCACTCTTATCATTTCCCTTAAGCAAGGTTAGGTGGCCAGTAACCTCATTAGACCAATTCATGCATCATATCAAATTGTGTCGCGAGTCCTCGGAAGTTCTTTTGGTACGTCATATCCTCTGGAGCCGTTTGTGGGTTTTTACTTACTATTTCATTCGTTATTTTACCCCTTTTGTACCTTTCCCCATTAACCCATTTCGAGCTTTCTGCAAGCTTAGACTCATCTAGCGACTGACTTTGTCTATTCTTGGTTATGGTTCGCATCAGGTTCCTTGAGTCGAGAAGTTGTTTGAATGCTATGAGTGTGATGACCGAACAAAGGTTAAGCTGGTTTCATTATCCCTTGTTGAATATGTAAATCTTTGGTGGGATAAATTAGTCACCAAGTGAGATGCCAAAGGAGAAGAGCCAATCAAAACTTGGAGGCTTATGAAATGTTTGATGAGTCAGCGCTTTGTGCTGTCCTACTTCAAATAAAAGATGCTCCATGCGTTCCAACACTTGAGACAAGGTCGAAACACTATTGAAGAATATTTGCAAGAGTTTGAAAACTTGATAACTAGATGTGAGATTGTGGAGCCACAAGAATGCACCATTGCTAGGTTTCTGAGTGGACTCCGAGATGACATTGCTGACGTAGTCAACTGTAACCGTTCAACTCATTGGACGAGTTGATCAATTTGGCATTAAGAGTGAAGAGACAAAAGAGGAGAAGGCACTAAAGGGTGACCATCCAACCTCAATAAAGTAGCCCTAAGCTTGAGAGGTATGAAGAGAAGAAAAGGCTAAAGAAAAGAATGGAGAAAGGCGAACCTAGCCGGCTTAACCAGGTTAAGACTAAGAAAGTAGAGAAGGAGAAAGTGCCCAACACCAAAGCTCGAGTAGTTAAGTGCTTCAAATGTTTGGGTTACGGACATATTATCTCTCAGTATCTAAACAAAAGGGTTATGATTTTGAAAGGTGAAGGACCTGATTCTTAAGTAGAGAACCATAGTGATAAGAGATTTGAGAGTAAGGAAGCAATAAACGTCTACCTTGAGATGGGAGAACCTTTAGCACTAATAAGCAGATGATCCAACATAAAGGAAGACTCGAGGCAAAGAGAGAACTTATTTCAGATATGATGTTTGATGAATGGGAAGACCTGTTCCTTGGTAGTTGATGGAGGTAGTTGTACTAACATCATTTCTATTGAGTTAACAGAGAAGATGAGATTGCTGACTTACCTGCATCCTCGACCATATGGATTGAAGTGATTTAATGATAAGGGTATAATCCATGTACATAAAAGAGCTTAAATATCATTTAAGGTTGGATAATATGAGGATAAGGTTGACTTCGACGTAGTTCTTATGAATGTAGCAAATTTGCTTCTTAGTTGACCTTAGGAGTACGACCAAAGAGTGATCTATGACGACTTCCTTAACACCTACATGGTTTGGAAGGATGGGAAAAGCTATTGCTTGATCCCTATGAGCGTTAAAGAGATCCATAGCAGCTTAGTGCCTATGGGAAAGAGAAGGGGGAAGAGGAGCTTGTTTAGCATCCAAGCCCGCACTCACAATCTAAAGTTGAGGATGACTTCTTTTCAACCCTATAGTGATGATAGGAATCAGTCCATGACAATCCTTAGGCCAAGACCAACCTGTCAAAAGCCAATGTAGACCTGCCAAATGCTAAAGCCAACTTATCCTAACCTATGACTGACCTGCTCTTGCCAAGGTCGAACTGATAACTGGAGGACAAAAGGAGGAAAAGGAACCATTCGGCATCAGGGTTATCATTTACCGAGATAGCAAGTGACTAAACAACTGAGGCCTCAAGGAAAAAGAATAGCTTGACACAACATGGGAAAGCTAGCGCCAAGCAATCTATGAGTTTAGCAATTTTGGGTTGACCTCACTAAGAGCTTGGCTAAGTACAATAAGACCTCCAAACATCCCACCTCAACTCGGACATTCGATTGCCAACCGCCCCCTCCTCAGGTCTAATCCTACAAATAGTTCAGATGATTGCATGCTGACTACTCTGTTAAATGTACAATTTTGTTTACCTTGTAAATATTTTCCTTGTTTCAATTACGAGCCATTCTTTAGGGTTTAAGGGCCTTATATATTATTTACAATTTTGCCATTAAGATTTTAAAATTTACTATAAATAGTAACTTTTGTAATTAGCCAAGATAAATAGAGAGAAGAATACATAGACAATGATTACACTTGAACATTCCTTTTGAGTAAAGATATTCTTAAGCTCTTAGAGCTTGCATTTCGGATTATCAAGTGTGCTTTACTCTTTAATCTCTTGTGTTCATATCAATCTTGCCCTTAGGATTGTGGTGAACCCTTCATTTAAGCGAATTAGCGAGTCGCATCTAACTTCTCATTAGAAACTCAAGTAACATTTAGTGTTCGTGAGTTGTATCGAACCTTATTTAGAAGTTAACCCTCTAATTATGTTTTCGTATTAGTGTGTGACATCCATATACATTCACCGTCAAAACCTCCCCTTCCACTTCCTATTCCTCATCCTATTCAAAAGTCAAATACCCATTCATGGTTCATATTCATAGATTTGTATCAGCACATGATCGGTAGTTATACCTCTAGGGATCTACCATTGCAGACCCCTAAAGCGACTGGGTTAAGCACAACCAACAGTCAAGGTCATTTAGGCTAAATATATATAAGTTCGATTACATTCTAATTCCTAACACATAAAACCATACAAGCAAGCATCGTGTACCTAAAATCGCTCCACAATCGAAAACAAGACTCTAATCTCACAACCCAAAATAAAAGCTTAGACCTCAATAAGGGAAACCGAACACCACCACTAATCTAAATGAAAAACAAGCAATCGCATTAACTTTCAAGCACTCTATGTCTAAGTTCTACCTAAGAGTTATCTATGAACATATAATCTATCTAATCAAGGTCCCAAAAGAAAATCATCGAAGTAAATAATAATTCCGAAATAGAAATAGAACAGAATATGATTAAGCAAAAAAGTTGATATGACTATTTAAGATTACTTATTTATAGTAAATCGTAAAGTATGTTATATATATATATATATATATAAGAAAATATAAAGTGGATACATGATTAGAGTACCAAAATATATAGATCAACGAATCGATACAGTAATAAAATAATACGTACTTAATCAAAAAATAGTATAATTCATAGAATTTCGTAAGGAATGACATAATAATGATTGACATATAAAATGGACGTACTATGCATAATATAATGTACTATATATTCATAATACTAATGTGATAAAAATACTTAGATCGTCATGCCATCAATATTAATAATAAGGCATACTAATAATAAAATAGTATCGTAGTACACCAAATTGACACTCAGGACTTATGTATAAAATACGATCATTAACATAACTCTATAATTAAACAAAAAATAGTAACTCAACTTGAATGCAACAGAAAACAAAAATTTAGCCCTAACATATATATTTATAACTAATACTTCAAAATACAACAAAATATTTAACAGTAATTTTTATATAAAATAATACTATATAATATGATAATTGAATAACTTATTATCAAGAATTGGACACTAACAAATACTTTTTCCCACACTAACAATGGAAAATAATAAATAAAATAATGCCCTATGTATACAATACCAAAAAAGAAATCAGAGTGGCTTGCAAAATACAACTGAGATAGAAACACAGGATGACGACGGACGAGAACTTATTATAAACAACTATAAAAAAAAATATAATCCATACAATAATATACTCAAATAATTAATTAATAACATTTATCGAGTTAACTTGGAACATGAGGAAATGAAAATAACCTAAATTAGTAGGGAAGCCAAGAGCTCAAATTGTTTAAAGATTGGAAATTGAAGCCATGCGTTAGATTGGATAGGGATGGGGTGAGGTTTCTAGCGTATGAACGTAATTTAATCAAGAATTATTAATGAGCATATGAGTCAGGGGAAAGGAAAATTGAATTTGAGAAAGGGGCAAGGGCTTTTGGAAATAGGGGAAAAATGAGATTGAGAGAGTAAGGTGGGGTTCGGTTGCTTTAGAAAGGAACAGGGAAGGGGAAATTGAATTTACGAAAGAGAATGGAAGGGGATTAGAGGGTAAAATGACGGCTGAGAGATGAGTTTAAGGGTAAGGTCCGGCCATTAATGAGTGAGGTTGGTTTGATGAGGGGAAGGGAAATAAGAAAATGGAAAAGAAGTAGGGGACAATGGATTTATAGATGGGGTAAGACAGAGAGAGAGAAAATAAAATGATGAGGGGAGAGAGAGAGCAAGAGAGAAAATGGGAAATAGATTGTAACTGAAAAAGAAAAGATAAAATAGGATTTAGGGTAGGGTTTTTGGGTAGATTATTTTAGGACATTTTAGAACGTAGGGTGGGTTTGTATAGAAACAGAAAAATAAAGAATTAATTAAAATAAGAGTATATATATATATATATATATATATATATATAGTATTTAGGATAATAACTCATATACAAAAATATCGTAATGTAAAATACCAATAAAATCCTTATACTTTATACGTAAAAAAAGTAAAATAAAAAAAATTAATATACTTAATGTGTACGTAAAATAAGGATTTTAGAATAATTAAATCGGGACCTTAAATTAGACTTCTATACTATAGAATACACTTAAAATAAAACTGAAACTGCTTGAAGTTTACTAAAATGAGTAATTAGCTACCAAGAAGTAATTCCTAACGATATTAGCTTAAAGGATTTTACGATTTAATAAAAAATTACTAACTTGACTAAGGTATTTTAGAAGCATTGGCATATAATGAAAGGAACTTAAGAGGTTATATTCATATGAGGGGAATTGCAAAGGGGTCAGTCGAAAGTGAAGTAAAACAATTAAAGGAGCAAGTGGTGAGATTATTAGAGCAACTCAATAAGCACAAGAGAATTGCCTATGTATACACACAAGAAGTTGAACTGATTGAGGTTTGTACTAAATGTAAGCTCACTCATGATGAGCAAAGGTGTCCTACACCATGACTAATAAGGACATTAAGATACAACTTAAATAGCTCACCTAGGCAATTACCAAAGAGCTCATATGGACAATCACCAAGGTTATCCTTAAACATGTCTGAAGGTGGCTTGCCAGTGAATAGATCAAGTGGTTCATTTAAGGATATCCTAAGGAGCAACCGAAACCATAAGGTTGAACCTAGAGAATGTATGAATGAATTTCTTTATAAACATAACAAGGGATGTTCATAGTTGGAAAAGTAGCTCAAGAAACTTATTGAAGTACTACATTTATTCAAGGAGAATACCCTAAGAGCAGAGGACAAATAGCAATCACTTGCCAAAGTTAAAGCAATTTAGCTAGGAATTGGAAAAGAAGTTAAACAACCATGTTTGGAAAGAAACTGAGAGCCTATAGTCAAAAGAGAAAGAGAAAGGGTGAGTAAAGAGAAAGAGAGGCAAGGGGATTACTCTCTTAAGAAAGAACTTGAAGTAAAGGTCTATATTCCACCAATACCCTTCTCGACTAGGTTGAAGCAACAAAAATTAGATCAACAGCTTACTAAATTTTTAGAAACGTCTAAGCAACTACACACCAATGTACCTCTCTGATGCCTCCATGATGTTAGGAAAAAACCTTTATTAGACTAGCTTTATAGGTGCTTACATTTCCAACCATGTCAATCTTCTTTTTAAAAACCTACATATACCCTATAAGTTGAAAGCTAATTGGTGCCTCCTCCAAATCCTAAACTTAGTTGGTATGCATGTAGTTCATCTCAAATCTCTTGGCTTCTAGCCATTTCTCAGAGTCTAGTGAAGCAACTACTTCTTCATATGCCAAAGGTTCATTATTCTTGATGAGCAATACATCTTTTTGATGTGTCGTAAGTAGATTTAATCTTTCATGTTCCGGATGTACTCTTATTGGCCTACGCAATTCAAAAGCAATCTTTAGATGTAGCACCACTAATACCCATAGTGTTTGTTCCATAATCACTTATGTTCTGATTTATTTATGGAATCTTGGATTTCTTTAAAATCTGTTGTACTTCGATTATTTCTTTTAGAGATAAACTCTCTCTCTAAGAATGTAATATATCGAGTAGTAAAAGCTTTATGCTCACTTAGAAGACAAAAGTAACACCCCTTAGTTTCTTTGGTATATAAAAAAAAAAAATGTGCATTTAACGGATTTTGCGACGAGCTTATCAAAGAATCCACTCTTTATTCAAGCATCGTAGCCTTAAGCTTTAAGATAAGATAAATTGGGTTTCTTTCCGAATCATAATTCAAATGGAGTCTTATCTACTAACCTTAATTGAAATTCAATTGAGTATATATGTCCCTATTTCTAAGGCATAACCCTAAAGGTTAAAGAAAGATTTGCATGGCTCATCTTTGACCTAACCATACCCATTAAGGTATAGGTCCTCATTTTTGAAACATTATTCCACTCTAGTGTTTTAAGAGGTGTAAATTCTAAAATTATTCTATAATCATTTAAGTAGTCAATGAACTCTTAACTAAGATATTCTCTACTTCTATCACTTTGAAGTGTGCAAAGAGCTATTTCGATCATTGGACTTTTAACCCAATTTAGTATTGTTGATTGATTTCTTAGGCTAACAATAGAGACTAGGAAATTGATGTTAATCATGAATGTCTTAAGAGAATTGGCTTGATATGCTCAAAATATGGATCACCTACTTAGATTTTTCACTCATGATCTTGCTTAGTTTTTCGTATGCAAAGAGTAGACTTGAAAATAATCTTTTCGAGCTCACTTGGCTTCATTTCACTTTAATGGCCTTATGGAGGCTTAAATGTGCTTTAGGTTTATTTAAAGCATAATGAGCTAGCTTTAATTGCCATAAACCTTCAACATACATATCTAAGTTCGTGAAGGCTAAAGAAAATGATAAGGCTTCAATGATAGAGCTTAATCTCAACCATCCATCTTGAAGCCATCTAACAAATAAGATCAACATCTAAACTCTATAAATAAGAGGCTTCTCATTTCATTTGACACATTTAGAGTATTGGCCAAATTGGGAGGAACGTCCAAGCTCTATTGGAATCACTCCTGAGAAGATCAAATAGGCGATCTCTCAAGAACGATAAAAAATGGCGAGTTTGATCCGTTGTCACATGTACACATTTGAGATAACAAGTTTGCTTGTTCCTACCCTCATACCTCTTTTTAATATCCCTTTACATATCATTAGCTCAAAACGTCTCTTAGGTCAACTAGTATACCCGATGCACATAACTGGCCAACTGTAGTAACCCCACCATACAATGATTTTTATCTTCTTACTAAATTGATTTTCTACACTTTTAAATTTTTCAAAAGTTTCTGACTTATATTTTATCAAGTAGATATATCCATTCCTACATAAATCATTAATAAAAGTCATGAAGTAAAAAAATTTACCTTTGCCTCAAGTTGATAATGGTACCTACACACATCACCATGTATGATATTGCTCATATTGCATTATAGTGACATCTTCATAATGCTCAATTTTTAATTTCCTCAATCAATCAAAGAAATTTGGCCAATAAGGAGATTATCTTTGTCAAGTATAAATTGTAATAAAAAATTGTTGGTATTTGCTACTTTAGATCTACATGAAATAAATGCAGAGTTTAATATTTTGTGAACTATTTATTTCATAAAAGGTCTTTTAAATTAGCTCTCACCATTTTATTCAAATTCAATAGCCCCTCTATCAAATTTGGAGAACTTTGTTGGGAGGTTCTCTCATAAGTCCAAAATTCTAAATAAAATTGATATGCACACGATGGAGTTGTGCCTATATAATATATAATTTCAAGTTAGCCTTTTTAATTCACTAATCATAAATCTATACGACTTTGGATTTTTTGTTGGACTAGTAACTCTTTAAATCAATTTCATATTTTAAAACACAACACTTGCACATTAAATTGTCGGCTATAAGCTAACAAATCAACAATTTAATTTAAGTTAATCCGATAATAAATTATAAAAATTATAGTAACTTAATATAAGCTCACAACTAAGCTATATGGACTCGTATAAAATCCTTACTATTTTACAATTTATAATTGGGGGGTAATATTATTTCATCTTGATTTAAAATTTTTAGGGGATTTAATATCTTATCTCACCAAACGTGTATGCTATTGTTAATTTAACATCAACAAAACTTGCATATAATAAATAAATAATAAAAAATAATAAAATGCAATGATCATGGGTCATCTAAAAGGATATGGGTCAAACCTAAGCCTATTCTTGAGGGTTATAGGACTAAAAATCCATAATTTGCATTAGAACTTATTTTATGCCTTGAGGACTTCTTTGCATCTTGAATAAATATGGACCTCCTATCTTTCATTTCTAGTTCTAAAATATACAATTTTCTAAAATACCTATTTAGAAAATAAAGAAATAAAGTACAAATGAAAGTTAATTTGGACTCGCAGGCCTTTAAAAAAAAAACTTTGAGTGCTATTTTATGCTTTAGCAAGAAAGATTTTTTATATCCTGAATGGCCATCTATAACAGATAATATTTCATGCCTCAATGCTACATCCACTAATAAATAAGTAATATGAATTATTGGATATTCATACTTAGATGTTGCTACATTAAGATCTCTAAGTTTGCTAAATTTAAATCTTATCTATGGAAAGGTAAACTAAAATAAAATATAAAATTATATTTATGTTTTGACTTCAACCTGTGGAGCCCATATTTACACAATGTCCATTCAAAATTCTAGACCCATGATCACACACACACAAAATAACTCCATATTTTGGGTAAACGATATTGAGTATTTAATTCAAAACACTTGTTACTTCTGAAACCTTATACGTCGAGTTTTTCCTTCTATTAACTACACCTTCGCTACACTTACGGAATAAAGGTTTCCAATGGCAATTTCAAATTACTATTTTCAAACGATGAATCATCATACTCTTACCTTAAAATACAACAAAAGCAATAATATAATATATATTTATTTATATATATATATATATACTCGATGGAGCGACTAAAACACAAATGATGAATGAGTCCACTTTAACAGATCCATATATATAATATAAGAAATGTTTACATACAGGAGTATCACTATGCGTGAAAGCCATATTATCCGTAAAAAGGCCAAAAGTTAAAATTGCTTCAATTTCCACAAAACTTAGCAATGTTTCAAAATAATTCATAAATTAAAACATGCTAAAATTAATCTCATATTACAACAAAATTGTAAACAATTATTCTATGAATCAATGCTAAGCCCATATATATAATATTTTGCTTGTGCACAAAAGGTTCTAGTCCAATTGATAGGTTTTAAAAATCATAGAAAACACAGGGGATTTAAATTTTTTCTACGAGATCTATACCTTATGATCTCGAAGAATTATAAAATTACTTTTCCGTCAAAAAGCATCTCCTCCTGAGCATAGAAGGTATTATCAAATGTCGTTTTGCCTCTTTTAAAATGTGTGTACTACATAAACTATAATTATGATCCCTTTAACGTTATTCATATACACAATTACTAGAACTATTTCTAATTTTTAGATTTGCTAGTTTGGATAAGAATTAAAATTTTCGGAAACGAAAAGCTATACCCCAATAATTTTCGACTTCTCTTCATCATCAAAATATAGAAGCAACCTTCTAGACTTTTCATAGGCTAAAGGAATAATATTATTCATTAATAATGAAAATAAAATGTAATTACTACACCAAAATCTATTCCACCAACAGGCAATATTCTAATTTATTCATTAATTTAATACATTAATAAGTATATTCATAGGCTAAAGGAATAATATTATTCATTAATAAGTATATTCATTTAGGAGAATTTATGGTAATTACTCCAACTAATTTACTCCACCAACAGGCAATGTGTCCTCGTTCGACCGCTATTAAAAAACTTTCAATTTTATTATTTCAAACCAATTATTCCAATTTTGAAATAAATATTGATGAATTTTAATATTCACTAAAATTTTTTATCATATATCTTGTTCCTATTAATCCTATTATTGTGTCCAACCTTTTAGATTTCTACACAAAAGTAGTATTTATCTAGATACAGATAAAGGTAAGGATTTAGCAATAGTTATTTACCACCTAATGTAATAGAAAAGTTATAAATCAAAAACCATTATGGATTGATTGCTATGTAATTAACAAATGATAGCTTAATTAAATCATTACATATTATGTTATCAATATTAGATGATTTTTTTTTTTTGAGATAAATTAAATTGAACAAAACTTACCTTGACCTCAACCAAGTGGTCTTAGATATTGACTCATTAATTCTAGGGAGTGACGAATTATATATTGACTAATCACTAGCTTCTCTATATTTTATGTTATATCCAATAATCGTACTTTTTATAATTTAAATTAAAACTGCATTTAATAGCATCAAATCCCAACATTTCACACATATGATATATGAAGATCTTAAGTCTAAACATTATTTATACTCGTTCATATAAAAAAGGAACTAATGGCATTAAACATATATTACCTTCTACTGGCAGGCTATATTTAGTATATTTATTTAACTTTAAGTACTTATTTGTATAATTTAGATATTTTTCCTACAATCTAGTAAGATAACCTTATTTATAAAATGTATTTGTCTGAATATTTATGTCTTTCTCTAAATATTTATTCAACTAAAGACAAGTTTTAGATTTGTGATGTCATAGAATCCTACTAATGATACGTCTTTATTATTATTCGATATACACTCTCGTTATTCATGTAACTTTGTCGTAAAATATGTATGAGTAAAAAGTATATAAATATAATAGACATTTTCCTTTTATTCATAACACTTATAAATAAAAGAAAAATATTTTGGCAAATTATGCACAAAATACAATAGCTGGATAATTAGAAGGTTCCCATTTCGGTGTGATCTTTAAAATCCATTCATCACAAATCACAAACGAAGCGTCATTATGAGAGAAGGACTGGACAGAACTTTTTTCAGCTCAAATTCATTTCGCTCCAATCTAAGCCCATTTTGGTCCAACCATTTGCCCAACAATCGCTAATTCGGTGCTTTCATTTGATCCAAACTAGAGTTTTAGGAATACTCCATATGTTCGACATCGCCCACCTAAGGCGGGGGCTGAGCTACCCTTTTCAAAAGAAAACACAAAATAATAATAATGAAAAAGAAAAAGAAAAAACAATGTTGTGATAAGGTTTTTGTATATATCTATTGTAGAACATCAACTCATCTATTTCATGTACTATTAACAGTATTTTCTTTTGTATCTCTTCTAATAACTTGTTGCCACTTTTCAGATATGAAAATGAAAGAATAAAGTGTAATATATATATATATATATATATATATATATATGATGATATCGTTTGAAAATAGATCAGATTCTGCTCCATCTAAAGGATGACAATTGAGAACAGGTCCCTAGAACCCTTGTATTAGTGGATGTTGTCTTTATTTCACTATTATACAGATTATTTAACGAATATTCTCGAACACTCAATGCGATCATAATTATTTAAAAATAGAAGTTTTTAAAAAGTTATACAGAAATTTTCCAACATATTTTTACTCTGTGAGTTCCTAACCACGAAATGATGTTGATGCTGGACGACTTCATGGTTTATAGAAGATGAATCTACGAAAGCTCTTCAAGACCCAAGAGTCAGATTATGAGTCTCTAAACGAGTCCAACCGCCATAAAATAGATCATCAGCTGCAAAGCAGTTAGATAAATAAACTCTATACATAGCTTGGGCTTTGAGTTGGGACATGGGAACCATATAGAACGCTAGCTCTTACTAATGTAGCTTTGCATTATGTCCATATCCATTAGCTCGTAATTTAGGATTCAGATATGATATATTTGAATACAATATGATGTGATTTAAATGAAATGATATATAAAAGATTAATACAAAATGCAAATAAATTGAACCTATTCAAATATAGCTAAATTCGTATCCAGATTCTTATTCATATTCCGGCTTCTTATCCGTATCACAAATTTGTTTAAGACCCATTTAAATAGCAAGTCTCATGAACAGGTCCAAATTTGATTTATAAAACTGTTTAATATATTTTTTTGATTAAAAATAAAGCCCGTTTAATATTAATAATAATACACTACCATTTTGAATTTTTACTCTCTACAAGACTAAGCCCTCGGTCACTAGAAAGTAAAAGCACCTTACATATTTACTTCCGTTATTTTTTCCTACCCACTCCTACATCCAGTCCAGTATCCAGTATCCAGTGCCGCATCTTCTTCCACAACAGGCAACGATGCTTGACATGGACATGTACATCGGGTCGGGTCAATAAGAAATCAACCTTGAACCGCCGTTCCAAGGGCAAGCAAAAGAGTGAATCTGTAGTTCAAGGGTTGATTCAGTTTCTCTTGAACCATATGATTTTTTTTTTTTTTTTTACTTTTTTCGAATTTTTCTTAATTATGATAAATAATTTATAAACTATTCGTTTTTTTTAATTAAATCTAAAATTTTATGTTATTGTTTGTGAATAAAAAATTTTATTTTTGATTTAATTTTTTTTTATCCCAAAATAATTCATTTGAACCATGTGAGTGTAAATATATGATTTTGATTTTATATTATATAAGTATAATATATAAGACATATGTATATTATAGTGTATATTAATATACTATATACTTGTTTACATTATATATATTACATAACCTAGGTCAAACAACAAACAGCATACCTGACAACAACAATTTCTTGTGCTGCTTTGAGGAAGCACATTTCATTTCAGACAATTGCAAAAGAAAAGCCAACCGTTCACATGTGGTGGAAGCATCGATATTATATAAGGATGAAAGGTCAACCAGTAGGAACACATCTGCAACGGGCAAAACATTATGATATCGCCCTTCTGCTGTGTCTCTATCAAGAAAGAAGTGTGAAACCTCCGGACTTAATCCGTTCAATGGGAAATTCCTCTCTAGAAAATTTAAGCAATTGTTCAAACAACTAATCAAAATGATCAATATACTCCACTAAGAATTTAGCAACATTCTATGTCAGTACAAAAATGAAGACGAATTGACACTTAAATATATTTAAAAAATGGTTAGAAGCTCTGGCATTAGCCACGGGCTTAGGATGATGACTAAACAGTGCACCATTTGCTACAGGCCTGGATCAAGAATCTAATGGAAAAGGGCTTGAGAGCTCATTCAAAGAGAACCCCCCAGTCTCATAAACTATTTTGAGACAAAAAAGAAACTTAAAGGAAAGATTTCAAACTACTAAAATAATTCTCTTCTCACCTTTGTTCAAGTGAGGAGTTGAGACCTATTGATATGAGTTGAGAATGACCCTCACACCTAACACACATTGAATCTAGCCATTCATGAATCTATCAACGAGCTCACCCATTCATGAATTTGTTCATTCATGAATCTTTTCGTTATTTCAACTAAACTATTTATGAATGCTCAAGGACATAGAAAGAGCACATAATGATAATTGAAACTGGCATCTCTAACAGCATTAAAACCACATAATAGTTATTACCTATTCACTAGAACATTTTGAATGAAATGGATAGCTTTCACATGCTATGCGCTACAATAAATTAGAACCATTTCACGGGTTAGCAAAAGAGTGAATTGATAGTTTAAGTGCCAATTTAGTGCCCTTAAACCAAAGGATTTTTGTTCTTACTTTTTTTTTTTAATTTTTCTTAATTATTATAAATAATTTACAAATTATTTGTTTATTTTTCTAACTAAATCTAAAATTTTATGTTATTACTTGTGAATAAAAATTTTTATATTTTGTTCAATTTTTTTTATCCCAAAATAATTCATTTGAACCATATGAGTGTAAATATATGATTTTAATTTTATATT
The DNA here is from genome assembly GCA_024138015.1 of Lumnitzera littorea. NCBI lineage: Eukaryota > Viridiplantae > Streptophyta > Magnoliopsida > Myrtales > Combretaceae > Lumnitzera > Lumnitzera littorea. Next base: position 23,325,008 of record JAMXBB010000004.1, read on the forward strand.
ATATATAGTATAATATATAATATATATGTATATTATAGTGTGTATATATATAGAATATTAATTACAATATACTTATTTACATTATATATATTACATATAGTATATATATTATGTTTGATTATATATATAGTATATTATATATTATTTATATATATTTTTTAGCTTTTGAGGTTAGCTTGGACTTGAACCGTTAAGCTAAACCGTCGATTCAAAAGCAATTCTTCNGTAGAACCGTCGAGCTTCAAAGATCTAGGTAATTTAACCAGATTATATACATAGTATATTATATATTATTTATATATATTTTTTAGCTTTTGAGGTTAGCTTGGACTTGAACCGTTAAGCTAAACCGTCGATTCAAAAGCAATTCTTCCCATTGGTTCGATGGCTCACCAACTAGGAGGTTATCATGGTTAAATTACCTAGATCTTTGAAGCTCGACGGTTCTACAACCATTTTAGGTTCGTCGGATTAGTTTATGGTTCGAAACTGATCCTTGTACAATTCTAGTTTGATGTAGATGAGTGGCAAAGAGGAGTGATTTTTGTTACTTTAGTTCAACCTTTAAATTATAACTTTTTGCTTAAAATCGATGGCTGGTGATTGATTTTTGTTATATTTATATAGAATTGCTAGTCTCATATAAGAGTGAATTGATATCTTTAAATGTTTGAAAACTTTTTCGATATAAGAAAAATACTCCTCTTAATAACTTAAATTAGTGAACAGTAATAGTTTAATAATTCAACATAAATACCACAATTAAATAACGTAAATTGAAAAGAAAAAAAGGAAAGAGAATATTAGGCTAAGGATTCATAGAGTTTTGACCTTCTACCTATTGCTCTCTTCCAGCTTTACTGTTGAAGACTCAATTTACTTTATTAATGCCGTTCCACTTAATCTATTATAACAAAATTATAAGAGATTTACAAGCAATTACCATACATAAGCTTTACAACACTTTACTCTATCTATCTAGTATTTCTTCAATCTAATTTAATATAAATTTATAGAGTACAATCTAACTTTTTTCAACACTCAAACAACAAATAAATTTTTATAAAAAAAACAAGTGAGAATAGCAATATGAATCTCAAAAAGATTTTAGATAAAAACACAAGCACTAATTGATGAGAAATCTGCTTCAGTTCAATTTTCTGGAGAAATATCTGAAATATGTTACGTATTCTTTCAAATAGTAGAAATAGGTCTCGATTTAAGTATAATATATATGTAATTTGTTGCTTCTTCGATTCCTATGTATAATTTTGAATTACTTTTTCTTATATACTTAAGCCTCCTAACAGCTAAAAGATGATGAGAAATATTTTCAAATCATGTTTATCATTTTCCACATCTAAATAATTCATAGATATTTTTTAGAAGATCTCAATGATTTGAATTTTAAATTCAATCCTCTAAGCTTGGTAGGATATGCTTGATCAGCAACTTTCAAATAAACTTTAGATTTGAATATTTATGATGAAATATGCTTGATTAGCAACTTTTAAATAAGCTTCAGTTAAAAAAAAAATCTTACAAAATCTGAAACCAATTTTATCCTTATCCACTCTTACATATGTCTTGATTTATGCAAAGATATTTTTACTTAAAAAATCTTCATTGATTCTTAATTCTATCTTAAGTAAAACGAGATTAAATGTATTTTTTTAATACACCTAATCTAATGAGGCTAGGCCTTATTTTCTTTGAATCTGATATAAATTAATTTTCAACATTATTCTTCCAAACTAACTATCTAAATAACTTTTTGAAAAGTATTAAACTTTTTTTTTTCAAAATTTCTGAACAAGTTTCTAAAATACCGTACCGATTCTTCTTATAAAAAAGCTTTTGAAGCATTTTCTGAATATTTTCAAACTTATCTCTTTTTTTAATCAAATCAGATTTTCTGAATAAGTTTCTGAATCTAACTTAATTTGTAATTTTAGACTTTCTGAGTATATGCATACGTGATGATTTATTTGCATTCTTCTCTTTTTATTATCATCAAAATTTATGAAAGATATCTAACAAAAACTTAATTTTATCACGGCATTTGTTAAATTGCAATTTGTTATGTCAAGTAATTAGATATTATAGATTTTAATATAATTATAGTTTTTATCTCTCCCGTGATTCTAGACTTCTTTTTTATGGGTAAAGGAAGTAGATCCATCTTTTGTTTTTTGTTTCTTTTCTTCAGTTTCATGAGCTTCTGAGGTGAAATATAGAGTTGGGTTCACCTTTTTTTTTTTGTTTTTTCGATGAACAATTGTTTCTATTGCTTAATTCAGGAAATTGGTTTTTGGTTTTTCATTTTCTTCATCTGTTAGGATACTAGGAGGAGATCTTCTAGCATCTTGGGGTTTCTTGTTTCTTGACATGAAATTTGATGAATCAATAAATCTAGTCACCATGTCAGCTGGTTTTTATGTCACTACGATTGCTGGAATTCCTTTTTTTCTTTTTCTTTTTTTTTCCTGACCCAAACATACAAAAATAGAGAAATTTAAAGTTTTGCGTTACGAGTAAGGCCTTTTTAATCTGAAACATCAAAACTACATTTTGTTCCTTGTCTTTTGTTCTTTCAATGATGTTTTTACTTGGGTTTAGGTTCTACGCATCCCTGGTTATGCTTTTAGGTTTTACTTACTAGAAGTGAAATTTATATTACTGTATTCGAGTTTTGCTAATTTTACTAATAATCTAGGAGCAATAGGACTTATTATAGTTGTGTCATGTTTCCGTGCTTTTGTAATTATCTGCGATAGTTCGAGTATTTTTCATCTATTTGGCAATTTTGTCTGGGAAGTCCAATTATTTGCTTGAATTATCTAGATAGTAACTAAACCGTAGTTTATAAATTTTTAACATAATTCATTTTATCCATACGATTTTTTTTTTTTTTAATATAGGTTCGTTAAGAGTCTTTCTTGAAGATTTTACAAAGACTGTCATGAATTATATATTTTGTTTAGGATGTTGATTGCAACTCCATGGATAGTTGGAAGGCAAGACTCATTTGTATGGACATGTGGTCGGACTTGCGCTCAATTTTTACAGAGGAACTAAACAACCATTATTCAACCTCTTCTTGTTTTGTGCACTTTTTATCAAGTATAATTGAAACATTAATTTCAATTGTCGAATTTGTAGTAGCTTTTTATATTTTTTTTCTTTGATTTATATATTTACAAAAATGTATTAAAAGTAAGAAAATACATTTTCCATAGGCTAAACACATAGAAGAGGACAAAAATTGGATTTAAGTTACTTCTATGTTAGTGAGTTTCACTTTGTATATTTGTATTTTCACCCTTCTCCACTTTGTATACGGGTTTTATTTTCAAGACTTTATATACTTGTACTCTATTATTGGCGATTGCTATTAATCAGGTGACACATATCGCCTTTTAGTTGTTTCATAATAAATTAATTTAATAAAACGATGTACCCAAATGATATTTGATAAAATAGTATAACAGGAAACTAATAATAACACAAGAAAGTCATTATGAAAAAAGAAGAAAAGGATAGAACTTTTCTAGTTGCCTTTATTATCGGCGGATGCTAATCTAAGAGATGAACTTGTAGATCTCAATCTGTTGATAAAGTTTTATTGAACAAGCTATGTGAGTGAGTGTCCTTCAATTTTATGTTATTGAAGTTTAACGTAGCTTCTTAAATTTGAACCATAGATTCATAAGATTTCTAATTTACCTTCTTCATAGCTATGTAGAGTGATAAGAGGGGAGTAAGCGAGGATGCTTGATTTCATCTTATTTTTTCATTAATAAACAGGGCTTCGAGACGTTCACCATATAGATGTGGATTCCGGTTGATGCTGTCACATAGATGATAATTAAAGAGAGAACTTAAGAGACAAGCGGTTGAGAGGACAAATATGTAGTTGTGATGGTTCCAACATGCTTCTATAGGTGATGGAGCTATTGGGCAACAATCACATTGTTCTTGGTCAAGTATTGATTCTTCTTTGTTTGATCTTTGTTTTATCTTTGAGAGTAGAGATTTTATAGTCTTTGTATCATTTCTTTATCTTTTAAAGCTTCTAAAGAGCTAAATAAGGAACATGAGTAAGTATTTATGAACTCTTGGTCAAGTATTTATGAACTCAACAAGCTTAATGATCGACTTATGAGATTAAGCTTATTCATTTTAAAATCATCTTAATAAGCATGCAATGAGTCCAAGACCAATAGCTTACCCTATTTAATATATGTGTCTTCCTAAGAGATTGACAATAGATGGACTAGTTTAGCAATCTTTCATACAAATCTATCAAGCTAAATCTCTCTATGACTGTTTAGAAATAGAACAAACTCTCTAGGTACAAACACTTAATGCCAGGAGTCAAGTATAAAGAAACAATAAATTAATAACGGATTAATAGTGGGCTTAGTCTAAGACAACTTTTGTCCTCTATATTTTGGATATCAATAACATGCTTTGAATAATAATATTGTTGCCTAGGAAACTAACAGCCTACTAGAGAAACAATCCTTTTAAAGGTATGCAAAATGGGAACAAAGTTGAATTAGATGATTATCAGGAAAAGTTTGATTTGAAAATAAAAAATAAGGTGTTAAGGAAAGAAATTGAAATACTCATGCTCAAATGTGAAGAAAATGAATTTGAAGGTGATCTTGTTAATAAGCTAGAAACCTTGAATTTGAAAACCCTGTTTTTATTTTAAGCCAAAAAGACTCGAAAGAAAGAATTGCTAATTTTTCAAAAAGTATAAAGAACGTTGAAGTGCTTATAAGTCAACAAAGGGTTGATGTTGATAAAAGTGGCATAGGAACCAACTATGAGCTTAATAATAAAGAATGTAATAATTGTTTTGTCAAAGCTTTAAACAAAAATTGTAGTTATTGTAGCGGATTCAAACACATCTCGGACAATTGGGCAACAACGGTTATAATAACAGCAAAAGAAAATTAGTTTAGTTTCCAAAAGGATAAGTTTATGCTGACTATTTAGATGTTGAGAACAAAATCAAAAGTGAATAAATTGAGCAAATCTTGTCGGAACAATTATTCCTTCTTTGTGAAGCATTATATATTTGATTCTTTGAATTGATACTCGAATTTATTTTTGTTGTGAATAAATTTGTGATCTTTTGTGCTTGAAGTGTAGAAGCTCCATTTTTTCCATCTTCTATTTTCACTTGCGGGCTAGGTTCATGTAAAAAATCCAAAAAAGTTAAAATGTTAAAAAAAAAATAAAGAAAAATAGAAAAGTATCAAATGTGTTTTAGTCTAAGTCAATGAGTTGTTTAAGATTGTATCGGGCAATAATAAAAAATATAGATGCAATTTGGTAAACTTTGAATCTTTGAAATATTGGATTTTACTAGAAAAATATATCCTTTTAGAAAAGTCCAGTAAAACTTGGATTCATGAGAAGTGAGTTTTTAATGAACTTAAAATTTGAATTTTAAATGATTTTATCTAGACATTAAAGTAAGATTTGGAATTATTAAATTAAATTAGTATTGAAAAATCTTTAGCATGTATATTGTGAGTCATTTAAATTTGTTTAGGTCATTTTAAAATAAATTGGAATGAATTTGGCTTGGATTGGAAAATAAATTTAGATGGATCTAGTTTAGACAGTTTAAATTAGGGTTAGATAAAAAAACCGCGAATCGAACTAAACTAACCCGAAATTTTGATTTTTTTCTCTTTTTTAAACAGGTGGTTATTGATCCAGTTCGATCTCGAACTTTGAGATCACGGTTGACTTCGGACATACAAGTAGAACCAAACCATTTACTTACACCGTTCTATTTACTTATTAATGGTTGTAAAAGGTTGCTGTTTTCATTCCACTCCTCCCCTCCCCCACACCCACACCTATTTAGCTAATTCCTAACGGTAAGTAAATGTTCATGAAAGGTAGACACGGAAGCAATACAGTAGAAAAATGGCAAAAGAAGACGACAACATTTTTTTTAATTTCTCATTTTTTTTTTTATATTGTTAAGATTACAATTAACATAACATTTGGTCCTGCATTCCATCAGAAGGACCTCAATATTGATAAATTTGATATAAATCTATAAATTGTCAGTAGAATTTCTTATATAGAAATAAGAACATATAATGTTGTTTCCAACTCAGCTACCTTCAATAATTTTACTCCAAAGAGTATGAGTTTATAACTCATTATGAAAGTGTTGTACTTGTTTCAAGTTTATAACTCCCTTGAATAGTTTTATTGTAAGCCATCTGATGGAAAAAGTTAATGAACTGGCTATGCTAATTTGTGCTGTACTGTTAGGTGATTACTTTACATTTTGTGTAAGGACCTTGAAACTGGAAACAAAGGTGACTAAAATAAGGATGCTTGAACGGGTGTGTTATACGAAATTTGTTAAGGATGAAAACATATGAAAAAAGTATTTTTGTTAAGGACAAAATGGAACACTCCAGTTAAGATGCTTCGACATCAAAATGTAATGGTGAAATTTGTAGTATTTTATTAAAAAAAGGTTTAAATCGCTGACCAAATTGTTTAGTTTTAAATTCAAAAAAATTATTAATCGAATTGTATGGTTAAGTTTTATTTAAAAAAAATAAATTATTAATTTTAGATTTAGTTCAATAAAAAGAGATAACCCTATCGAATCAAATTATACTTATATCTAGTTTAAATGCATAAGATGATGGAAAATGAACGATAGCATACACATGCATCTTAAAGTTATGGGTTTAACTCTAGCAAGGTGTAAAGGGGGTCTACACGTGGTCTCATGCCTGACATGTGGCCCCTTACCCATCAATTTTTTTTTTTTTTTTTTCTGCTTCCTAGCATTGAGAAAATGCACAAAACGGGAAGAAAATTTTAAAGATTCTAGAAAATGTCCTAAGCTTGAGATTTCACTACATCTTTGATATTTTTGCATAGATTTTGTAAAATCATGAGTAAATCATTGATGAAACTTATGAATTTATTAAAAAGTGGGATATAATTAATCGAAACAAGATTGGGTAAAATCTATATAAACCCAAAATACATTTATGGAAGATCGAACCCGAGCATGAGGAGATTTAATTGAAAAATTATAAAAAGAACTTGACCATCATTAGGAAAGGGGCTTGGGCGTTCAAAATCTACACACACATGCACACATTCAAACTTTCTCTCTTAAACCCCACCCCACCCCACCTCTCTACCCCTAACACTCTCTCTCTCTGACACATCATGCACCTATGCTCCCTAGTTGTACATCTACACCACCATACTCCACGTTGGCTAAGCAACTAAACTAGACTAATTTTACACCTAATCATGCCTCCTAACTCCACCACTAACCAAACTCTCATTTCTACACGCTACTACCTTCGAAACACTATCAAAATGACCTCCCTATAAAAAATTAATCTCGCCAACGAATTCATAGCATCTAAAACTCTAAGAAACACTCTTACATTACTCAAAACTAACCCCATATGAATTACACAAAATCTACTACTACTACCCTTTTAGAAAACCATCCAAATAACTACCAAAACTTGAGGTGCTTACTCCAATCTAATTTTTATCAATAACTTTAACATAAAAAGTGTAACTTCCTGCTCGTTTCGATGATTAGAAGTGATCGTGCATGGTAGGGTAGTAACTTAGTGAAGGAGGAAGAAGAAGAAGAAGAAGAGAATAAGGAAATCCAACCACGACCCACAGTTCAACCCGACAACCTGCCTTTTGCTCCCAGATCCGATTCATGCATTGTAATAGGTAGGTTTTGTACATATTTTATTTTATTTCATTTTTTATTTATTTTTCTACATCAAGTAAATTTAATAAAAATCTTTACTAACTTGATTTGTTTTCTTATGCAAGTTCTTTTGTATTAGTTATAGTTGTTTTAAAATTATAGTTATTATTATTTTTTAGTATGTGTATAACATTAACAAGTGTGACATTAGTTTTTATTAAATTCACATGATTAGTATTTTGCGCAGAATCTTACTAACATTAGTTTTTTTTGTAGATTTTTCATGTCAATTTATCTTAGTTGGTAGTTTTTGGGTATTCTTAAAAACACCTAATTTTTAGCATATTTTGAAACAAAAATGGGTATTTTTGAATAAAAATAGCATGTTTTAGAAAATTGCACATTCGAATAAAAGTTACATTTTCTTATTAAAAGTTCATGTTTACTTTTAAAAAATTTGCATTTTTTAATCTTTTGCTTATTTTGCATTCTTTTTTGAAGAGCTGCATATTTTAGGAAATTTGCATAAAGTTGCATTTTTTATAAAACTTGCATTTTTATTAACAAATTAGGTGTTTTAGGTTTTTTAAAGAATAAAACGTTTTGCCATGTAGTTAGGTCTTCAAAAAAATTTAAAAAAATTCTTAATTGGTGTTTTTTTAAAGAAAAATATGGTTTTTCTAGTTTTTTTTTTTCAAAATTAGGAATGAAAATTAGGTTTTAAGAATTTTTTTCTTAATAAAAAAATAAAATTGCTAAAAATGTAAACTTGGTTGTTTTTGAAAAATAAAATAATCAACATGGTTAGGTTTTCTTAAAAAAAAAAAAAGAATTCTGTTAGTTTAATCTCAATTAATAAGTATATAGGCACCGCTAGAACTAAGGGTAGGAGCAGTTCGGCTTAATACGATATGATTCACCCTCGAACCGAACTGAATCAAACCTAATATAACCGTTCGGTTTCTTTTTAAAAGTCGAGCCTAACCATACGGTTCGATTCATAAATTTTTTGAACCTAATTAAAACTAGTTCGGTTTAGTTCAATTTACAGTTCAAACTGTTTATGTCAAATTTTTATTAAATATTTTTATCTCTAATAAATATGAAATTTTAATTGGAATTCATTCAACTTAATCTTAATAATTGACACAAAATTAAGATAAAGAATAACAAGATATGAAAATTTTAAAGAAATCTATGAAGACTAATAGAAAAAAATATAAAAAAATACAAAATAATTACATAATTTTTTTTATTTAACTAAAAATTTTGGTTTGATTTAAAATGGTACGATTCGGTTAGTTTCTTCAAATCGAACCGAGAATCGTTTATATATAACAGTATTAAACTATTAACTAAACGGTTTGCAAAAAAAAAAAAAAACGATTTTTCAATTTCATCCGATTTGATTCACAGTTCAATCCGTGGTTTACCGTTTTTTTGCCTAGCCTTAGTTGGAACTACTATTAAATATTAAATTTTTTGTTTTGTTTTTTTAAAGGAAAATATATAATAGATAAATAAAAAAATCATTTTTCATGCATTTTGCATATTTTTGCATTTTTAGAAAAATTATAAAAATAAAGGCTTGTTACTTAGTGTTTTCACAATTCTATATAATGACACTTGTCTTACTAAGTTAGCCTCTAAGTTTAGTTTTTTGGTTGAATTTTTTAAGAAAATTAATTTTTTGGTAAAATTTGTAAACTAATGACCTACTTTTTTTTACCAATTTTCATTGGTTGGCAACTTCAAGTTGTTTTTCTAAAAATGATTTTTAACTTTCATAAAAATATTTTTTCTTTAATTTAATATCAAGAATTTGGGCCTTTTTAGAACTAAACCCAAATGCCTTCACTTACTCGGGTACCTTTGAACACTTCTCTAGGTTGATAGCTTAGTTCCCTTTAACAACCCAATTGGTTTGTGCCCCTCTCCTCGCTTTTGTGAGCTTACTTCAAGCCAAGTCCAACTATCTACTTAAGTCCCTTTGAGCACACCTCTTTGAATCATGCTTGAAGAAGCATACCATGCAGTCTACTTAGTATACCATAGCTTCCTTAAGCCTACATCGAATGTTCCTTCATTTAACTTTTGTAAATCGTTGAAAGCTCCTACTAAGCATCTTTAGTGGATTCGACCTCCTTAGGTTGACCAAATCCAACTTAGCATACAACCTCGACCTCGACTTATTAGGCTTACGCTAGGTGCTCTAAACGCAACTTAAAGACTTCGACTCCTTGGCTACTTTGCTACTCACTCTCTCTCTCTCTCTCTCTCTCTCTCTCTCCTTCCTCATTAAATGTCATTCGACAGTTTATAGTACAACTTAGGTTCTTAGCTACCTTGGTTGTGACAATTGACCATACTGATGTGACAAATACCTTTCTTAATGTTCACCATTCGATAAAAGGGTGCTATGTTTTTACCTACACTACACATGCCTCCACTGCACCAACCATGTATGAGTCAATCTTGGTTTGTCATGTGTCCCGAGTAGGTAAGCTCCATGCCTAATAAATGGACCATCGAGTCTCGAGTACAAAGATCCGACTCTTTGTCCTCTCTTTGCTTTGGTTTTATCATACATAATTCTCTCTTTTCCTTCCTTTTGCTAACTTAAACATTGAAGAGCCCTTATTAACTTAGTCATAGGGGGCTTTCTTACAGGTCTACCACTACGCACAGCAAAAAAAACACCAGACAACCACCCATTAATGATATACGCATCACCATTTGGGCGGATTATTATTATCAATCCACTACAAATGGCTAAAAGCAAACGCAACAACCTTGAAGCTTTTCACCAAGATGACAGTAGTCGATCCCTATGATGTAACAGGTAAGTACACTTATCAATTTATAATATAAAGGATATAAGTCCAAGTATTGATCTTACAAGAACTAGTATGATTACTAATACTCATTAGATCTTTATTATCTAACCTATAAATTATATTTCAAAAAACTTAAAGAAGTAAATTTAAATTATTGCTATAACTCATTTAAATATTAACTAAGACACAATTCAAGAATTAACAAGAAAGCAATTTAATTAATTCAAGATTTAACATTATACCTAATCTTGTTTTCCATAAATCTAACATGTAATTTTCCTAAAGATAATCTAATTTATTCTTTAATCTTTCTTGATCGGAAGAATTCTCTAATAAAGTTAATCATTTTCTCAAGCCAATTAACCCTAACCTTAGTATCACCTATTAAAATCTTTTCTCAATAATATGATCTAAGATTGTACAATGAATTCTCTATGCTTTAATTTGAAATCCAGAAGAATCTTACAAATTATTTCTAATCTTGTAATAATTCTCATCAACTATATTTACATCTAATCTTATAAGAAATCTTTTGATTCTCTTATAAGATATCAAACTCTAGATTATTATTAGTGGAAAAAATAACCTAAATCATGAACTAAACATAGTTGAATGAAAAAATAATAAAGAACTAAATTAATTAAATACTAATCATATCACATGAATAGATCTAGGTTCTACAAAACTTAGATATCAAATATCTCCTCACTACGTATTCTAAAATAAGAATCTAAAATCAAAGTATAAAAAAGAGTAGATAAAAGTATCATGAGATAAAATTAAATCTTGAAATCTTCTCTTCTCCTGCATTTCTTAATTGTTTTTTGCTTCAAAAACTCCCTAAAAGTAGTGCCAAAAAGTTCTTCTCAATAAACCCTAACAAGGCTTTATATATGAAGAGCTAAAAAAAATAAAAATAGGTTAGCTAGAAAAGACACAATTGAAGACACAACGTATCTTTTGGTTATGTCTTTAACTGTGCTTTATGTTTGTCTTTTTAAAAAAAAAAAAAAAAAACTAGAAATGACATGACCCACAACATGATTGTGTCTTTTGATTGTGTCTTAGGTTGTAATAGTAGAAAATCAGCTTCAATTTTGCCTAGAAACAACATAGTCATATCGTTTGCTATATTAATCTTTAAACCTTCATAACTTGCTTATTTTAGTTTCGATTTGAGTGAAATTTGTTTTCATCTTCTTGTTTTCTCACATAGATTATTTCAAAACCTAAAAAAAAAAAATTCACTCAATTAAGTATTATTATCTAAAAATAAACTTAAATTTCAAGAGAAAATCATGGAAAATCACTAATTAAAATATAACCAATTTGGAACCCATCGCCTTATCACTAGTTCCACTACTACCACCATCAATACAAGCTAATCTACTTTTGAAGCTTGATCAGCTAAAGGAGACATTTTATCTAATGATGGAGACAAATCGTAAAACCCAAGAACACAACATCGCTTTGTAAAGAGAAGTTGCAGCCTTACAAAAGGCTCAAGGTAAGGCTCGCCCCAATGATCCCTCCATCACCTCGTTTACTAGGTTGAGAAGGTAGAGCAAACAGTCCCCAATAGCTACCAAACCTTACGCATTCATGTGAATGTATTTGCCCCGATCGTTGCCTTCCTAAAGACCTTTATGATCGACTAAATATCAATCACAAAAAGGCGCTTATGCTAGGTGAGTAATCAAGCATCAACGGGGTGCCTAAGGAACTCTCCTCAAACCGCTTTCAAAAACCACTCTAGGAGATGAACATGCAATTTTTCTTGGATTTTTCAAATATTCTATTTTAAGTTTTTCTTTTTTTTTTTTTTACTTTTGCAAACTTTTATGTTTTTTATTTTTCAATTTTTTTATATTCTGACTAAAAATATAACTTAAGGGCAAGAAAAATGGGGTATCTACATGAACATATGCCATAAATGTCAAAACTTTATCATCAAACTTGCATAATTTTATCATGTAGACAACCTATTTTTTATACACCCTAAGCCCATCTTTAGTTTGTAAACCCTTATTCCACTAAAATGGTAAAAAATATGAAAGGTAAAAAAGAAATTAAAAAAATATGAAAAGACTGAAAAATAAAAAAAAATTGAAAAAATCAAGAAAAGACATAAAAAATTTAAAATAAAAAATAATAATAGTTGAAAAATAAGGAAAAATCATAAAATGAGAAAAAACAAAAAAAAATCCTAAAAAATCCAAAATAGTTATAAATTGAAAAGCCATAAAAAAAAAAAAAAACTACCCCGCAATGGCCATTTAAGTTGGTTTAGGATAGAAATAATTTTTTGACATCCAAAACAACTTTTAGAGTCAAAATAAATATATACAATTTGACCAAATCAGGAATTTCGGATAAGACAAGACATTTACTGAAAACTATATTTTTTTCAACTCGAGTTTAACTAAGTAATTTTGAAATATTTTGGAAATACATGTTTTCATGATATCATGATCTCAAACTTATCCTCAACCTAATCCCAAGAGAAAGAATGGAAACTGGCTTGGATTTAAAATAAATATTTTATGGCCATTTGAAACTTTTATGAAAAGTCATACACGGATAAAAATCAAGATCTTAGTTTGGACAACTTAGAAAAATGTTGAAAATATTTTTAACATATTTTTATTAGATTTCACATTTTCTTGAAAAGTGTAGTCTAATTTTTTATAAGTTAGAGAAATAATCAAACCTTATTTTAGGTATTTAAAAAAAAGGGGGAAAGAGATTGAATTAGAAACAACGAAACAATATAAGGAGAAAAAGGGAAAGGAAAAAGAAAAAAAGTAAAAAAAAAAAGAAGAAGAAGAGAGAGAAGGAGAAGAGTGACACGTGATAGTCATATAGGCCATCACGTATCAAGATCTTGATGCACCACTATTATGTCCTCAAACGGCAGAGTCGTAATAGTTCTGCTGTATATACCAGTCTAGAATATAGATTGATCTTACAGTCACTATCATGGACCTGATCTATATAAAGCATACATAATTAACTCATTTTGAAGTAAATAATTTATAAATTAAACATATTAATCAACTATGTAATTATGAAAAATGCATATTTACACTAAATAATCTAAGTATGTTTATAAGATTTAATAGTCTAATCATAATTTTTTGAGTAATACATAATTTAATGCTAAAAATTTTCAAGATAAAATCTAAACTTAAAAGTGTAATTGATCCTCAAGTTATTATCTTCACTCCCTTAAAAACTAGCAATTGTTAACTTTAAGGTAATTATAAACCGCTTCCTTACTAACACATGCAACAATGTCTATAGGGATGTTAATAATCACAGCTCAATAAGTCGGGACGGAGACTTAAAACTATACCTCAAACACAAACAAGATTATCAATCAAATTAGTTAGATGCAACTCATATACAAGTAAATGCCATTGCATGACGTTATCTGGCCCATTATGACATTAGAGAAATTACACCAGCTCTAATCTGGGTTAAGAAGTTTCCATTTAATACAGCAGCTCACAACCAAATCCAAACTTATGTAATGAAAACACTGCTCCTCTCATAACTACCTTCGAGCCATTACCTTTACCCTTACTGTGACCTTCTTACTTGTCACTTAGTTCGACTAAGGATGAAGAATGGACCAATTATGCTATCCAGCATTATCCCTTTTGAAAGAGTCGGTATTTGACTAAAGAACCCTAAGTTTTCCTTAATAGGTTACGATGCAAATCTGATTTAGAATTATAAGTCATATATTTAGTTAAATTCGGTTTAAGGTGTTCAATCATATCAAACAATTCATACAAATACAAGCTAAAACAACAAATTAGAATCATAGCATCAACTAAGAAACAAGCATATGTGCACCATCAACTATTTAACAAGCACAATCAAGTACAATTTCAAGCCTTTGAGTACTATAAATTAGTACTCCGAAATATAGTAATGTATTAATCCCAACTTATCTGGACTCTTCGCATACTCACTTAAGGTACGACTCGCACAAGCCATCTCTGTAATCCCTACAATACAAACGTTGTTTTAGTTTTTACATAACTGTCATAGATTGATTTTATCTTATAACGCTTATTATTATCTTTAGTTTAGGGTTTTAATATACTTAATTATTCCTAATTTAGACCGGGTTTTGATTCAGTTTTAGAGTCAGTTTTTAAATTAGGTTCTAAATCAATTTCTAATTACGAGTTATATAGGAACCTTAAAAACTTGTTCTAAACCATATTATGAAATTATTCATATTATAATCAAATATTCTAAATATCATATTTAGTCTCTAATTAATATTCTAGTCTGTATGGTACACCTTAGTCCTCATTTAACTACCGAATTTACTCCCAATATGAAAAAAATTTACATTTTTCATATAATTATATAAATTTATATTTAATATTAGATTTATTTTATATTAATATTATTATAATATTATCACTTTTGATATAATATTTTCTACCCATTAATGTCCTTTATTTACATATTATGTATTGTTACATAATTTACCTCTAAATCACCTATTTAATACTTTTAACACTATATATATCATTCTTCATCCTCCAATAACATATCAAATGTCTAATCACATCCTAAATCAGAAATTATATCTAATTAACCTTAAATTACGAAATTAACATAAAATATACCATTTACCTTCATATTTAGTATATATTATGCATAATACATATAGCTAATGCTTCAAACTCCAATAAAGTTATGAAAAATATATTATAATTAGTAAATTATGGTTATTATATTATGATCATGAAAATTATTAAGATAGTTATATATATTATTTTTCGATATACCAATTTTGCTAAAAATTAGCTCAAATTAGGTAAATAACCAAATAAAATTATAAGATTTAAATTGAATATTTCTAAAATCATAACTAAGTTTTAGAAGTTATTACAAATTAGATTCATTAAATAATTTAATTAAAAACCTATCATTTTTTTTCATATGAAAAATAATTTTAATAAATACTAAACCAGTAAGTTTATCAAAAATTATTTTTATATAAATTAAATATATCATATAAGGAATATGTACACCAAAAATTAGCTCAAAATAACATTTTTTACTATTTTTGAAAATTCATACAAAATTCGTTGGAATTAGGCATGTTCTTAAGGAATCTGTATAAGAAATTATAATTTAAAAAAAAATTGTTTGGTATTCTAATTTTGCATGCAAAAATACATAGGAAAACCAAATTTCATAATTTTCCATGTATATTTGATATTTTTACTAAATTAAAAAAATTCAGAAAGAAAATCGGAACTTACCAATCGACAAGTTTCCAGCTACTAGCGATAGCTCCACTATTTTCTATAGCCCTAGACGTGGGGTCCACTATCTGTTGACGGTGGTTATTCCTCTCTAAGTGATTATTGGATGTGGGTTTTTTTTATAAGCCCTAAATACAAACAATTTTGTTTAATTTTAGTAAAATTGGTTTTTCCTCTCTTCTCTTCTGTCCCTAATTTTTTTTTTATGCTAAACTGAACAAATGAGGTTTTGGAAGTGGTTTGCTAAATTTATAATTGGGTTTTGGATTTTTCTTTCAATTTTTCCTCGCCAAGTGTCTCTTATCTTATCCTATTTTCACTTTTTAGTTGCCTTAATCTTATTTGTTGCTTTTATTTCCTCAATTCCAACTTGTTATGCCTCATTTCTAGAATTCTCTTCATTTTTCCATATTTTTCGTGATTTTTCTTTAATTATTTAGTATTATTTTAGCATATTTTAAGTAATTTTGCATATTTCTACCTATATATAAATTCATATATGGCACAAATAAATACTCCTAAATATTATTCATATTATTTTATAATTTTTAGTGTATATATAATTTATCTCTATTAATCAGTTAGTTCTCGGAACTTATTCTAAGTGTTTTCAATAAATAACAAGTAATTTACATAAAATTAAATATTATAATAATTTATTATTTCATTATTAATTTTCCTAAATCCAAACTCATGGGATCACTTTTACTAATATTCCTAGTTTCGTTATAAAATTTGAGCTGAATTAGACAATTTACTTATTTGATCATTTTAAATTCTACGAACCGAATCTCGAGTACCTAATTATGGGGCTCATAACCACATGATACCCATCTTAAGGTACCATGTAGACAAATCATTAGGTGCCATGTGGGCTCCGTTTAACCTGGTTAAAAGGCTTCACCTTTCTTCTCCTTCCATTCCTGATTGTGTATAGAAACTTTAAGCTTCTTTGCAAATAAAAATGGTAACTCACTCAATCTTTTATACCTGATTTCACACCTCTTTTATTGATAAAAAATCTTGAGAAAATATGAAGACGAAAGCTCAAAAAGTCTCCTATTTGGAAAGGTTTATTTTGTAAACTATTATTAAGGAAATTGGCAAAAATAAAAATAATAAAATCAGCTATCTAATAAATACCACTTACTACACCATTGATAAATTAAGCAATTTCGAGTGGAAAATTCAAAAATTGATGGAAATTCAAAAAATGAACCTAAGTGCCATTAATGAATAAAACCTGAATCTTAGTCAATGACATAAATTTTTTAAGGAAGAATCTTAGCATTAAGTTATAAATAAGCACCTCCTTTATGCATTCAAAGCATCAAACACATTTGAAATCAATTACAAATCTTTTTGGAAAGTTATAATGTTAGTTTCTCATTCTAGGATATTTTAAGTGCACAACCTACTCTCTCTCTCTTCAATTTCTCTCACTATAGAGAAAATTGATTCAAAAAACTTCTTTAGAACATCTTACTTGGGTTTACACACAAAGTTGACATTGATTTCATCTAATTTCATGGAAAATTGATCAATTTTAAGGAGGAAGTTGGAGGAAAACTGTATTTTGTTTGTTTTTCAATAGGTTAAATTTATTAGGGAAATCGAAGGGTAAAAATACGAGATTCTCATAAATTGATTCAGGGATTTCGAAGCTTGCTTTTCAAGAATCTAATGCTACTAGCTTTATCTTGAGAACCACTTGAACTGGCCATGTTTCTTTCTTTCTTTTTTGTTTTTTTTTTGCTATGTAGGTAAATTTCTTTCCCTTTGTTCTTATGTTCATGATTTATGTTAAAAAAAATCCAAAAAGATAAAAAAAAAAAAATTGATGTTGAGCATATTTTAATCATTGTTTTAATATGTTTCCATAATCCCTAGGTGTTTGTAGTAATTTTTTTTTTTATAAGTTTTGCATGATTAATCCTTAGGTGTCTATAGTAATTGTTTTTTTCTAATATTGCATAATTATGTTAATATTAGCATTAGTATTAATAAATTATTAATATGTTATGTTAGTCTAGTAGATTTTAATATGTTTATGTTAATTATAATTATTTAGGTGCTTTAGTTTAATATGCTAGTGTTAGTTAATAAATTTTAATTATTAATATGAATATGTTGATTTTCATATGTTAGCATAATAATATAATTTAGTAATGAATTCAATGTTTTCAGTGACATGATTAATTTTGTATGTTAATAATTAATACAATGTTGGACTTTAATTTTGCTTGTGGGCTTTAAAGATGCTTTCAAATAAAGATGGGTTTTTTTCCCAAAATTTAATTTCTTTTCCACTTAAAAACTTTTTTCATAAATAAAAATAATAAATGGACTCTTTTGTAAAATTTAGGGGTTTTCTAGAATTTTTCAAAAAAAGGGGACTAAAAAAGTTGTTTTTTTTAATTAGTAAAATACAATAAACTTAAAGTGAAAAGAAGAACTTCAAAAATAAAATAAATAAACAAACTAAAATTTCCATGAATGAGAACTACATGGGCTTAATCTTGCTCCATAGGTATATATACACTTACGGCAGCTCAAAATAATAAATTTTTTTATTTTCCTCCATTTCTTTTTCTTAAATTTTAAATATAATAAAAGGCCTAATTTATTTGAAAACATGTTTAAGGCCTCTTAAGCAATTCTATGACTTTTTTATGGAAATCTTTGCATTTTAATAAATTAGCTTTCAAACCCAATTTTTTTTTATTTCCATTTTCTTTTAGAAAAAAAATCCCAAGAGTTAGTAGCTGAAATTATGGTCTATCTACTCCTGGACCATAATTTCACTTTTTTTTTTTCAATTTCGATTGAATGGTGACTTCCTTTTTTATTTTTATTTTTTTTATAGAACATTTTCTTAGTTTGGTTGAGAAATTGATATTAAGTAGGCTATGCTTAATATGAATCAAGTTAAGGAAAGAGAGAAGCTGAATTTTCAACTCAAGATATCTTAATTTTTATATAAGATTTTTAGTTATATTATTGAAGGGATAATGCATACGCAAGTGCCTAAACTAATGATTTTAGATAGTTTAGTGTCTTAACATTCAAAACGTGAATTTTAATATTTAAAATTTTAAGGTTTGTTCAAATGAGTATCTGAACTTTAGGATAAATGTAAAATTTGCTCAAGTGAATGCTTAAACTTTAATATATCTTAAAGTTTAGGCACTCATTTGAATAAATATTAGCGTTTTAAACATTGAAATTCAAGTTTTGAATGTTTGGATACTAAATAGCCTAAAACTATAAGTTGAGACACTTTTATATGCATTATCCCTATTGTCTAAATATGACTAACCTTGTAGTTATATCTTGACTTGTAAAAATTTAAAATTTAGTAAAAACCTAACGTACTTCATTTTTTGTTCTCATAAAAAAGAAAAAAAAAGCTCTACTTCTTGCTACTAATTTAGAATGCATCAAAATGTTTAAGACTTTATTGCATAATGATCTGGTATATGTTGAGCTACTTAAATAGATTATCAAGAAGGAGGTGCTTCAATGATCTTATCACTCAATCAACAATCATGAGATGAAATAATTTGCTTTGATCACAAGCCAATGAAGGCCAATTGTAAGAGAAAAATGACGTTTTTATATTTGTTGCATGACTTAAACACACCTTGGAGTTGCTTTTCACATGTTCTTTTATATAGTTATTTGGATAAAGAATTGCATCATGAAGTTTGTCGTTTGCTATATGTGTTGAGCGTTTGAACTTGATTAAAAGAAGTTAGAGTTCACATTTTGTGTTGCTAATCACAAATTTGTAGCTAATGGAAATAGAATGAGACACTTCCACTTGCTACAGCTAATAAATGCTAACTACTTATATGATAGGGATCAAAGTGCAACGCAATATATGGGATGTTTAGAGGCACTTGGGCAAGTTAAAATGTTATACATCCAGTTGAACTTCTTATGCAGCTATTGGAACTGAACTTCATGCAAAGTTGGGTTTTTGCTATCCTCCATCTAGTAGGCTGACCATTAACACTCCATTTCGTCCTTGTAACCTTACAAAAAAAAAAAAAAAAATTATATCAAGTTTGTAGTGAATCTTTTATTTCACGAGAAATTTAAAATTAGAAAACTTCTAGATTTGTAGGACTTGCTTATCTAAGGGTATGACTACTACTTGTAGCCTACTTATACTCATCTAAAGTTATCATCTAACTCTACTTCTAAGGTTTTAGGTCTTTCCTAGAGTTATTAATCTTATTCTTAGGAGACTAACTAACCTAGAGCTTTGATATTAATAAAAGTTGTCGTACTTCATAGGATAGTTTAGTCATAACAACCATCATAAGTATCTCGGGAAGAGAGAACTTTACACATAGTATCCTAAAACTCATTAGCTAATTATAAAGCATCTAATTAGAAATATATATAAGATAACTTGCAACAAATTACTGAATTCATAACTAAAACACATGTCTGAGTGCATCATATGAAGTTTCCAAGGTTTATTAAGGAAGTAGTACATTAATCTATTAAAAGGGAAATTGAACTATATAGCTTTTAAATCTCTCCATTGCCTTCTAATTCTAGCCCAGTCAAAAGCCAAGGAACTTACTAAAGATAATTACTTAGTTTTAGCATGGTAATAGGCCCTTGCAATATAGATAACCCTACTAATGTATGCAAAATTCACAACTCAATAAGGGGAAAGCCTCTTGATATTATGTACACACATATAAAAAGAATATTAAGTTGGTTTTTGTTTATATGCTATACATAAACAAGTATATGGAATATAGCATTACATGTGATCTTCTGGTCACCAGCATAACGTTACAGATGAAAACCTTTCCTTAACTTAGGTTCAAGAGCTAACTCATTGACCAATTCATAGGTTGTTTAAGAGCAACTCATTACCCCTTAATGCTTGCTTCCTCTTAGAGTCATGCGAACAAGATCTCAATAGTAGCTTAGACTTTAGATCCATCATATGCACGACACTCCTCAAAGTCACTTAGTTTACATATGGCATTTAAGAACCCTCCTAACCTCTTTACACCATTGTAAGAAAGTGATGTTTTTGTAAAATAACACAAAAGAGATTGTACAATACATGTTAAGTTTTATTTATAACTCAAATTGCTTATTAGTTTGGTTTAAGAAGATTAAATAATCCATATGAGAAACTACATAATCCAATTAATCACTCATCAAACAATATGAATCTCGATTGAAACATACTTTGAAGGTTAGTTCTTATTTAATGATCACAATATTTTTCCTAAAACATTCTGGTAAACATATTAATTTTGAGATTCATTTTTCTAATAAAACTTGATTTTAGTGTTCCATTTGAATAATTATTTCAAGCCATTAAAGCATGGGTTTAGAAGTTTCACATTTAGCTTCATCAAACCGAGGCATTGAGATGCTTAAGTAGAGGCATCTAATGTCTCAAGGAATTTAGCAAACTGGGATGATGTAATGGCTCCCCCAAGTGTTTGAATGCCTAAGGTTGAAAACCTACTACAACTCACAATAATAGTGAATGACTGTAACGAACTTGTCACGATGTCATCCTAATGGGATTTTGATCACATATTGTTATATCATCAACTATTCATCACTAAACATATTAATTTTTAGGTTCATTTTTCTTGTAAAACATGATTTTAGTGGTCTATTTGGATAACTATTTTGTGCCATTAGAATGGAGGTTTAAAGGTTTCACATTTAACCCAATAAGGTTAAGGCATTCAAATGCTTAATTATAGGAACTTAAATGCCTCAAGAAATTTAGCAAAGTAGGATGATGTAGTGCCAACCATTCAAATGGCTCTCTTAAGGGTTCAGATATCTCTTAATTAAACGGTGTTTTCCTAATTTTATATAAAGATTTTTTTAAAATAGTGTTTTGGAGTCATAATTGATATTTTCACTTCTTAGGTATTATTGAAACATCTTTTAACTAGTCTTTATCAATTAAAAAATTTTATAAGTCTTTATGTGTCTTGGTTTGAGTTCAAAAATAATGCAATGTAAGAGGATTAGTGGAAGCTTGGAATGAAGGGGTTGTTACATAAAGTGAAGTTGAGTTAGGTTGAGATATGTTCTTATTCAGAGTTCCTTTATGTTAACAGATTTTAGGAGTATAGTTAATCTAGTAACTAGCTAGTTTTGCGATTTAAGTATAGGATACTTGGTTGTTGGCTGTATGTGTTATACTAGCTGAATTAAATCGGACTTAATGAACATGGACTTTAAATATGTCTTGCTATATGTACTTAGCTTTGGCCACCATATTAATAGGTTTCAATGTGGTTAGTAAGGCACTTAGTGATCTTTGTTTGATGTTGTGCTAAGTGGAGTTCTACACTTAGACAACTTGTTTAGATTTATGAAGGTTTCTTGAGTATTAGAAAGGATTCAACACCAATACTTTGTAGCATTATATATATGGCGTGTTGGGGATGTGATTACCCCTTTGTTGCTCAACAGCTAAAAACAAAGATTCAACTGGTATATGATGCATTTGTGCATACTTATAACACATGTATGGCTTGATGTATGTTGTTCTTGTGCATGTATTTATTGTATTTTGTATTAGGTAGCTACTCATCCGTTAGGAACCCTTTATTTTCTAGTTGTAGTTTTAGGTTCTTATGAGCATTGAGTTATAGATGTTTATAACTATGAGTGTATTTGATACGGATTCGTAGATGAAGACATAAACCCAATAGCACACATAACCAAAGGGGTGGGTTTAAGTTGCAAGGTGGCTTAAAAAATAAATTATACTTGAAGGTTGAGCAAGGGGTTCCTATGCACCAACGAAGGATATGACACACCAACGCCTCATACGAGCTCAGGTTACTCGCCACTAATCCACGCTCGAATGGGCTAGATAAGAGTAGCTTGAGAGTAAAAGGGGCACTTAACTCGAGAGTGAAAAATTTTAGTGTATTCTCTGTATTTTGATGTCTCCTTAACTTTTACAATATGAAGGTATTTATATCATCTAGTTAGGGTAAATCCTAAGTTACAAAAATTACAAAAGAATGATCCTTATTTGGTAAAAACAAAAAGAACAATTTTCAAGGAAAATATGAAACTGTACAAAAGAAGGAAAGCGGATGTCCTTTGTCAGAAAAGATAGTACGGGTGTTAGTAAAGGACAGTGCGCATGCGTTTTTACTGTGATTCTGACAGTATTGTGGTCTAAGTAAGGGTAGACCACGGTTCAGGCTTGTTTGGCGTGAAAAGAGGCTAGACAGTGGTTGGTTTTGGTTGGTTTAAGGATGGGTCACATTGGGGTTAACCTTTGGTGGTTGGCTCTTGACAATTTTGATTAGCCTCGGCACAGTGGAGATTATTGCATTTAGATTTAGTGCTTGGATTATGGTTGAGTGGAGGGTTCGGCTTAGCATGCTGATTGATCACCTCGATAACATCTTGGATAATATGGAGGGTAAAGTAGTTCAGCAGATTGGATTAGGGTAAGTACTGCTCTTCGATGCTTAACTCACCTTAGACAGCTCGGCAGACCACTTGAGAGGGCCTTCGGGTTTGAGAGCATGTAATTGGTCCTTGATCCTTATTAGTATTGGTAAGAACGAGTTAGACTATTTTAATATCAATTTATTTCTACCTACTCTCAATGTACTCTTAAAATGTCTAATTCTATTAATTGTTATTTTTCAAAGTGAGTTTACTAAAACTTTGCTCTGTAAAGTTGTAACAATCCCATCGTATAAACCATTTTAAGATAGAAACTGGCTATACAGCCGCTATTTTAGACTTGATTTATACAAAGCGTCCATAACTAACCCGTTTTGAAGTAAATAGTTCATAATTTAAATAAGTTATTTACTTATTAAGAAAAGTACATACTTGCATTAAAATAATCTAAGTATCTTACAAGATTTAGCAATCTAGTCACAATTTAATTGAGTATTTTGTAAACCAATGATAAAAGTTTTAAAATAAATCTAACTAGAAAGTGTATTTAGTCTTCAATTTATATCCTTACTCTCCAAGATCCCACAGTTGCTAGTTTCAGGATTGATATAAGTCGCTTTCTAGCTAGCACTTGCAATAACGTCTATATGGATGTGAGTAACTACAGCTTAGTAAGTTAAGATGGAGATTTAATATACCACAAACACTAATAAGGTTATCAACTAAATTATTAGGTGTAATGCATATTCAAGCAAATGCTATCATACAACGTTGTCCAGCCTGTCGTGAGATTAGAGAAATTGTGTCTGCTTTAATCCGAGTCGAGGGGTTGTCGTTAATGCAACAGTTTACAACTAAACCCAAGCTTGTACAATAGACACACCATTCCTCCCACAACTACCTTCGAACCATTGACTTCAACCTTGTTGCGACCTCCTCACCTATCACTTAGTTTGACTAAGGATGAAAAATGAACCAATTACGTTATCCAGCGCTATCCCTTTTGAAATGGTTGATATTTGGCTAGAGAATCCTAGGTTTCCCCTAATGGGTTGTTATTTAGGTCCAATTTATGTTTATAGGTCAAATATTTGATAAGGTCCAATTTAGGGTGATCAATCATTTTATATAAATCATACAATACAAGCCAAGTAGTAAATCAAAATCATATCATCATCTCAAAACAAGCACAATCAAGAATGATTTCAAACCTCCAAAATACAACACTGTATTGATCCTAACTTATCTCGATTCTTCGCTTACTTACTCGAGGTGGGACTCATTTAGTCTATTGCCAATGATTCATATAATACTAACGTTATCTCATTTTTCATATAATTGTTATAAGTTTGTTTTATCCTATAACACTTATTGTTATCTTTGATTTAGAGTTTAATATGTCCAATTATTTAGGTTCTCAAATCTTTTACAATTATTCTTGGTTTAAGGTTAGGTTCTAATTTAATTTTCACATCGATTTCTAAATTAGGTTCTAATTCAGTTTCCAAGAACAATTTTATACACAAACCCTAGAAACTCATTTCAACCTATAATGTAAAATTAATCACATTACTTCTAGGTATCCTAAATATCATAATTACCCCTAATCAGTATTTTATTTTACCCGATACACTTAAATCCTTATTAGTGTATCAAATTTACTCCCGATGTGGGAAATTTTTACATTTTTCATATAATTACCAAAATTTAAGTTTTCTATTTGATTTATTATATATTCTTATTATTAGTATAAAATCAATTTTTATTCTAATATTTTCTATTTATTATATTTCCAATTTTTGCATATTATGTATTATTATCTATTATGTACATAATACACATCTAATATTTCTATCATTTCAATTATCATCTCCCAACATCAATTAACATCTCTAAATATATAATTTCATCCTAAATCAGATTTTACTCCTAATTACCATAATTTACAAAATTATCTTAAAATACACCATTTTTACCTATTACGTATATACTACATAATACCTTAATAATTATATCTAACACCCTAAATGCTACAAATATCATACTTCATCAAATTTGAAAATCCTAAAACAAATAATTATGTACTAAATCAGTAGTTAACCATTTAATTACTTAATTAATAAAAAATAACTCATTTTATGCATCATTTTGAGGCCTAAAAATTTTCTAAAATTTTCAAAAATTTATTTTTGAAAAATGGCTTCATAGCATTGTTCTATAATCCTTAAGTAGTCTATACAAAAATTTTGGGCTTAAAACTACACTCTTAAAGTCATTTATTTCTAAACTAAAACATACTTGGTTTTGTATAATTTCTTAAAGACCATATATCACAGGATATATTTTTATCAAAATAATATTTTTTTAAAAAACTAAATACAAAAATATCTCAGAATAATACGTTTCATAATTTTCTAACTAATTCTGATTTTTAATAATTTAAGAAAAATTAGGTAGAAATTAGAACTCACCAAAATTGGTGACTCCGGCCATTATCAGTAGCCATGGGTGTATTAGCCCATCTAGGTGCTGCCACCACCATATGGTAACTTCGGCCATCATCGTCGGATTTAGGTTTTCCTTAGAAGCTCCAATTGTACAATCTTTTGTAATTTTTTTGTAAAACCCTAATTTCCTCTTAATTTCACCTTTCTCTAATTTTCTACAATTTTAGACATCCAAAATGAGCTTCTGAAATTTTTTGACTATTTATAGAGGTATAAAGCAATTTTGATGCATTAAATTGAGGTGATATTGGCCTTATCATCTTCTAAATTATTTTTTCTATTATTTTAATCTAATTGGTTGATTTTCTTTCTTCCTTCTCAGTATGCCACGCCCCTCTTCTAGACATTTCCACATTTTTTCTAAATTTTCTTGATTTTTCCTTAATCATTTATGAATTTTCTTTAATTAATTAACCTTATTTTTACATATTTAGCGTATTTTAAGTAATTACGTGTATTTCTACCTACATATGAATTCATACATGGTATAAATAAATACTTCTAAATATTATTTAAGTTATTTTATGATTTTTGGTGTGCATATAATTTATCTTTAGCGATTCGTTAATTATCGGAATGTATTTTACTTATTTTCAATAAATAACGAGTAATATACTTAAATTTTGAAAATTTTATATTATTACTTATTTTCTTAAATTTGAACTTATGGGATCGCTTTTATTAATATTCTTAGCTTCATCGTAAATTTGGGCTGAATCGAACAGTTTGCTCGATTACCCTAAATTCTACGAACCGAACTCCGAATAGCTAAATGTAAGTTTTACACTCTAAGCGACTCGGATTGCATCATCAAGTGTTCTAACGTCTAGGATTTCTAGGATATCCCCAGTCTCATACTTCAATCCTCCAATGAATTGAGACAAAGTTTGATCTTTTGGCTCCATGACTTCGCATCGGATGATTAACATCTAGAAGTTTTTAACGTAAGCGTCCACACTTGATGCTCCTTGTCTCAGTTCTTGCAGTCTCTTGAAGGTATCTTACAAATAATATCTTAACACAAACCTTCTTCACATAACTCTCTTCATGTCATCCCAACTCTTAATCTCTCATTCTCCTTCCTTTCTTCTAGTGGCTTATAAGTTGTTCCAGCATAAGGCGGCATAACTAGTGAACTCCAACACAGCTAACTTAACCTTTGCATTTTCAAGCACTTTGTGGTATTCAAATTGCTTTTCAATCTTATTTATCCAATCTAGGTAATCTTTAGCATCACTACTTCAAAAAAAAACTTGGAATATGCATCTTGAGTCCTTCGACTCTAGGGGCTCGCACATTTCTTTCTTCAACTCCGTAGTACTCTTCTGCATCATCATCTCCTTCTACTTCTTTCTCTATCTCTTCAAGTGTTAACCTATGTCTAACATCCCTACCAACTCCTTCAGCTCGAGGTAGTCAAGTTGGGGCAATAGCTCAACCTCGTTGTTGTTGCTCACGTTCTCTAATGAGGCTATTTCTAGCTTGCTACCTGTCTTCTTGTATGATAGTCACCAGACTAGCTACCAAATTAGTAAGCTTATCCAAGTGGTCACCCACTAACTGAGGTGAAGAGCTTCCTTTTTGCCCTTGGTCATATCGAGTACCACTTTCTTGGTTTCCTAAAGTCCCTTGCATATTTGAATCCGACATTGATATTTACTTCATAGTGACAATCTCTCAACAAACACACGATAAACCACACTCCGTTTTGGTGAATCGAAAACATGGGGAAATAGAGTACAAAACACTTCTCACTACTAAACTTCAAAGCTAATAATAGAACTACTATCACACAAGAGTAGTGACAAATTATTAAATGAACACAGTAATGGAATCCAGCCTCAAACGTAGCCAAGCTATGATACCAAGATGATACAGATCTGTAGATGAACACATCAACCCAATATCACGCGTAACCAAAGGGGTAGGTCCAAGTTACAAATTGGCTTGAAAAATAAATGATTGTTGAAGATTAAGTAGGGGGTTCCTGTGCACTGACGAAGGATATGACACACCAACGTTTCATATAAGCTGAGGTTACACTTGATATGATGTACAAGTATGGCTAGAGGTCACTCGCCACTAGTCCACGCTCAAATGGGCTAGATAAGAGTAACTCAAAAGTAAGAGGGATACTTAGCTTAAGAGTGAAAAAGTTCAGTGTATTCTCTGTATTTTGATGTCTCCTTAACATTTACAATATCAAGGTATTTATATCATCTCGTTAAAGTAAATCCTAAGTTACAGAAATTATAAAAGAATGATCCTTATTTGCTAAAAACAAAAAAGAACAATTTACAAGGAAAATATGAAACGGTGCAAAAGAAGGAACACGAACGTCCTTTGTTAGAAAGGATAGTACAAGTGTCAGTAAAGGACAATGCGCGTGCGTTTTTACTGTGATTCTGATAGTATTGTGGTCCAGGTAGGGGTAGACCCCGATTCAGGCCTGTTTGGCGTCAGAAGAGGCTAAACAATGGTTGGTTCAAGGATAACTCACATTGGGGTTGACCTTTGATGGTCGGCTCTTGATAGTTCTGATCAACTTCGGCACAGTAGAGATTGCTACATTTAGATTTACCGCTTGGACTATGGTTTAGTGGAAGGTTTGGCTTGGCATGTTGGTTGATCACCTTGACAACATCTTGGATAATATAGAGGGCAAAGTAGTTTAGCATATCGAACTAGGGCAAGCACTGCTCCTTAACGCTTAACTCACCTTAGATAGCTCGGCGGATCACTTGAAAGAGCCCTTGATCGAGAGCGTATAATCGATCCTTGATCCCTATTAGTATTGGTGAAAGCGAGTTAAACTACTTGATGTTGGGATCAATTATACATAGTTGAGTGTATTAGTTGTATCAAGAGAATAGACTCCTTTTTGTGATCTAGTTGTAAAGTGCTAATACTTGCTTAATAATTATTGATGTTACTTCTTGATATTATTAGGATAGTCACTTAAGACTCTCATTGTTATGTTTAGTTGGTATGTTAGAATAGTTGAGACTCCTAGTTGGTTTTGGTTTATTTATTTGAGCTATGCATTGATAGGATTTTTTGAACATAGGCCTTTAGGCCATAATTGACTGGCCTAATACATAGGCTAAGTTCCAATAAGTACAATTTAGGTATAACTTGGCTTCATCACCTATAAATAAGAGATGAGGCTCCTAGGTAAAACACTTTTGGTCTTCGTTCTCTCTCTTTCTCTTTATTAAGATTTTCTTAACCCCTCATCACTATACTAATTGAAGCATTGAAGTGCTCCAAGGCTCCTACACTTGGTAATCTAAATACTAAAGTATAGGTCTATATTTATAACAATAAAGCCTAGAAACACTCAGGTATTGTGGTGGGCAAAGAAGCTTGAGGCAAATCATGTGACCGTAGACCTTTAGCCTAGTTATTGAATGCTAAAGTGTAACTTGAAGATCTATGAGCCTATGCCCAAATCTAAAACTTGCAGTTTGTAAGCCCAAATTAAGTTAAGTAACCTAAGGTAATTGTTGGTCTCGTATAAGATATCAAAAGAGGGAGGGACGCGGGGGGGTGTGGGGGTGGGGTATGGTTTTCGATATAAAAAAAATAAAATTACCTCTCTTAATAACTTATAATGGTAAATAGCGATATTTTAATAATTCAACACATAATAATTAGTAAAGCAAATTAAAAGAGTAAGGAAGGAGAATATCAAGTTGAGGATTTATAGAGCTTCAGTTTTTTACCTACTGCTCTCTTCCAGCTCTACTACTAGGAACCTAGTTTATTTCACCGGTGTTATTCTACTTGATCTACTATAACAAAATCACAAAAAGATTACAAATACTCGTCACACGTGGACTTTATAATACTCTGCTTTGCCTATTTAGCTTCTCTACAATTTGGGTTAATATAGATCTATAAAGTACAAATGCACTTGTTTCAACACTAAAACAACAAAATAAAAATTACAAATTACAAGTGATAACAAAAATATAAATCTCAATTAATTTTGCTCTAAAAAGAAATAATGATTGTTATATTGTTTACTTTGATGTAACTTTCTGAAAAAATATCTGAAGGACTTTCTATGACTTTTCAGAAGATAGCATCTAATCATAACTCTTTTCGTATAGCAAAAACATTTTCCAAAGTTGTTGTTGTGTAAAATAACATTTTGAATTCTTTTTCTTTTTATATTGAAATTTTTCAATGGCTAATTTGAAGATTATTTTCACTTTTGTATTTATCCAACCGTTAGTTGTTAAAAATAATTCCTTAGATATTTTGAGAAGATCTCGGTATTTTGAAATTCAAAGACGACTCTCCTTATCTTATTTAGATCAAATATTCTTCAATCCGTAATCACCAGATAAGTTTCTGATTTGAATTTTTTGAGAAGATATGCTGTATTAGCAACTTCCGAATAAGACTCATATTCAAGATTTGAAATCTTACAAAATGTGAATCAACCTTGTCCTTATTTGTCTTTATGCATATCTTGATTTATCAAAAATTAATTTGCTCAAAAAAATAATCCCTATGAATTTCAATTTCATCTTTAGTGAAACAGGATTAAGTGTATTTCTCTAATACACTTAATCTAGTAGAACTAGGTCTTGTCTAATTTGAATTTGATATAAATTAATTTCCCATGTTACTTTTTCAAACCAACTTTCTAAATAACCTTCTGAAGAGTATTAGTCTTTTTTTTTTTTTTTTGAAATCTTTGAGCAAGATTTTGAAGTGCTATATCAATTTTTTTACAAAAGCTTCTGAAACACTTTTTTAAGATTTTCAAACTAGTCCCTTTTTCAATTAAATTAGAGTTTCTAAATAAGTTTTTGAATGCACCTTAATTTGCAATTTCAAACTTTCTGAGTACCTGCACACTTGTTAATTCATTAGTGTTATTTTCTTTTTGTTATCATCAAAATCCATGAGAGATATCTAATAGTAACAAATGGCTAATCCTCAAGAACCCTAGGTAAGGAAAACTCCGACATATCAAAAGCTTGGAAAAAACCCGTTGAAGGCATCGAAAGCCTACATCAGCTAATGCTTAGTAAACTCCATTCTTTAAATAATCTTATTGGCATAAAAGCCTGAGAAAAATTTGAATTGAATCTTCTAATAATCTCTTTGGCACAAGAGCCCAAGAAAAGTTTAACTTAATTCTTCGAATGATCTCTTTAGCATAAAAAGCTCGAAAAGAATCTGAATTCCATTTTTGAATCATCTCATTAGCATGGATGCTTAATAAAAATTTGACTCGACTCTTTGGATAATCTTGTTGGTGTAAGACCTTAAGAAAAATCTAACTCAATTCCTTAGGTAATCTCATTGGTACGAAAGCTTGAGAAAAATTTGAATCCCTTCTTTGGATAATCTTATTGGCACAAATGTTGGAGAAAAATCTAACACATCTCCTTGGATAATTTCAAAGGCTCGAAAGCTTGAGAAAAAAAATATGTTGCCACTTTACTAAGAATGTGTCATATCTAAATCAAACACTCTACGTGTCATGCTACTCTACTTGAGCCAAAGCTTTAGATCAATAGATCATAGGTAAAATTAGAAGTGCCGATAAGAAGCTCCCTACATTGCAACGGATCGACTTGGAGCCTTAAGAGCCTATACATGCACTCAATCTCCTTCTTAAATTCATCGTTAAAGAGATTGGTTACGTTTTGAATATGTACCTGCAAGCCTAAACCAATTGGCTCAATACTTAAGCCAGATTCCAACAAGCCTAGTCTAAGTATAGCTTAGCCTCATCTCTTAAGAGATAAGGCTCTTAAGTAAAAGACTTTTGATCTCTCTCTCTCTCTTTGAGAGTTTTCTTACCCCTTCATCATCATGCTGACTTAGGTATTAAAGTAGCTACGACGGAGTAAACTTCAATGCCTATTAACCATGTTTTGTTTTGTAGGTGACCGTACAATGGAGTAAAGAGCACTCATCAACACTATGATGTCTAATTATTAGGATTGTATAGGTTCTTTCAAATCATTGTTATAATTGTAAACTGATTGGTTACCTTGTGTTACTCTTATTGATGCACACATAGAGATATTTCAATGAGTGTTAGTAGATAATATGTTATTAACTATACATTTAGATAGGATTTACATAATCTAGATATCTTAGCATGCACTATTTGGTGGTGACATGTGGCAAGTTGTAATACCTCGGGTTTTGGGGTGTTATAACTCAAGAGTTTAGAATTATAGTAACTCATCTTACAATCACTATCACTAAGGATCAATTAGATAACTTTAATCACATATAATTCGAAGATCTATTTTAAGTTTTATTTTTTATAGTTTAGGATAAACATTACTACTTTAATCAAACTTAAAGATATTTATCTTACTGTTGAGTTAGTATAAGAAGCTTAGATCACCAAAGACTCAAGTTTACGACGATTTTCTAGTTATGTGTTTAAGCTTCAACAAGAGTATGCGCAATGTGAAGATAGAGTAGAGTAATGTAATGTAGTGGCCTTAGAATAATGCTTTAAGCCAAATAATATGGAGTTTTAAGAGAATAAATGTGGGAGGGTATATGTATGTTAAGGTATATATATTAGTGTTGTCAGACTAGGGTTGACTCGTTTGATCTAACTTGGTTCAACCTAACCTCTCTATAAAACTAATTCGAGTAACTTATTTAACTCTCATTAACAGTGATTCTAATTCAACCTAGTTGACTTGATCGATCTAACTTGGTTTATCTAATCGGTTTAACCTGGTTGTTATAAGAACCTACGGGGCTTCTTCAAGTTAAAATATATTATTTCTCTTGTATTTTGTAGAAATACACCAATTTGCTAAGGAATTAATGTATATTAAAGAAAAATAAAAAAAATAAACTGTAAAAAGCTTTCAAATTTTGATTATTAAGGATGTAAGTCATTTTTAATATTATAATATTTTTATTGACTTCAATTCGATCCTCATTCTACCTTAGTTCACCCTTTCAATCCTTACCTACTTCTCATTCTTGGGTTAACCTTTCGGTTCAAGTTTGACAACATTAAATATAATAAAGGGAGGAAAAGTTGTTAACTTTGCAAAGGGAAAGATGAATATGCATAAAAGAAATTTGTAAACTTTGGAGTGTTTTGATGTGTCTATATTTAATGGGGGAAAGGATTATAAGAGAGGAAAGACTGGGATAAACTTAGAAATATCTAAACTTTCATATTTTTTTTATTTTAGTACTTAAATTTTACACTTATTTATTTTAGTACTCAACTTTTCAAATGAGACAAATTAGCATCTAATGCTATAATGGTCATTATCACAAATGGTAAGATAATAATATAAGTACATAAACATTCATTTTGTTTCTATTTTAGTGCTTAAATTTTATTTTATTTTTCATTTTAGTACTTCAATTTTTTAAAATGAAACAAATTGGTACCCTTTATAATAACTATTGTAAAAATATCATAAGAAATCCAAAAAAAGGACAATAAACAATAATATATTGTAAAAAATTTTTAAAATAAGAGAATAGATCTAATTCTTAAAATTTTATTTACACATGGTTTTTGCGGACAATATTTAACCTTTAAGAGGTTTTATGTCTCCAAATAAATTGTGACATTTATTATTATTATTATTATTATAAAAAAGATAATGACGACGACGATGACAACAACAACAACCACCATCACCACCATAATAATAATAATAAAAAGAAAAGGAATGAAAATGAATTAAAAATGGGTATGTTTTTATGAAATTGATATTGTATTAATCCCTTTTAGCTTTACATTGATTAATTTTTACTCAATATCTCAATTCTTACTATATTTAAATTAACTAAAATAATCCTTTATATCCATTTTCAATTTTTTCTATTATTGTTGTTGTTGTTACTGATAAAAAATGATAATGATGATACAATACATGCTATATATTTTATTTGGCAATATAAGAGCTTACAAGAATCAGATATTGTCTACAAAAACCAAATCAAATAAAATTTAAGACTCGAGTCTATTCTTTGTTAGTCTTTTTTTTTTTTAACTTATTGTAATTATTCATTATTATTTTTTGATTTTTTAAAATGTTTTTATAAAGGTTATTATAAAGAATACTTATTTGTTTCATTTTAAAAAGTTAAAGTATCAAAATAAAAAAAAAGAAGAGTTTAAGTGCTAAAATAAAAATAAAATGAAAGTTGATATGCTTATATTATTATTTTACAATTTTATAATAACAATTGTTATAATAAAGATACCAATTTATCTCATTTAAAAAATTGAGCTATTAAAATAAATGAGTTTAAAGTTTATATCCTAAAATGAGAATGTATGAATATTTAGGTATTCATACTAGCTTTTTCCCATAGTATCGTGCAACCATTGATGGTTACTTCTTTCTTTGTTATTATATTATTTTTTTTCAGTGCTAAGGTTTTATAATGAAATTCGATCGTTGAAATTCAATATATTCAAATTTTGAAATTTACATTAGTATTTTTAGTTGTGATATATTAGGACACTATTTATCACATTTTCTTTGTTTCTTATTTTATTTTTAGTTTTAATAATATTTATGTTTTTAATTTGGTTTCAAGTCTATCTATTGTTTCACCAATTATGTTATGACTTATTTATAATTTTGCAATCACTAGTACAATTTCAATTATTATTGATTAAATATATTTTAAATTGTCTTGAATTTTGAAGGCTTAGAATTCTTTTCGAGTTAAAGTATGTATTAAATCTAACTTATTTTGTAGGATATTATAAAATATATATATATATTTCTTTGACAATCAATATATGATTTGAGTCAGTTTAAAATATGACTTATAAAGTATAATAGAAAAAAAATATGGGAGGGGATCAATATTTAAGGATAATTTCAAATAGGGGATTAATGTTTGAAGTACTAAAGATAAGAAATTAAAGTTACGTTAAGTAATCTAAATAAGAGATCTTATTACACGATCGTTATAACGACGTTAATTCTTACTAATGTAGCTGTTAAGCACCACATGGTACCTACAAGTCAAATTCTTATAAATAAAAAATAAAAAAAATAAAAAACTTATAAAACTATTAAAAAGAGAAAATGTATGAAAAATTATTTAAAAAAGGAAAAGAGCAAAAATTATAAATAAAATTATATATAATTTATTGAATTAATTAAAGAAGGAAAAATTGAAAAAAAAGAAGAGAAAAAAGATGAAAATTTTGAAAAAATAAAAATCGACCAACCCTTGGCCTTACGGTAACTAAGGCTATAAATGAGTAGATATATGCAAATAGGTTAAACAGTTTAACTTGACTTGGCTCACTTTAGTTTATGGGTTAAATTGGCAAAAAAATCTCAACTTGAATTTATTTAAAAAGTGAATTAAACGGGCCAGCTTGTGGGTCAAAGATATAATTGTGCTAAACGGGCCATCCCAAATCAGTTCACTTTAGTCTGCGAGTTAAACGAATTGAGTTTATTTAATTTGTTTTTTAAACAAGTAAAAAAATCTCAACTCAAACCCATTTTTTAAAAAAAAGGGTTTAACAGGTTAGCTCGTAGGCTAAAGCTTACTTGTACATTTTTATAAATGAGTTGAGTTGAGCCGAGCTTTTGAAGGCTTAAGGTCGATTTATTTAAAAATCATCAAATTTGAGCTGAACTTAATTTTTGTTGAGCTTGAAAATTAGAGGCTCAAGCTTGAGCCCAAATTCGTTAAAAATTTTGAAACTTAAGCTTGGGCTCCTTTAAACTTAACTCGTTTAGGTAAAGAAGCTCGAGCTTGTATATCTAAAAGAGCTTGAAAATGAGCTTGAGAGCACATATATTTACACAAGCTTATAGATGAGCTTAAGCTTATATATTTTCAAGAGCCTAAACTTGAACTTCTTTATTTAAACGAGCTTGAGTTTATTCTTATTTACATAAATGAAGCCTAAATTTGAACTTATTTATCTAAAGAAGCCTAAATTTATGCTTATTTAGATAAATGAACCTAAATGAGCTTTAATAATATAGATAGATATAAGATTAAAAATACATAAATTAGAAAAATATACACTATATAGTAAAAGTCATTGCATTAATATACTATAGGGTTACAAGCTTTTTAATGCGAGTCTACTTGTGAGCTTACTTATGAGTCACTTATGAATTGATTTGGTAATAATATAAACAAAATTATTTAGCTTGTTAACAATGTAAACAAACCAATTAATGCTCTTAAATTTAGAGTTTGAGCTTTGCTTGTTTAATTAAATAAGTTTTATTTTAAGTTCAGATTTGACTCATTTACTAATCTAGGTCGAACCGAACTGCTTATAAGTTATTTGAGATTGAATAACTTATAAGCAACTTTGCTCATTTACGACCTTAAGGATAACAAATTCTATGGTGAGAAGTTGCTTTCCTTCCTTTCATCCTCTTTCTTTCCTCCTTTTTTAATTGTAAAAGGAAGAATGGCTTGGGTTAGCTGCATATTATCCTAAGGAGTTTATAACCTAATGAGTTTTTCTTATTTTTTTTTCTTTTTAATTAATTAATAAATCATAATTATATTTATAATTGTTTACAATTTCTATAGATATTTTCTTTTTTTTTTTCCTTTTTTTTCATTTTTATTAATTTTATATATGATTTATTTATTTATTTATAAGAAATTGACATATAGGTGATATGTGAAAGCATGCAAGTAAGTGTAACACTTCCTAGCCACATCAACAAGATTTAGTGTTGTTATAATAACATCCTAATAGGATCTTCTATTTAAACTATTTCACCTGACGTTAATCTTTTTAACTTATTTAAATGTTGGTTTTTTATTTAAATTTAGCTTAGACGGTAATTTCTTCCGTGAAATTTTCTCAATTCTAAGAGGCACGGTATCGCACCAGTTATATTTTGACGAGAATGATGAGGGTGGAATGGATAGGTGCTGCAATATAGGATGGAGGATAGGAACATTACGTACTAGCCGTTCTTAAAACTCCCAAACAACTAACCCTTGTGTTGTACCACCTGTGCACGTATGGTCTCGTGAAGGGGAAAATGCACAGCCACTAGTTGTTTTTGTCTCTTTCCAAGTTGTCCATCCATTCCCACACCACATGTTTTTTGTCTTAACCTTACGCTAGCCTCCACCAATCCAAACAAAAAATATTTAATGTCATGCCCCCAATCCCATACAGCAAGTTTTGTCGATTTTCCAAGTGATAGAGTGGGATTACACTCGATAGTTTAATTACCCCACCCTTCTCATCATTATTTAACGGTCCGATTATGCCGTGTTCCCAAAATTTGTTAAGGATTTAAAAGATTTCTTTTTATTTTTTTAATGTTTTCTTAAATTTATTATACATTATATAGAAAAAATAAGTGTATAAAAATAAAAATATATATTTAATTTTTGATAAGTACCTTTAAAATAACGTTTCGAACTTTCATCATATGACATATAATATATATCTTATTATCAAGCTAAATTTCTCAGTAGAATTTGTTTGATTATTTCAGGACACATAAAGTAATTTTAAGGAATTTAACATAAAACGATCAAATTTCTTAAAATGTTTAATATTTTGTCATTTCGTTACTAATTCTTGTTTTTTACTCGTACACTGAGAGTGTGAGACATGATAATATCCATTGGTCAATCCTATACAAGTGTAATTACTAATAACTGATTCCTTCATTACCTTTGAAAAATAAAATCACGATTTAAGTATAGATTTTACAATCTTATAATTTTATGATAAATTTTAAATAATATATATATAAAATTATTTAGGTATAGATTTTTTTGTAAACTTATTAATTTTGATATACAATTTTATAAATCTATAATTTTATATAACTATACAGATTTTATACATTCAAACATCTATATAATATTGTAATTTTAACATGTTACATATTGTATATTAATACCATTTATATTTAAATATATGGTAATATAGAAAGCAAGTTTTTAGAAATGACCTATTATTATTGCTACCATTCATTTCAACATATACCAAAGAAAATATACACCAAGTATTTTTAGGAATGTAATTCCCATTTTCTTAATTTTTATCAAATTCTTCCATCATGTATAATTAATGATTAAAATTATTGAAAAAAATACTTTAATAATATTATAAAATAGTTAAGGAGCTTAGATAATTTTGGCGACTAGTTTTAAAATTGATGGAAAAATTCGAATTTAGTTTTTTTTTTTTATATAGATTATATGAATAGTGGGTGCTTTTTTACTTTCTTCCCCTTTAAGAAAAACGTGAGTACATTTACTTGGACCGATAAATCAAATAAAAAATTTTAATCTCCAAATAAATGCTACGACTAAACAAATACAAATAGTTGAAAATAAAATATATAATAAAACAAAAATATACGTTTCAGAAGGAGAAAAAGGAAGACAGAGTTGCAAGAGAGAGAAAATGCTGGCGAGGGAATCGGGTGTTTCGACTTTCGACCTTCCCGAGGAGGTCTTGGAAATCCTCCCAAACGATCCTTATGAACAGCTCGACGTGGCCCGCAAAATCACCTCCATTGCTCTCTCCACACGTGTCTCCGCCCTCGAAGCCGAGTCATCCGACCTCCAGTCCAAGCTCGCCGAGAAGGATGACGTCATCTCCACCCTCCAGTCCCAAATCGACTCTCTCGATGCTTCCCTCGCCGAAGCCGTCGATAAACTCGCTCGAACCGAAGAGGAGAAGGTACTCTAAGCCGAACTGAATCGAACCGTTTCCAATTCCGGTTCTTGATTCATTGGTATTGGTTTTGGTATTTGTTTTGCAGGAGAAGTTGGTGAAAGAGAACGAGACGTTGGGGAGCACCGTGAAGAAGCTAACTAGAGATGTTTCCAAGGTGTGTGTTATGCATTGATTTCTAGGAAAAGTCTTCCCGAACAATTTTAATCGTACGTGGTGAAGTTAATTAGTGTCGGGGGATACACTAGTCATTGTTTTCTAAATAAGATTTTAGCTTCTTAGTCAGTTTAATTTAGTTTGGCTCAGTATAAAAGAAGTTAGTGTAATTTGAATTCAGCTAACAGAAGTTTTATTTAGGCTAAAAAATATAATTGAAGTTAGTTATAGCAAGCTTTGTGAAAATGATGATAAACTGGGATAAGAAGGGCTTCATTGTGCTTGATGGATTGCATAGTGGTAGGCACTAGGCACGGAGTTCTTATAACCATTCGTGGTAGCTTTCTTAACATGTTCGGTGACGTGCGGACATTCTTATTTACTCTTGCGTAACACTAAGCATTTGACGTGGCATATAATTTCTACTACCAAGTTATTTGTCCATTTGCTGATAGGTTATAATGTTTAGCTTTCTTGATAGGTTGTATGGTTCCCATTATAAATTAGATTCATTTTCCTATGCTTTAGGAGGAGGAGTGACAACTGTGTACTTGTGACAAAGCAATGCGTTTAGAAAATCTGGTCTATGTTAAAATTTTTGGCTTTGTTCATTGTCTGCTATCTTTAAAGTTTTACAAGGTTTAAGTTCGACCATTACATCAATTATGGTAAGAAAGCACATTTCAATTTGTCGTTGGGAGATCATGTACTTTCTTGTTTTAGTGACTTGTTTGGTGTGTATGCATATGGACATATATGAATAATTTTATGTGTTTGTATAATATGGGCTGGAATATTTTGATCATGCAGTTGGAGATCTTCAAAAAGACACTCATGCAATCACTTAAAGAGGATGAAGAGCGTTCTGTAAGTTAATGGTTATTTCTGTGATTTAATATGTAGTGACTTCTGTACTGATTTAGAAAGAATGGAAATTCTGTGATCGTGATGAAGCATTGGGACTTTCTTTGACACTGCTGTGCTCTTTGTTCAGACTGGAGCTCCACAAATTATTGCAAAGCCAACACCAACTGGTGCGATTCCATGTTTCAGTCTTCACATTTCTTGGTGTTATCTCCTTTGATGCTGTATGCCCATGGATACATCTTGTTTTCTCATTAAATGACAGATCATGTCTGTGGATGATACAAATACCATTTCCATAGGAAAATAAAAAAATGTTACTCAAGATCTTGCACTTGCATTATCATGTCCTAGAGAATCCTAACTTCAGAATTCTGAGTGAGAATCTGCTAAATTCAGACATATATGAGTATTCCTTTACATAGGCATCCCCTGCTTCTGAGGATGCCTATTGATTAATTATATCTGATATGTGTGGTGTGTGATAGGGAGTTAGACCAAGCACTGATTACAACAGATGCCTCAAAAACATGGTAAATTTTATGTCAAAATCGCTTGACTGATAACTCACTTGACTAGTTGCAGAAGATGAATTTGCACTGCCTCCATCAAGGACTACTTCTGCTCGAAGTAATTTCTCAGATATGGGAAGTTCTGTGACAGAGGACAGGGAGACAGATGGTATGCTGGATTCTTTATCCTTTCCAATCATTGAACTGCTCATTATGATTCTATTAACATGTACATGTCACACACATCGTTTTGTTACATTCTTCATTATATAATCCACCAGTTTTCACTCAGATTCTTCTGGTTATATAATTTATTTTTCCTAGCAGCTCCAAGACCTGGTATGTCCCATGGTCCCTTACTTGCATCCCAATCAAGCACCCCTCGGCTTACTCCTCCAGGCTCTCCTCCAAGCCTGTCTGCTTCTGTATCTCCAACAAGAGCATCTAACCCTGTGTCACCAAGAAGGCATGCAATGTCATTCTCAACCTCTCGAGGCATGTTTGATGACAGGTCTTCAATATATTCTTCTATGCCTCCAGGCTACCCTGGTGCAATGTCCGAAGCAGGTGCACAAACTGGTTAGTTTAGCCTCAGCCTCAAACTTTGTTTTGATATGGCCAGTTCCATTCTTTGAAAAATTGGTGGATAGTTGCTCATGTAAACATGCGTTAACTTTTAATGAATGAGCAAAACCTCACAAAGATAATACTTTATTTACAATTTGCTTATAGAAGTGATAGGAAGAAATGGAGGCAGTTTGTCATGGATAAAAGGGATGAAAAGGGCTTATTTCTTCCTCTAATTCTGATATTTTAAGATTTATTTTTGGTAATTTAAGATTTTTCATGGTTATGGTTGAATGATATGAATTTAAGCTTTTTGGTTGAAACCATATATTAGCATGTTTCATGGCCTAAGATAATGTGTTAATAAGCAATTGTCTTCCCTTGTTTCAGGACGAACTCGAGTAGATGGGAAAGAATTCTTCAGACAAGTCAGGTGAGGGTACTTCCAGATGTTCTCAGAGATTTGTTGTTTATCCTTGCTCAATTGTGCTGCTCATTAAATTAGGTCATATGCTTTAAGAAGATACATGAGCTCCAAACATAGAGGCTATTTTGCTTTCCACATTTTCTATTCCAATGTGCCTTTACTTTTATTCATCATTATTGGCTGAAGTCACGGTAGGATTTGTAGTGTACATCTCCAAGTATGATCCCTTTACTCTGATAATTGAATTATTACTATAGTGGTTTCATGGAATTTTTTTCCCCAATTTGTCTTGATCCTATCTCATGCGTGGTTATATAGCTGATTTTTTGGCATGCTTCCCTTTTATCCCATCATCACAGTTTGCCTCACTAAGCTAATTGCCTTTTCCCTTTCCCCTCCTAATTTGGATATCAGGAGCCGATTGTCGTATGAGCAATTTGGTGCATTTTTAGCGAATGTGAAGGAATTGAATGCTCACAAGCAAACAAAAGAAGTGCAAATCTCTCTCTCTCTCTCTCACACACACACACACATAACACGTGCACATGGTTGTACAAGATCTTTGGTAAGGACGTATTCTCAGCTGTCTGCTTTGTCCTTGTGTTTTTCAGGAGACCCTGCGAAAGGCTGATGAAATATTTGGCCCTGATAATAAAGATCTTTATATAATATTTGAGGGACTTATCACTCGTAATGCTCATTGAGAAATCGCTGAGCTGGGACTAAAATGGGGATCAGCTGTAATCTTTAAGCAGAGCTTGTATACTACCATTTGACCATTTGTTTCAATTTTTTTTTTTTTTGCTGTAAAGAATAATCCATGTGCAACGA
This sequence comes from Lumnitzera littorea, assembly GCA_024138015.1. Lineage (NCBI taxonomy): Eukaryota > Viridiplantae > Streptophyta > Magnoliopsida > Myrtales > Combretaceae > Lumnitzera > Lumnitzera littorea. The sequence goes on from JAMXBB010000004.1 coordinate 23,366,875, forward strand.
CAAATTGATACGTGTCTTTCATTTCAATTTGTCAAGTTGAATCACAATTACGCTTATGTGCAATATAGTTTACTTCGCAACAGTTGCACCAGGTTCTACTATAAAATGCTTTTACGATTCAGTTATTATTCCTGAATCCAAGCGAAAGTAGCTTGATGCCTGTTTTGAGGCTAAGGACTAATATAGCAGTAGTCATATTGGTCTTTCCAGGTAAGCCAAGTCATGTCATTTTCAGGGGTTTGGATTTTCCCTCTTAGGCTTGAAGCTGAAGCCTGAAGGAATGAGGAATTGAGAACTCAGAAGATATGTATGTAACACAGAAGTGCTGACGGGCAGCTCCAGTCTGGCCATTGAAACCTGAAATGGTCCCCGAGTGAAAAATAAAACAAAATCTGGCAAAGAAAATGAAATAATAATAATAATAATAAAAGTCTAAACCTGTTCATAGACCACCGTTTTCCAACCAGGGTCTGCAATTGGAACGGTTGATCCCCACACGAACATGAACTACACTGCTAACATTTTGTACAGTCGTCAATTTCATGTAATGCAAGCGGTTTCCCAACATGTTATTATTACTTTGGCCAGGGGAAGGATATGATTTTGTTTTAGACTTTTTTCAAGGTCAGGTTATGATTGTTTTACTGTGTGAAATTTGAATAAGCTTCCATATGTCAACGCGGAATGCAACAATATAATCAAAGGTGCAGAGCTAATGATTCTATCCTTCTAAAATCTTTTATTTCTTCGTCCTACCTTGGAGTTCTTCCATCTTCTGGTGTTGTTCCTGCATTCATTGGATAGGAGTCTAATGATGTTCAACTTTCGGAAGATGGTTGAAATTGAAGGCAGTCTGCATAAAAGAACAAATGTAAACTGAAGAGAGGCACCAAAGGTGATTCTAGTATAATTACTCCAATGCTTAAATTAGTATGGGCTTGGAGGAAGTATAGAGAGTAATAATATGGATTAAAATGAGAGTGTGGATCACTTTACTTGTAGATTTACCTTATATGTGCATGTACGCATAGCAAGCAAGTTGATTGTGGAAAGTGGATCACATTTTCAAGATCCTCTCTTTGACTTTGGACCTTATAAAGAAGATCTTGGGTTAAGTGTATGCGAGCAATAAACTTTCCTTATTTGTTCAAGATGTTCTCACCTAGCCTCCTTGCGGATTAGGCCTATGGGTCTTAGGCTTCAAGACCTAGGTTCCAAGGGCTTAGAAGGAAACAAAGCTTGACAAGTACTTTGGAATGAGCATAGCTGAGCTCTTAGGAGCTTAGTTGAACTTTGAGGTCATACTTGGAGCTATTAGCTTATTTTAGAAGGTGATTAGGTTAGCTAACCTTTGGGGAGTCTAGCCAATGTTTTGAATATGTTTGGATTTGGTCTATATTTTGAGGAGCTTGATTATGGCTTGGACTTAGAGGTTCATGTTCGAGATAATATATCATCAAGAGTCCTTTTATAAAAGAGCATAATAATATCACATTTACCCTTTTTTCTTTGTTGAGTTGTGCTGTGTGCATAGTGTTGGTCATATAAAGTGTATCTTATACCAATTCTTAAAAACGTTTTTACGAATATAATAAATTTGATATATGTTTCATGCTTTTATCTCATGGTGGTATTTATGAGAGCCATTTGACCTTTGGACTCATGAGATTTACATGGTTGAGTATATTACAATATAAGTATAAGACTTATCATATTAGATCTAAGTTCCAAATTTCTCAAAATCTACTCCCTTAGGATGGGGTAAATGATATGACGTTTTACTCTAAAACTTTCTTGACATCTATAATCTATATGCTTTAGGTTCCAAATTTTAAGGTATTTGATGTTTTGTTATTACATGTGAAGTATACTATTAAATCTCACAAAATAGATTTAACAAATATAACTTGTATATAATAAATATTCGGAGAAAGCAAGTAAAAGTAACTCAACTTTCAAACTTTTTTTTTTTCATTTTATTACTTAAACTTTACATTTGTTCAATTTAATATCCCTGCTTTTTAAATGAAAGAAATTAGTATATCTATTATAATTGTTGTTATTGTAATATGATAGGATAATAGTATAAATATATCAATTTTCATTTTATTTCCATTTTACTGCTCAAATTTTTGTTTTTGTTTTTGTTTTTTTTTATTTTTTCATTTTGGTACCTCAATTTTTAGAAGTGGAACAAATATATAAATTCTTCATGTTAACTTTTGTAAAAATAATATAAACAATCAATAAAATAACAATTAGCAATAATATACTGAAAAAAATTAGAAAAAAAGAGTAGAACTGGTTCTTAAAATTTTATTTGCACATATGATTTTTGCTAATAATATAAGTATTTAAGAGTTTGTATATCTCCAAATAGATTGTGTCATTTATTATTATTATTATCATCAACATTGTCATGGCAATCATCATCATCAATTAAAATAGCAAAAAAAAAAAAAAAAGTAGCAATAACAACAACAACCATAGTACATAATAAATAAGAAAGAATGGTGAAAATGGGATTGTGCCTATGAAATTGATCTCTTATTAATTCCAAGAATGGTGAAAATGTGATTGTGCTCATGAAATTCATCTCTTATTAATTCTTTCTAGATTCAATCTGACCTCGTATCTTTATCATTACTTGGCATATATTAATTGAAGCAATTCTTTGTTAATCTTCTTCTGGTTCTAACCTGATAAATCAATTTCATGTCAACTCATAATTTGCTCTATATCAACAAGTTTTAAATCAATATTATGCTAACCCTTTTGTTTACATAGAGTTAAAAACAATTTGCTCCAAGCATATAGTTAAAAGTAATCTGCTCCATACCAACAAGTTTAACCATAATTGATTTCGTTGGTATGTATCCATTTTCAATCTTTTTCTTTTATTATTATTGTTATTGTTGTTGTTATTGATAAATAATGATATAATACGCGTAAGATTTTATCTGGTGATATAAAAGTTTACAAAAGTTAGATATCATCTATATAATTAAAATTTGAAGATTCAAGTCTATTCTTTTTTTTCTAAATGTTATAATTGTTCATAGTTGTTTATTGATTTTTCATAATGTTTTTACAAAGGTTGTAATAAAGAATATATATTTGCTTAATTTTAAAAAGTTGAAGTATCAAAGATGAAAAAAATAAAGTTTGAGAAAGAGATCATAACCTCAAGATTGTCTCTTTTACTGTAGGTCTTATGGAGAAGATCTTTGAGACAAGTGTATACTATTTGTAGACATTCCTTATCTAGCTAAACTGTTCTAGCCCAAGCCTCTTTAAACCTATGGACTAGGCCAAAGCATCATAAGCTCAAGTGCTTAGGTTCTATGGAACTGGATAGAGGTAGGAACTCGACAAATGTTTTCTATTTAGGTTGGCCGAGTTGTAAGGAGCTTAATTTGAGCTCTAGGAAGGTCATGCTTAAAGTTGGAGGCTATCTTGAAATATAATGAGGCAAAGCTTAGCTTAGGCTTAGAAGAGGTTGGTTTAGGCTTAGGGCTCAACCTATGCTTTAAGGAGGTTTGCTTGAATTTGGATACCGACCTCCAAATAGCTATCAACAATTATAAAGGGAAACGTACAAATTTAGTGTCAATATTTGCTACCTCAGGGTGATAGGTGGCTACTTACCACCAATGTAAATTTTACAACCTGCTTTTAAAAGTATGTCATGACCTACTTGTTACATGGTGACCTTCTAGCCAATCCTTAGCCATAAAACGATTTGTATGCTTCTACTATTGTGATTCCATATGCATGTTTTCTCTCCAATAATTATTTGTTAATTGAAATGATGCTTGGTAAAATTTTAGCAACATTAGTATCAGGAAAGGATAACAACGTGATTTCATGAAACCAACCTAATTAAGCCCTACAATCATACAGTTTCTTTTGTAGTACCAACTATCTTGCATCTCTAAAAGGTAATCTTGGAAAGATAAACAAGATAAGAACTCAAAAGGTTAAGGGGTCAGAAACTATAACCTTAATTTTGAAACTTAAAAGCGGGCCTTTATATCTTCAACTTTTCATGAGAGTTTCATCTATAAAAACAAATTTGAATGACCTTTGTGAATGAGTTCTTGCTACATTCAATATAAAACTTAAATTAGCTATATGAATTATGGCCAATGAATTGTAGAGATCCTTCTTTCAACTCATAAGATTGAATGATTTAGGTTACTAATAATAATGTTGAACTTCTTACTTGGCAAAGGACTTTCAGTAGAAAAATAAGCTATCTAACTAATATAATTATGAAGAGAAATGATAGGATATAAGAAAATTTTATGAGGGAGAAAAAACTATTGCATTTCTTGAATAATCTGATACATACACAAGTAGTAGTGCTGCCCCTTTTATTTTGAGCAAATAAGGGATGACTTACTATGATATATGCTAATAAGATTTAGTTTAGTCTAAAAACTAATAAATTCTAAGAAATTGAAAAAAAAATAATTTAAATAATAATTGCTAAATATCTATCTTTCCTATTGATGTATCTTTAAGGTCAAACATATGGAGGAGGACCACAACGGGAAAGAACTAAAAGAGAAGAAAAGAAAAGAAAAGAAAAGAAAAGAATACTAGCAAAGTCTAGACAACTACCAACTGAATATAATGTACCAATCTATTTTGCTTAGTCTACGATTTGTTGGATATGACTCATAGGTTCAAACTATAGGGTTACTCGTCACTACTTCTTACCAAAGGGAATAGATAATAGTAAAAAGATGATAACAACACTAAGGCTGCTTAAAGGGGAAACTTGTAATAATATGATGATGAAGTGATTGATGTTTGCGTACAAAATGAATAGGGTTCATATACTAGCCTCATTAGCTTTACAACCATATGAAAAGAAAAAAGAGTAATTTATAATTGGAATACATGAAATGTGCTAAAAGGGGTAAAAGAGACAAAATATTTAGTATGAAAAAGTAAAGAATCCTTATAGAATGTTGTGCTAGAAGATACGTATCACATGGTGGTTGGTCGCTCTAAAATATAGTACAATTTGGATGAAATGAGGAAAAAGAGGGTATGTAGTTAGAGCTGACTTAATTTGGGTTAGGTCGGATCTCAACCAATCACTTACTAATTAATATTCACCTCAAACTGGGGTCAAATACTGGTCGGTTAGAGAGCTTGACTTTGAACGGTTGTTGAGGTTAGTCTGGTTGAATAGTGTTAGGATTATGGTATGGCTGCTTAGTAGTAAGCATGCCTACTTTAAGGGTTAGCACATCTGCTCGGCCGCTTCAGAGATAATGTTGGTGCACATGAGAGCTCGATACTTAGGTTAGCAGTAAAGTGAATCATAGAGGTCAATATAGGAACTCTTGTATTGGATAGGGCTGCGAGTTATTATTCTCCTCGTAAATCCTTAGAGTCCCTTGGCTTAGTTGTGTGTGATCGGCTAGAGGATTGATTCCTATCACCTATACTTCTCCTAAACGAAGGAAGTGATATCAATCATTTTTTTTTTTGCATAAACTCTCCAAGAATAATGGCTTTGATAAGGACTTGCTCATGATATCCCCTTCTTGGTTGAGAGTTGAGACATATTGCAGCTTCCTCCTTCTTTACTCTCTAACTTGATAAAATTTCAATCAAGATAAACATGCTTCATTTAATCATGTTGAACCAAATTTTTGACAATGCTTAGTGCTGATTTGCTATCATCAAAAACCATCGTATCATCAATAGATACATCTAAATCTTGTTATAATCTTTGTAGCCAAATGACTTCATAGATCCTTTAAGCTATTGTATTATTCTTTGCCTCTACAGTACTCCCATCAACCATATGTTGTTTCTTACTCCTCTATGCTACATGATTTCCTTACACTTTTGTACTGTAAACCGATGTCAATTTGCTATTAGATACATCTCCACTCTAATCAACATCTACAAAAGCTTCAACTCTTTGATACTCATTATTTTTAATGAATGATCCTTTACTCAGTTTTTCCTTTAAGTATTTTAGAATGTGATGCATACCTTCCATATGATGCTTAGTAGGGGTATACATGGCTTAACTAATAAACCTTATGGAATATGCCAAATCCAATCTAGTAAGAGATAGGTCTATATGCTTACCTATCGGTCTTTGATATTATCTCTAATTAATTGGAGTATTACTTTCTAGAGCATGACTTTTCCAATTCTATAGTAGAAAGGTACTCTAAGGTCTATACCCTAACTTAGCAATCTTCTTTAGCAAGTTCAAAACATGCTTTCTTTGGTTAATCAATATCCATCTCTTGCTTCTTGCAACTTCCATTCCCATGAAAAATTCCAAGTTTCCAAGTTTTTTAGTCTTAGATTCATGCTTGATATTTATCTTTAAGCTAAGTAATCTCGTTTAGGTCCTCATTTATAATGATGATATCATCTACATACATAACCAAGATAGATTTTAATCCATTAGCACTTAATTTTACTAATAAGGTGTGTTTTCCCTGACTTTGTTTATATCTAAGCTGAAGCAAAGTTTCCTTAAATTTTGTAAACCAATCCTTGGTGACTATTCATTCCATATAGTGATTTTTTTTTTTTTTTAGCTTTCATGCCTTTTTATTTATACGTCCAAAGGAAAAACCAAGAGGAATTTACATGTAAATCTCCTCTTCTAAATCTTCATTTAGGAATGCATTTTGTTCATCTAGTTGGTGTAGAGGCAAATAAAAATTAGAAATTAGAGATAGAATTACTCTTACAAAATTCTATTTTCCTATTAAAGTAAAGGTCTTTTCATAATCTATTTAATAAGTTTGATATATCCTTGGCCACTAAGTGTGCCTCATACCTGTTTATGCTTTGATCCGGTTTATATTTAATGTTGAATATCTACTTGCTTCCAACAACTTTCTTTCTAATTAACAAATCAACTATGTCCCATGTAACATTTTTACACAAGGTTTGCAACTCATCTAAGATAGCTTCCCTCCATTTCAATTTTTTAAGAAGGAATTACTTCTTTATCAAATCATGTAAGATAAGCCTTATACCTAAGGGAAAGTCTTGGATAAGTCACACAGTCAAATAGAGAATTTTCTTCATATACGATTCTTTTTCTCTTCTTAAGGCAATTGGCAAGTCTTCTTCTTGTTCCTTGATCTTTTAGCTTGTGATACATTCATACCTGATTGGATATGCAAGGGAGGTTTTGGTCACCTTATATATGCATTAATAATAGTAGAATGGTTAGGGCAAGATTTGGGTTCATGTAATGATGCAATCAAAGCACTAATGAGGGAACATTGATTAATATTATGAAGTCTAGTTTAATACCTATTAAGATGAGTGACATGTATATTGTTATGCCCTGAAGTCACAAAGTCGCAACAGTCTCACCGTGTAAACCATTTTATGATAGTAATTGGCCCCACAGTGCCTACCATAGAGATAATCTACACAAGGCGTTGACGACTCCTCGCTTTGAAGTAAACAGTTCGATTAATAATTATACTACAATCATGATAAATATCATAATTTCTAATAAACATTTATAATTATATATATATATATAAGTCTCCACAAAGCTTCCTAGGAAGTTTTACACAAACATGACAGTTCACTAGATTACATAATAACTATTAGTCTTTCATTCCTAATTACATGGTCATTCTAGTCACACATTATATTAAGTAACTTGATCCTCACACCCCTGGCTTCAAACGGACTAACCTCTGGGTAATTGTAGGGCGGCATAGTACTTGAAGTGTTCACAAATCAGAACCTGCAAAAGGATCTATAAGGGTACGAGTAACTACAGCTCAGTAAGTTGAATTGGAGACTTATGAATGCATACAAGCACAAACAGGGTTATCAAACAATTATTTTCATGCAATGCAACAATCAAGTGTCATCGCACAACGTAGTCCGGTCCGTTGTGAAATCAGAGAAATTTCACCCGCTCCAATCCGGGTTGAGGAGTTCTAGGTTATGTAGCAGCTCACAACCAAACTCAGGCTTGTGCAATGGAGACCTCGCTCCTCCCGCGACTACCTTCGAACCATTGACTTCACCCCCGCCGCGACCTCCTCTCCTGTCACTTAGTTCGACTAAGGATGAAAAAGAGACCATTTTGCAATCCTGCGTTATCCCTTTCGAAGGGGTCGGTATTTAGTTGGAGAGTCCTATGATCCCCTAACGAGTTGCAATGCATGACATTTTCGGTTATTAGGGTCGACTAAGATTAAATTCCAGTTAGGGTGTTCAAACAAGTTCATACCAATTCAATCAGTCACAAAATCATTCACAGTACAAATTCCAGCACGAATTCAGATACATCAAACACATGCACAAACTATTTACAATCACAATCATATACAAGCCTAAGTCTTCGAGTACTACAAAACTAGTACTCTATTACAATAAGCAATAACCCAACTTACTTGAATTTGCTCGATCGTTCGATCCTTTAATCGCTAGCTGATTTGTTTCCGAGTGTCCTATAATACAAATAGGTCCTTTTAGTACTTATATTTTATGGATTCTTATTCTAATTCATAATGTAACTCATTTTCCTCATGTATACCTATAACGTATTAATGATTCGTTGTACTCTATTTCGGGGTTCAGCTTCTAAATTAGATTTTAGTTTTAATTCCTAAGTCTTAATTAGGCTCGAATTCCAATGTGACATTAATCACATTATGCTCGGGTATTCAAATATCCTATTGGGTCGAAATTTTGGTATTCTAAACTATTCGGTACACGCTAACGCTAATTAAGGTATCGGAATTATTCCCGATGTGTAAAAATCTTACATTTTTAGATATTTACTTAAAATTAAATGTCATTTCAGATTTATTATTTTTCTGATTTCTATTATAATATTATCTAAATAACCTTATTTTTTTAGATTTATTAATTTACATTTTCACATATTATTAATTTATTATATTACTTACCTAATTTCCTTAATTAACCATACTTAGTACCCAAAGGCTAGGATTAGGGTTTCACTGCAGAGATTAACTTCCCTAAACATATAATTAATATCCCAATCTGTAATTAACATCCTAATCACCTAATTAACCCTAAATCACCCAATTTTATCATCATTTTAGGGCTAAAAATTAACTTAAAATTTTTGAAAATTAATTTTAAAAAAATGGTTTCATAGCACTGTTCTACATCATATGAGTATCCTACAGAAAAATTTTGAGCTCCAAACTACATCCCTAAGCCTATTTATTTTCCGGTTTAATCATGCTCAGTTTTGAATAATTTGTTAAGGACCCTATATTTCTAGACATAATTAAACTAAATCAATATTTTTCCATAAATCTACATACAAATAAACCTCAGAATAACAAGTTTCATAATTTTCTGGGCAAAATAACTAATTTTACAAAATTATACAAAAATCGGGGTGAATAAATGACTAACCGGTTTGAAGCTTTTTGGCCATCCAAACCCGGTCCAATGTTGTCGACCGGTCCAGGCGATGGTTCTAGTGTAGGGTGGTGGTGGGTAATGGTTTTAGTTCACTTGACTAATCTGCACAGTTTTCTTTTTTCTTTTTTATTTTCTGGATTTTCTCTCGATTTTTTTAGTGTTTCGATTTTTCTCAGATCCTAAACTGACTAAACGACTTCTGGAAATTTTTCCCTTATTTATAGACAATTGTAGTAATTAATGTGCATTAATTTGATAGGACTTTACCCCTAATTCCTTGATTTTTGGCTTTTTGTTTGTCTAATTCTTATTGGTTATTTTTTTCTTTTTCTGACCACGACCTGATCTTATTGCAGCTTATCCTCTTCTGATTTTTTTTTTTATTTTTCCATAATTATTTTATATTTTTCTTTAATTATTTGCTTAGTTTTCGGCCAATTTCAGTAATTACGCGTATTTTTATCTATACGTAAATACATGTGGGGTATACGTGAACATTCCTAAATATTATTTTGGTCATTCTAAAATTTTTAGTATACATATAATCTATCTCTAGTAATTTATTAGTTATTATATTACACTTTTCGCCTTTTCGGTAATTAGCAATTATTATGCTTAAAATTTGAAAATTTTATAGTCTCCTATTTTACTACTTATTTTGTTAAATTTAAGTTTACAGGGTCATTTTTACTAGTATTTCGCTAAATAGTTTATAATTTGAGTTTGATCGGATCCTTTAGCCGATCGCCCTAAACCTTGGGTTTTAAGCTCAAACCTATGGTTACTTAGCTTGGCTTTAGGGCTTACATATATCATCAAGTAAATTGAATGAAGAACATTTAGGTAAACATTGATATGAGGTATTGCTAGAGTAAAAGCACTAGAGGAATGGTCAAAGGCTATATTGCAGGGTAGTAAATTAGGATGCAAAAATAATTCTGATTGTTTTTTATCCTCCCCCTTAACTAGTGCATGAAATATGCTTGGTTTCCTACGAAAACTACATCATCTATAACAAAGACCATCCTTGAAGGAGGATGAAACCATTTATACATTTTTTTTTTTTTAAGGATGAATAACCAGTGAACACGCACTTATGTGCACGTATCATTATTAATGAAAGTGGTAGACCATTTGTGTCTAATATGAGTTAAGATCCTAGATTGACCCCAAATATCATTATCAATCAAATGAAATGGTTTTGATGGTTTGTATGGTTAAACATTATAGGTATTTCTTGATAACTTAGCCATAACACAGAGTCTACAAAAGCAAACATAGGTTTTTTATTTTTGAATAAAGTTGAACACAAGTGATTCAAACAATTGAGACTTTGATAACCAAGACGGTTGTGCCATAACATAAGATCTAACTCATTCATAACATAAAATAAAGACTTGGACTTATTTCTAACTTCAGACTCTAGACCCATTCCTATGAAGTAATAGAGGTCATTGTATCACTTAACACTGCCAATCGTCTTCCTTGAAGATCGGTCTGACATAATATAGCAAGTTAGAGAGAAGGACAATAAGCAGTTCATGTCTTTAGCTAATTTATTTATAAATAGAAATTTAAACTATAGTTTAGGGATAAATAAAGTATTAGTTAATCTCATATTAGCTAATATCATGGTGCCTTTTCCTCTTGTAACTAAACTTTCACCATTTGCTATCCATACTCTATTCAAATTTACCCACATATTTAGAGACTCAAATAACTCCAACATATTGCACATATGATTGGTTGCTCCATTGTTAATCACATAGTAATCACCTCTCATATTTTTAGAATGAGTAAGGAGACAATACAGTAAATGAATCACTAACCTTGTTATCAATAGGGTTGATTTGAACTTGATTTAGCAATTATTGGAAGACTTCTAATTAATCTGCTATAAATATAGTGTTAGATGCTTGCTGACCTTTTTCTAGACTTTTGCCACTAATGTTGTAGTTTTAGGAATTTAGATCTCATTTGCCAATTATCTTTAAAGTTTTAAGGTCTTTCCATGTAATTTCCAAGAAGTTTGTCTAACATTCCTAGTCAAACTTTTATGCCAACATTCAATTGCTAATGTAGAATTAAGAGGGTTCATATCTCCAGCAGATGTTGATAATATCACTAATTGCTTACTTTCTCATGGTTGCTTTCCTAATAATTGGCTACGCACCTCATCTAGGTTGAAGTTTAGTCTCTCATAACTATAAAAAATTTGATCTTTCTCAAGCATCATTATGTATTTTTTACTATCTTTCACAATTTCTAATTTATAGGACCCCATACTTAGGACATCATAAGCCTTACGTATCATTCTAAGCCAACAACACACTAAGCCCCCACTAATAATCTATAATCTCCAAAACACATTTCTTATTCTTCAAATACTCTCAAGAAATTAAATCTTCAATTAAATTCAAGAAGGCTCACAAACGAATCTTTTCAATCCTTAACTAAATAATAATACTTATAAATTCCAAACTCCCCCTTAATTATCATCTAGCATCAATTTTCATTAACGTAATGGAGTAACTAGTTGCCACTCTCCCCATCCAAACAACAGTGATATGAATCTTTGAAATTATCGTAGTTTATTTGATAGGAATGAGCTAATCCCTAATATGTTAATACCACAAGCACATTGCATCCCATATAATGTACAAAGACATGCATTTAATGCAAACACATATCACAAACAATCAATTTGGTTATCTTTTGATTTAATTCATCAAGCAACATGGGAGTACTCATGATCCTGCTCATTCTCAACAATATACACATAGATATAAACTACTAGTGCTGGCCCTATCAAAATGATATTGGAAACTACCATCTTAAGCACTAATATCTCTTTATCTATCTTAAATCATTTCTAGGTGGAACTCCTCTAAGGATAACATTGAATAAGGATCATCAAGGTGCCCTCAAAAGATCTGCCACCTCTAGCCTCTATGATGAGCTACGCATGCGTAGCATACCAACTATTAATAACTATATATTTAATTAATCCATTTAGTTTTCTAACCTAAGATGAACAAAGTAACGTATAAGGTAATATCATACTTAGTTTTGCAAAAGAAGTTAAAGATAAACTCAAACTTAGGGAATTTGCAAATGTTTCCACACTCGAGTCAAATAAAGTAAAGGTAACAACTTTATAATATCTAGACTTTAGGTTCTATTAATTAACCTATGATGGTTTTTCAATCTTGCCCAAGCTAAACTTAGAATTTAATCCCTTAACCTTTGGTTTGTAAGGTTCTTGAATTGCTAAATTAGTAACTAATGACTCAAAAGGGGTAGAAAAATAATTAATAAATAAAATAAAGGAAAAGAAAGGTTTATGACCTCAGTATACCTATGGTCATGGGAGTTTTGAGATTTACGCCTAAGCTTGAAGAGAAACATATTAGTATTTCTTGGAAGAACAATAGATCTTAGGTGTACATGACTAAGTAAACGGTTGTGTACTCCACCAATGTACTAGAATGCCCAAAACCTAAAACAAATGAGTGTGTAAATTTGAATAATCAACCAAGAAACATATGGGCATGTACATGCCCACGTACCTTTGCCTATGCTCCTTTACCTCTCTTATGATTCATACTAAATGATTTCATTTCTTCCAAAACTTCAATACATGATTTAACACTCCAAAACTCGAAATTCCTTCACTCTAAACTCATATTTTTACAAATAAAAGACATTGAGATGTTTCTTTTCAACTATATTACGTATTAACTCAAAGATTAACAAGTTAAGATAATAACATATCTTGCCTAACTCAAGAACTCATAACACCTGCATGGTTAAGGGTGTTTGCATGATCACAAAACAAACCTTAAATTGAAATATTGAGATAAAGTTATATCTCCCTTAAAATTTATTCCTTTTTGCCAATAAGTCACAACTTACCGACTTAGAATTTTCTACGATAGGATCCTCACTAATCATACTCCAGGGTTTCTCCCTCCTTCGCTATAATAAAAAGAAATTGGCTTAGATAAAATCCTCAATTTGGAAAAGAATCCTCAAAAACATCTAAAATTGAACAACTCACTTGTTAGTTGGATGCTATCTTGGTTATCTAGGGTAGAGTATTCTAGTGGGGAAAAAAAAAAAGATTTCTATGATGAGAGAAGAACAAGAGAGAATATGAAACCTAGGGTTTTCTTTCTTATTGAAATAATTTCCTACTTTTCCAAAACTACCCTCAAACTTAATATGCAGTTGTTTAATTTCCACAGCTTAAAATATTATTATTCCTTTTAATAATTAATTTTTGTCGGTTTTGCACAATCTATTTCATAAAACAAATCCATTTCTTGCCAAAGCTCTATTATTGTACTAAATACTCTGTAACAATCAATACTTCCTTAAGTTGTAATTGAAGCTTTGATTGAATCTCAAAGCATTGGGATGTATTCTCCAATAACAAATATATTTCTTGAAAGTACCACAAATGAGATACGTTCTTTTAGTTCTTCACTCCAAACAAGCCATAATGAAAGAGTTTTTAGCTTCCTATGCATTGAATTCATTTGAATCAAGGTAAGGAGCCCTATTAGTGTTAGTAAGATGACTAAGTTTTCCATGACCTCTAGTGATGAATTCCATTAACTATAACTACTCACGGAAATTGGTTTCATTTAATTTATGTTGTGTAACTTGTAACGTGGGACAATTCGCCAATGCATGAGCCACCTTTAATGTTTTGCCGGAAATGTCATCATCAAACTTCCAAATTTCAATATGTAGATAAGGGTTTGGTTATGCGGTGTTTATGTAGCATCAATCATATCAATCCAACTTTGACTAACCTACTCTAATACCATGAAGAGGAATGAGTGAAGAAAATCTTATGAGTGAGAAAAAAATATTGGACTTCTTGAATAATGCAATACTTATATGAGTGTTGTCGAGCAAATGAGGAAGAACTTCCTACGAGATATGCTCATAAGATTTAGTATAATCTAAGAATAATAAATCTCCAAGAAATTTACAAAAAGAAAAAGAAAAAGAAATGAACAAAAAAATAATCTCTAAATATCTATATTTCCTATAGATTATTACACTCAAAATTACTTGGTGATAGGGGTAGAATGGTTATGTTGTGAAGTTGCTAATTAAAGGTTATCAATCTAATTTCATGTTCAGCCATTTAGCTTGATGTTTGTTCCAATTTAGTCAACCATTGAGTGGTTCTTAGAAGTGTGATCAAGGATGAGCTTGATGGTTTCTGTTGCCTTTTCATGACGCTATCTATATAAGAGAGAGTGTGGGAGGAGTTATGGAGGTTGATAATCTGTACTCTAATCCAAAAGTCCTTTAGTTAATGTTTTTATGAATCTTCTTAAAGATAGTCCTTAACTCAAAAAATTGTTTATCAAGTTATTACAATATAAAAGGTGGCAAAAAGGGAGATTGATCAACTAGAACTTGCTTTTTGTCCTTCCTTTTATGAGTTTGTTCGTAATTGATTTGGAACACTTGTTATTAGACCTTTTATTTGAAATTGTAAGTTCATTATGATGTATCCTTAGATAGACAACATATCATATCTTGATGGCCTTAGACTATCATTGGTTTACTTTGAATTGTAGGCTTTATTCTTAACAAATTTCAATATGTATGTTACATTTTACCCATTTTCAATGCGTTAGTATTTGTCGTATACAGCAACCAACAATTGAAGTAACTAGTTAAAAGGCCCATGGTGCTATTTTACTTGCAAGTTCTACAGTGATTGTGAGAGTATTTATACCATCCAATTATCAATTCTTTTTAACACCTTATTTGTTGACTCTTACTATTCCCTTTTTGGGATTAGGGTATCATTTTTTACTTATGAGTTGTAATTGTTACTTTGAAGATAATCTTGTTGCATTGTGCTTAGTTGTTGGTGGGTTAAGACCAAATTATCGTTATTTCCCTATGTCGTAGGAAATAGAAGTGTTGGCAAGGATGGTTTTATTAGATATAAATGCATGGTGGACTCAAATCTGTACATGAAAAGTTTATAGCCATTATTAGGTACTTTTGCACTTGCTAATATGCTATACTTTCTCATCCATATGTGATTTAGATTCTAGTTTAATTATTGCCAAAAGATCCTGGTTTAGATTATTAGGTTATTTTGCATTAGTTTTTTTGTTCTTGATAGAATTTTGATGTATGCTTATGCATATGATTGTATTGTCTAAAATATATAAAACATGGATAGACATCTCATTTCATTATGAAAGAAAAATATTCCGCTACTGTTTTCTTAAGAAATTTGTGAACCAACTATAAGTGCTAAAGGTGTTCTCTTCATATCTTTTTTGTAGTATCTCTTAAAAATCTAAATAAGTTCATAATATATAAGCTAAAAGCTACTTGAATCGATAGGTAACAAAGATTGACAAATATGAGATGTACTCCTCTTTTAACCTAGAGATATTGTTAAAGTTCCTATTGTATCCTTCACTTAGTCGTTGTTTTTATGTTTATGTCTAGGAAAGCCTACTATTTGGTTTTATCACTATTTAGAAATATTTAGAAAGATTCTCTAGTACGTGAAGCTTTAAATTATCAATTTTTCTATTATGATGTGTATCATGCACATGGGTGTTGATAAATAGTAATGCCTTCTAAAAATAGGAAAATAATGTTATGTTGAGTTGCTGTTAATGATTAAAGTAGTATTTGTAAAAGGATGGTTAGTTATGTGGAACCTTATGATGGAATAAGCTGATATTTTTAAATATTCATTTTTATATTTATTACATCGGCATGCTTCTGCTATAACTAGGGCCTTAAAGTAACATTCTTCTTTACAATACAAATAAATTAATGATTGATAAAGTAATCACCTATATTGCATAAGTTGGACTTATTAATGCTCAACTCTTCCAAGATGGTCCTCTTGCTCAGATGTAATAGATACAGCTATAACTAGATACCTTTGGTGTTGAATTATGAAGTGATCACTTGTTGGTGGCATTTAAGTTGAAAAGTGACTTACTCTTTTTGAGTCTTTCATTTTTCCTCCAAGTATGTAATGGCATATTAAGATGAATTTATTGCATACTTGAGATGATATATAGTTGTCTTATAGTAAGTATGTCTTTAGCTTTGTGAAATAGAGTAGATAAGGTTAACTTGACCACAATTTGTTAGAAAACTATCTTTTGCAGAATTCTTAAGTGATCGGAAAGTACTTATTGATGGTATTGTTAGATGACTGGCTATTTTTTGAACTATTGAAATTCTTAACATACAGCTAAATAAATAACTAACTAATCACATTAGTTAGACCTTTAGCTGAAAGAACACTTGGAAAATTTTGTTTAATTTTTTTATTTATGTTAGTAATGGTATAGGATGCCTTTAGAAACTTTCTAGTCCAATGAATGTAGTTTTTCTACAAAATTGAGAGGTTAGGTCTTGATCTAGCTTAACAATTCGTAAAAGAAATTTCCTTAGCTCATGGATAGCTTTCGTTCAGAGATGTATGGGCTTATTATATATCTACAGTGAAGAATGGCTTGGTGTTGTATCAACAGAGAGTACAATAGCTAATTCCCATCTTACTTTGTGACCTTTCAACTAACATGTGTGGCTTCAAAACATTTCAATTTTCATGTAACCGTATGAGTATGATAAGCATATTATAATTGATTTAAGAGGATCATATAAATGTAAACATAATCGAGAGTTATGTTTTTGTACTAGTATTATTAATATTAGCTTTAATTAAGTGGTTTCAATTAATATCAAGTCAATGTCAAAATTTACACTTAACTTTGTCACTTTTTGCAATTATATACTTAAAGTTAATTTGTTTAATTATATATCTAACTAAAGATTTAGTTATCATCATTTATACTTTAATTAACTCTAATTTACACCATTTGTCCAATTAGCATAATCAATCAATAAGATAGCTTACCACAGCTTACTAGGAGGGGTAGGGGTTTGGCATGAGGTGGTGGTGGTGAAGTTATATGACTCTAAACAGGTGATCGTGAGCTACTCCCTATAAAATAGTGGGTTGTGAGACCTATTGGTGATCCTATGTAGTTTCCTATAGTTTAGAGGAGTCGCATGACCCTTGACAGGTGGCTACTGGCTAACCCCTATAAAATAGTTGGTTATGACCTACTTAAAAAATATGGGTTACAAGACCTATTGGCAATCGTAGGTAGCTTAGCCACGTTTAGCTAATCATGCTGACTAAACCTACAGTGTGAATCAGAATTAATTGAAGTATAGATAGTCGCAACTAAATATTTAATTGAGTAAATGATTAGATAAGTCAAAATTTCAAGTATACAATTATAAAATATGGCAAAATTAAGGTGTAAAGTGGGACATTGTCTCATTAATATCAACTAGGTTATCTACATAATGATTCTAGTGATGTTTATGTAAGGATTTCTATTACCACAACAAAACAATCCTTGCAAAGTGAGAAACTTCCAAAACTATTATTATCATTGTATGTAGAGTAGTAAAATAATTGAATGAAAAGAACATACTTAAGATTTGCTTTATCATAACTTTATATGAAATTATAGATATAATAATTGAATGATAACATGTATTTTGAATACTTTATAACAGTGTTGGAATAGAGGCAGAGAAGATATGGCAATAGCAACACATGGCTAGGGATACATATGCATACTAATGCTCAACTTTTTTTTTTTCAAATTAAATTAGGTTTTCAAAGTTGTAAGATGGAAATCCATCATTTTATTTTATTTTCAATTCTAAGATTATCTTTAAAAAGCATTTTTTACGAGATTTTAAAGGGGAAAATTTGAGTAGAATGGGTTTTTTTAACGAGCGATTGCATCACCAATATTAAGTTGCTAAAAAAGAGAAAAAGATTTAGGTTGAGCAAGGGCATATATGCTTTGACACTGCCAAGGTTCTAGAGTTAATTGGAAAAAGGTCAAGTGAGGTTTTATAAGAGATAATCAAGACTTGTTAATTTTTATTGCATAGTCTCTACTGTCAATGACCCATTTAAAGAAATTACCTTCTATTGAGCAACTAAACAATAAAGGATCTATCATTTAACAAATTTTTGTTTACTCTTAATTAAAGATCATGAAAATGCAAGTTTGTTGCAAGAAATGAAATTGATTTAGAATAATAGATTTTTTACTTAATTAGTGTAATGGTTTTACTGATTCTTGTTTTGGGTTTTAGAATTCATTGTTAGTATAATAGATTTATATATATATATATATATATATATATGTTGTTGATAAGATATTTTGGACTTGAGTTCCTTAAGCCTATACTGACTTAATTGGGTTCATCGCCCAACTTAACTTACTAGTATTTGGCTCCATTATCCTCGTGGCTAACTTCGGCCCAAGCTTACTAGACAGCTTACCTAGTCATAATGGCTAAGTAACGACTAGAAGATAGAGGATAATGCTTGAAGATCAAATCAACAACCATATCTTAGTACATCCTGACCACATCAAACAACATGCCCACTATCTAAGATGTATGGGTGTGGCAAAGTGCTATCATTGGTCTCTTAACTTTTGGCAATCCTTCTCTGTGAATACTAGCCAACCTCCCAACGGTAACTGAACTTATACTATTTGCTCATTTAGTCTACTTACTACAATCTTGCTTCTTTATTCTCTCTATACATTAGATATTGACTTAAGTATGGTAATTATCATACCAAATAATATTGAAGTGCCCCTTACTATGTGCTCTTTTGCAAGCAATTCACCCTAAGTACAAAGCCCAATTCCATCAATACTCTACGGACATAATCCTATAAACAACATACGTTAAAAGAATAGATCCATATTTTAATGCCATAATTATTTAATCAAGTATCCAAAGTTGTTGTATAATTGTTATATTTGGGGAAAAGAGAATACTTTTGGAAGTTATTGCTTTTAATTTATTTGATTTGATTAAATTTGCATACTCATCGTTGGTGTAGCATTCGTAGTAATAGAATAATTTATGCTTAATCATCAATTATAATATATTAATAAAATCTATATATTTAAATTAAAGCTGATTCTGAACAAATACCATACTTTAATTAGTTAAAAGTCCAACTTACACATAAATTTTCGGATGAAAGAAAAAAAAAATGGTAAAAAGACCGGACAAAAGAGCATCACGGGAACCTATCAAATATCACGAACTTATCCGGGAACGAGATTGAACAATATGACCGTTGTAAACTCAAGTTTACCGCGTTCGGATGACACGTATTGACAGTTACGAGTTGCCAGACGCGCCAGCCTCGGGGAATTATGACCGTTTGGAAGCGTGCCAAACCCTAGATTACTTTGGCGCTACAAAGTTTGAACCATTGAAAACCCTAGCGTTGGATGAGGTCGTCTAGTGACCGTTGTTATCTCAATTCTCTTCCCCGCCAAATTCTTTATAAGTGTGCCTTCTACTTGAACTCTCTCTCTCTCTCTCTCTCTCTTCCCCCAAGCAATACGCACAAGTTGAGTGCTTCCCCGTACAGAACAGAACATAGTACCTGCACTTTCTATTTTGATCATTAATGGCAGAGCCAGAGTCTTTTGTCGGGTGCCATCTTAAAATACATACAGGTCCTTACGTTACTGTTGCTAATGATCAGTTTATGATGGTGCCCACGTCTTATGATTATAATGCTTCTGGACATCTGGTAATTCGACTTAAACGCAGAAACATCTTCCTTCATAAAACATCTGATGACAATTTTACAGACGAGGAGGCTGCGATGGACGCGTTCCAGGCCATGGAATACTATCATGATGGTCGTGCTGAGTTGCTTGAAGATTTTGTCTCTGGAGAGCTTCTGTACTCGTTCGAGATCCCACCTCTGCTGCAATGTATCCCTTTATATCGCCGGGTTTTCTTTATGGAGATTGTTTCGAGTTTGGGAATTCGTGGCGAGATTTATGGCAATCTGAGAGAGATGCTAGTTAACAAGTTTGAGACGTATTCGGCTAGTCTACTTGATCGTGATATCGGCCAGCTTTCCATGGTTGCAGAATTGTTCATCCTAATTGTGGATTTTGTAGATCCCAGTGATCTTTGGTTATTCCGGCATATAGATATTCATGAAGATGCAATGAGTAGTGCTGATAATAGATCCGACTGCTGCACCGATGGTCAGGATGATGGAATGAGTACCACTGATAGCCTGGGAATGTGATGCTTAGAAACATCGACTGATTAGAATGTAGATGCTGCAAGGAAGGGGCCGACTTCATTCCTAGAAGAATCAATTCTTGGTTGATGAGGCAGAGTTTTTGCAGTGCCCTGTATATAATGCCGATGTTGCCAATGTTTTTGTATGAATGATTAAGTTGGTCATATAATCTTCTCATTAGTTTAGCCTTTGTTACTTTCCTGTATTGTTTTTGTAGAATCTTTGACAATTTCATTGAAATGTATAGGATATTACTTCCTTCATGACATCAATTTTTCAGTTTAGATAAAAAAGTCCTATTTTGACATTAACCTTCATTCAATGTTCCTTTTTATGCGGTTGACAATATATCTCCATGTTGCATTAGTTGCTGATTCCATTTGTGGGATGATTACTTATGAAATCCTCTTCCGTGAAATCATATCTTCGAGAAAATTTCCTATTTGTAATACTCTTTTCTGCCAATAAACGGGAAATAGAAATCGTAATACTGTGTGTGGTATCCTAAAGGAAACGGGACAAATCGTTGGGCAAATAGCATCTAACCTTTCTTGATGACCTCTAATTTTAGTATAAGAGGATATCCCTAATAATTTTTTCTGGTTAACAGTGAACATGGTTGAAGAAGGTTCAAAGAACGAACTTTTGAAGCAACTGATCAACCTAGTACTAGTTTCCCCTCAAGAACATAAATGCCTCCCAGCCTCCTACATTTATGATAGGGGATAACTTTTTCCATGGAACCAATTGAATTTGAGGATGTTGGACTGGAACGGGTTTTTAGGAGCCTCATATTTCTGCTACTTTTGTTTCATGCAATGTTGTAACCATGTTACATGGTACTAGAACATGCTGCACTTCTATAGTTATCTGTTTGCTTTTTACAGGTAAGAAAACAGGATGCAAATCAGTAATGAGAACATTCTACCCTGGCTTAGTGGTTTGTTTTCTAAAATGATAAGGGAGTCCGCTTATCTCCAACACGTGCAAACAAGTAGATACTCAATAGGCTAATAGAATGTGGCCATAATGTGGATGTGTCAGCACCTTCTATGTGCATTGACGCTTATGAATCCGAACCATTTTACTTTCAGAGTTTCTAGCATAAAATAAAGATGGTCGTTTCGGATGCTCTCCAACATTGAAGTGCAAAACTTATCTGGATACAATAAAGTAAACAAGTGACGAAGTTTTTGTTTGCTCACCTGCACAAACTCTACAAGAGTGGCATACATAATGCTGCACTATGACAAGCTGCCATCGTCCTGTCCTTATGCCCTTACAGGTTCTTCTCGTTTTATCATACTGAACATGTGGGAATTCTGTTATGGTAATTACTAATGGCTTTATGTACGCCTGAACCCGTTGAACACCTACGACTCCATTTTGTTTGGCACTTCTTGCAGCCTATCACTTGCAGGCGATGCCCAGGGCATAGAAGTCAGTTCAATTTGGTTCAACAAAATCTGTCGTCTAGATCTAATTTTGTTATCGCAAGCTCCTAAGATGCTTATTATATATTTTGCTTTTAGTTGTCCTTGAGCTATTTATTTCCATTCATTTTCATCATGCTTGTGTGCTTATGCTGCGAGTAATTTATTTTTATGTCTTTAAACTGCAGCAGCCTCTCCCTTTCACCTTTTGCTTACTTGATGAAAACTAAATACTTATAATTAGGAGAGGAAATAAAGAGCAAGCTTGTAGCTTACATGCAGTTTGTATGATATATTAAAACGCAGGTGTGCAAACTGATATCATAGCTGGAGTCCTAGAATACTTCAATAATGTAACACTCAGGGACAAATACAGAAACTATGCAATAGAATATTCGATGGAAAAAAATGATTTTAGTAAATAAAGTATTTGATTATGATGATTGCATAAGAATAAATGCAACTTTGAAAAGTAGACTACATTAATTGGATTTGAACCTTTTAACATCATGTATACAACAGCATGTCTTAATCTTAGATTTATGAAATGCTTCACTCTTTAAAATGTCAATCTAATACTTTTTCATTCATTTTAAATAATGAATTCTTTTTTTTTTTTTTTAGGGCTGAAGCAATGAGAGCTCGAACTCAAGAAACTTCAACGTTTGATGTCACATGAACTCTGAGATCTAAGATCTGATATCTCCCATCCCATCTAAGAAGCTAGGAGTCCTTTTATAAAGTCTAGCAATTGATAAATTAAAATCAAGAAATATGCAGTTTACTAATCTATTTTTATTATTAATTGCATTGCGAATGCCTTTGCTGCAGCATGCATTACTGATATCATTAGCTTGTCCTTTTTGCCATTGTGTCGTCATGTTCTTTCTTTTCTTTTCTAGAACATAGTGTTATTTGCTTTTACTTTTGATGAAACTCTTGTCGCCAGAATTTATACTTTGATTATTTGGGCTTATGCATTTTAGTCCTTTTTTCTGCCATATAGAATATAATAAATTCTTTTGAAGAAAAGCTAGTTGTTAAGCAGTGATCTACTTTCAATTTAAGAAATTCGCTCCTATATTCCTCCTTAGCTTTCTAGTTTTGGGACTTCCTAGTGTCTTGAGAATAAACTCACTAAAAGAAAAGATTGCTATTTGCTACAGAGATTTTGACTAAAATGACTCAAAGGAATAATCTTGAAAGTTGTTGAGGTTCAGCACGTTTTTTTTTTGCCCTAAATCTAATATTTTCATTAAGTGGGCAATAAAACAGCATTGTCTCTCTATTTCCTCCTTTTGTTGTGGTTTGGCATTTGGTGCATGTCTTTTTCAGATTAGTTAGTTTTATTTATTGAACATTGATGAGTTTTAAGAGCAAAAAAACTTACCTTCAAGTACATATGCTCTCTCAAGCCCTTCACAAAAAAATTTTGATATAGATACCCATCCTATAACTTCATATCCGTATTATCATGATCTATAAGTTAAGGTCATTATTCTTCTCCTAACTATTAAAAGAGGGTAATTTGTTTCATCTAACAAATTAGATGCAACTGTTTAATCTCAATAATATTTGAATGGCTCTCTACCTTCACTCTTACATTTGAGCTGTATTTCAACATTTAGTTTCGCAAGTAGCTGCTTCCAAATTTTTTGCATAGGCTTGTTAACAATATCCTCAAATACAAGTGACCATTTATCTAGCTATTAAAGCAGTTGTGGAGTTCTTGGCTTAAGCAAAAATTTCTCCTTTTTATTGATCTTATTTTAAACTTGCCACTTGATACTTGAGCAATTACATCTCAATTTTGAATCCACAATAAGATGGACCTTATTGTTTCTAGTACTTAACCAATCAATCGTAATTATCGAATAAGTTTGGGGAGGTCAGCTAACAAAGTGCTTGCATGATGGACCATTTTCGCAAAGTTGACACTAATGATTCAGTACCCTAAAGTGTTTTTGTAGATTTTTAATGCCCTAGCAGAGCAATCCTTGTGACTTTTTCACTTCCCTTCATATGACTTGAAAACTTAAAAAATTTCACACTTTATTTCCACTTGTATTTGAGTGGTGCTGGAGAGCAGTTCAATCGGCCATATCGGTGATCAGCTATAATAGTATATAATGCTTCATTTAACCTGGATTATTATGGAATGCAGTCTCTCTCTAATCTTGTAGATGTGATCAAACCAAAGTTGATTATTGCACTTTATTTGCAAATACTTTTATAGTTTTTTTCTTGTGTCTCTGATTAGTCATTTGCATATATTCATCCAACTCCTGGATTGATTCATAGATAAAACTATTTGCTGATAACAAGTGATTTTTAAGGATTATATCTTATGGAACACATTAGGGAAATGCTCTTCTATTGCAATGCCATAATAATTAAAGTATGTTTAAAGGACATAAGATGTGACTTGAAGTTAGGATATATGCTGGCACATGTGCTTATTCATGCTACTAGTCTAATTTCGCCATCTCTTCTTGCTTAGCTACTTATAATGTTATTTAAAGTATTTGATGACATTCTGCAACTCCAAAAAACCTAAGAGCACCACAAAACGCCACATATCCCTAGTTTACCAAGGATATATTACGACTCTAAAACTAACTACAATGTTTATAATCACTTTTAACAACTGCTTATGAAGTATAAAACAATAATTCTCCAAGTACATCAATTTAAGTGACTTACAGGTGAGATACTCTAACCATAGAACATGCTCATTAGCTGGATCTTGATGATCTACAACATTTAGGACTATTTACCTCTTTTTCCCAACCTGATGATAGCAATTTCTATATTTGTCACAAATTTATCGAATTGACTTATAGTTATAAAAATAGAAGAATGAGCCGAAGCCTAATACGTGATACATAAGCATACACGGACACCAAGTTAAGTTATTCACTTGCATATAATGCAATTATAACAAGAATAAAGCAAGCAACAAATTAATTATCTTTGATTTAGGCTTACAATGCTATACTCATGATCCCGCCACACCCTGATATTTGTCCATATACATAAGTGGCTATAAATATATGTTTTCCTCTAAATCCTTTACGTCCGAGTTCAAAGTTTAGAGACCATGAATAATAGAATTATAGTTGTGTTGTCCCATATAAAAATTCACTAGGACATCCTCACATATGATTAGTAGTTGTTTCTCTAGGGATCTACTACTATAGGCTTATAAGGCGAGTATGTTAAGCACAATCAGTAAATTATTCCTTTAGGTCGAATATAGATTAGTCCAATTAAATCTTTTTTACCTTAGTAAGCACAAACATACAAATAAACACCATATACCTGGAAAGCCAATCCAAACCAAATACAAAGTACAAATCAACCACAGTCGAATATAGATTAGCTCGATTAAATCTTTTTTATCCTAGCAAGCACAAACATACAAATAAGCACTACGTGCTTGGAAAGCCAAATACAAAGTACAAATCAACCATGAACCTAAATATGATAACTTGGTAGTTAAAATAATAAACTTTTCTTAATCTTCACTCTAAATAATCCAATTCAATCCTCTTATCCAACCTAACTCATCTTTGCATAACTTTCTCTAAAGGTTTCCTAAACTCTCATCTTATTTTAGGATTCTAAGAGTAACTATAGTTAAATAAGAGGGTAGATTAGACCTTAGCTTAGGAAAGGAACGATTAAAACAATTTGGACGAGGATTTGAAGGTTTTAGGAAAGAAAGTTTGAAAATAAAGTTTGATTCTTTGTAAAACATGTTTGTAAATAAGTTATAACATTTAAGATACTCAAAAAATGGTTTCATAGAATAAAATATGTTTTGGGAAGTAGGTTAGAACACAAGGAAATTGGTTTAAAGAAAAGGAGTGAAAGAAAACTTAGTTAAGCCTTTTAGTGAAAACCAGCCACAAGTTTAGGAAGAACCAGTTGGCTGATCCTTACTAGCCTTTTATGATCAGAAGACTAATCACAATCATGCCTATGGTTCGAATTAGAACAACAACAATGCTTTGCATTCACTTCCTAAAATCAATTCAAATCCAATTTTTCTTCAATCCCACTTTAAATAAACTTCAATTACTTATTATCCAATCAATATAAAACACTTTTACACGATCTAAACTACAAATTTCATATCAAACAATAACTCAAAACTCCAAATCTACCAATTAACTTCAAGAAATTAACTTTAATCTAAAGAACAAGAATAAAGATGAAGAGAACTTACTTGAAATGTAAGAACATGAGCTAAAAATCGACAAGCAAGCTAAACTCAAAGGATTAAACTAAAAACTTAAGTACACAAATTTGAATTTCAAAAGATTAGCTAAAAAAACCTATTGAAATGGATGATTTTCAATGATATAAGCTAAGAAGTAAAGTCTAAATACCTAATCTTATCTTGAGATCGATTTTGTACGAATTTTCTTTGAGAAAATAAAGGCTCAAGTGTCTTGTATAGCTAAGGTTTTACAAGAGGTTTAGAGAAGAGGAGAAGGAGAGGGGTTAGTGGCTATGTGAAGGCTTAAGGATGTGAAGGCTTAAGGTTTATGAGGAAAAGATAAGGCAACTGTATAAGGAAAGGAAGTGGGATTAAGAGAGAGCTTAAGAGGCTATTTATTAAAAGGAGTAGGGTTTTTAAATATAAGTTGCCTTAAGGGTAAGTAAGATTTTAGAAACCTCAAGAAAAGTCAAAATACTCTTGTATTTCAAAATAATTTTCATTACCATTACATAATCTTTCCATAGGTTGTGCATAATTAACAATTTTTATCTTTTATTGTCTTCAAAGATGTTTGCAAAAAATGCCCTCAATTTCTCTTCCTTTATGCCCTTGTATGACATTATAAAAAAGAAAATGGAGAAGATATTTTTGAACCTTATGAGCTTTATCAAACCACCCTCAAGTTTGGGTAATAGCAAAATATTTGAGTAAAGTCATTTCATTTTGGTATTTTTACGAACTTTGAGTGAAACTTGTTTGTAACAAAATACTCAAAGTTTGTAAAAACACTAAAAAAATGTGACCTCACTCAAATACTCATCACATTGAATTTATTATGAACATTTGAGTAATTTTAAAAACTTTGTTGTTTGTAAAATAATGGGATAATACATATAAAAATGCTTAAACTTATAATTTTGGATAGTTTAGTACTTATACATTCAAAAGAATTTAAGTGTCTATAATTTTAAGGTATGTTCAAATGAGTATTTGTACTTTAAGATAAACTTTAAGATTTGTCTTAACGTTTAGACACTTATTCAAACCAATATTAGAGTTTTAGATAGTAAACTTTGAGTTTTAAATATTTGGATATTAAATTGTTCAAAATTATAAATTCAGACACTTTTATGTGCATTATCTTATAAAATAATTATATATTTTGTGTAATTACTTAATGTGTGTAGTTTTACTTAAGTTTATGAAAATACTAAAAAAAACGTATAAAATCTCATAAAGATATGTACAAATGCTCTAATGTATAAATTTACTTCAATTTGTAAGATTGCTTAAAAATGTATGTAAAATAACTCTAATGTTCATATATATATATATATATATATATATATATATAGAGAGAGAGAGAGAGAGAGAGAGAGAGAGAGAGAGAGAGGGGGTGTTCCAACTTCCAACTATGGATATAGACCGCATGATCAACTCTTTTGAGTCTTGAAGCTTTCGTAGATTCTTCCTTTATAAACCACGAAGTCGTTCGGCATCAACATCAACATCAACATCAACGGGCTCCTGAGCTACTTTCGAGATAAGGACTAAGGAGTTCGCAAGGAAAAAATATATATGTCTGAAAATTTCTGCATAACTCTATACAGACTGTCTATTTTCAAATATTTATGATCACGTCACGTACTTGAGTATATTCATTTAATAATTTTGCAATGGAACAAAGACAACACATCGATTGTACATCTTGTCCTGAGCTGCGCAGCTGGGCCACTCTCTGAACGTGGGTGGGTTTTAGTCCCTTCCCGAAATAAAAAAAAAGTTGTTACCTAAGTTTAATGCATAGAACGTCGGGAACTGTCGACCTTTAGATGAAGCCGGATGACGTTCCTAATCTGTTTTCAAACCATATCATCGTATTCTGCTCCTTAAAAAAAAAAAAAAAAAGAAAAAAGAAATATCATGTATTTATTATGTATATTACACGTTTTGCTTTCATTTTTATATGCGATAAGCAATAACAAGTAATTAGAGGAGACACAAAAGAAAATACATATATGATAACGAAATGTTGTACCCAACAATAATCTATATAGATAGTTAATAGACTAAATAAAATATATCTCAAGTAAAATAGATCCTCCCCAGTTATCTTCTCTAAATTTGTTACAATTTGTCGATTTTTTAAATACTATTACGTGTAATTATTGGTTGAATTTATTTCTAAAAAAAATGAAATCACAGCAATGTTAATGTTATAAGATAAAAAAAAAATTTAACAAATTTCAACAATTAACTTATAAATTGGAAATATTAAAATATAGATTCATTTCTCCATATGGAGAGTGTGTGTGGCCAAATTAAGAGTTTGAAATGAAAAAAATGACTACTTTGTAAATACTTACTCATCTCTTGGTTAAGAATTATACAAAAAGAGAAGAAAAGGAAAAAAAAAAAAAAAGAAAGAAAGAAAGAAAGAAAGTAAATATTGATTATTATGTTATCTCGGAGAAAACTGAAAAAGTAGAATAAAATTTCCTAAACGTAAATATTAGCATTTATGAATATTATTATGTGAAATTGCACTGATATGGTTGATTTGGTAAACCACTATTGCCACTATTATATTATTATAGTCGTAGCTCTTCAAATCTTTGCTGACATGTAGGAAATCTTGTTAACTTTTATTATATATGTAGTTGAGCTGATTTCTTTTTTCTTGATGGGAAATATTCTAAAGAAAGGCCATTATATAATATATATTCACTTAGATGGATGAAATCGACAACCACTAAGACCAAATCAGACCAAAGTTTATATAAATATATCTTCACCGCATACACCATTAACTTCAGAAAAAGCTCACACCTTTTCTTCAAACGGTCCATATTCATCTTTTGTTTACTCTTTCTTCTGCACTTTTTATTTTGTTCCATTAACCATGGCCCCAATGCACTCATTAAGGATTCATAAAGAAAAATTTTAATACTAATTACACATTTTATAAAAGAAGCAACTGTATGAAAAATTGAAAGTCCCCTAAATTACGATTAATTAAATTTTTAGATAAAAGAGCACTAATATTATCCTGTGGACGAGATGGGAAAGTAGCCCATTTCGACGTTCTAAGCTAGCTTTGAGTAGAAATATCTACAAAACATAATTATTTTACCATCGTAACCGTACTCCATAACTCAGCTTCCAGTGGCAATACGAAAGCAATTCATTTTAAGAAGCCTCCGTGAACGCGACTATTTTCATCAGGGCATATTCCTCCAATACTTGCTAAACCCCGGACCACAACAGCATCACAATTAAACTTCATCCAATCAGCGCATGGAGCCTGCCATCATCTATTTGACAAATTATCATAATGTGAGGATAGATTTTTTCGACAATAAGCGGCCCACCTGTCTCTTGATTAATCCATTCTTAGTTGAATGCGCTTGGTCTAATCAACCTTTTATTTTCCTCGTTCTGTAATCCCCATACCATAAGTGGAAAAACAGCAGCCCATAGGTCAGTGTGGTGTCTCACAACCACCCTGAAAACACTAATCGATTTTTCCTATGATTATATATAAACCATCTAATTGAATACATATATATTATTTATATTTCCAGCTGTTAAAAAAATTTATAGATTAACCTTGTTTTATAAAATCGTTATGATTTAGTTCACTCTTTTAAATCTCTCGCTTGTTTCTTCGGTGATAATTTATTTAATTGACGTAATATGATCCTATTTTTCGCTTGTTTCTCAAATTAGAAACTTTTTTTTAGGTGATAATTTATTCATTTCACTTAAAATATGAGTAGTTTCTTTAAGTTTAATTTGGTCATGAATGACTTCTACATTGTTTTTCTTGTAGATGACGATTTTGTCGAGTTGAATTATTTTTCTTATAGCTATACGTTGTTTGTTATGAATTTAAATATGATACATTAATTATTGATAGGGCTATTTTTTTTTTTTTTAATGATAGAAGGACACGACAATATTATGAGAGATTATTTCTAGACATATAAACTACCTTATAAGATTAATGGGTCGAGTAAACATAACTTACGTTATGTAGGCACTCTAATAAGTGTTTATAGTGATATTTAAATTTAAGATTTTATATAAGTTATTATGAATGTATCTTAAGTTTTAACTATTAGGTCAATGCCTTTGGAGTGATAGCCCCAACAATTTCAAAAAAATAAGGGTGAGTTGAAAAAAGAAAGAAAGAAAGGAAAAAACAAGGGTAATAACTACAGAAAATTATTAAAAGGCTTTCTGTAGAGATCAACAAACTAAACCGATCAAAACAACTATTTCGCACGAAACAAATGTCAACATACACATCAAAATCAAAAGAGATGAAAGATAAGGAGACAAAGACACACGGGTCTCCATGCAAACATAGAATTAATCAGGTAATGGACGATAAGAAAAGATGATAACAAACGAAAAACACTTAAAAGAGCCGTAAGAAGCCTTAGAAAGCAGTAAGAGTCAAATATATCAAACGATAATTTTGAAGCTGAAAATTAGAAGAATTGAAAAATTCCAATTGCAGCAAACGAATCAGTGATTAAGAGGTTTGAATTAATTAAGAGAGTGATGAAACGTGTTGAAAGTATGAAAAATTATGAGAAAAAACAGGTTGAATTAGTTTTGGGCTCTTAAGATTAATGTTTGTAATCAATCGATGAAATTCCAAAACATAGGCTCCAAGACAAATTCAATGGAGAAGGAATAGGAGCTCGATGTATCATGTATACACACGTGATAGAGGATCGAATATAAAGTTCTTAATTTTTTCTTGACTTGTAATTTGATTTGATCTTCTACGAAGTGATTTCAACTAAGTAATGATATTTGTACGAAACATATCGATGCATCAAATGTTGTAAATGGGAGGAGGAGACTACTATATATAAATTTTGGCATCTAATCTTGATTGTTGGATGAAGCTAAGATAAGTGGATTAGATGAGTAGTTAATGGGGCCTATTAGATTAACTCTTGGTGATCTACAGTCCAAATTTAAGCTTCTAATTCTTATATAATGAAATGACTTTGGGCTTAGGCTTAAGCTAGATTAGTCTAATTACTTATAAGATAAGCCAATCTTTTTTCTTAAAAAAAAAAAAAAAGACTAAGGCTTATTTAAACCTTTCCAAGGCTTACAAAGAAGCTCAAATGGAGTCAAAAAGACCTTTTTTAAGTCAACTTTGCATACTCAAGACACTGATAAAAAGGGAAAAACTAATCTAACAATCCTTATTTTGACCTATCAAGCTAAATCTTCTTAAAAGTTTCTTGATTAGGCATAGTTTCTTAGATGTATTATTAGCTCATTAAAATAGTCCATGATATTTTAAATTAGGCCAAAAGCCCAATTTAATGAAATAGTACTTTATGATGGTTATGCCTTTAATAATCGTTCTTTATTTATTTTAGTTTATTTTATTTTAATTATTATGTTTGGATAAGATGATGTGTATTTTTTATTTTTTATTTTTGTTTATTTGTAAGTAGATTTCATAATGCATACAGAATATCAAAATATGCTTAATGGCATTTTAGGAGTTACTTTAAGGTTATAAGTCACGTGTCAAGAACCTGTTATGTTGTTGCAAGTTCGAGCGTGATAGACATGAATTACCGAATTTAGACATGCAAAAAGTTCGTTCGGGTTATCATATTGTCAATCGAAAAATTCATATTCTAAAATAAAAAAAATCATCTAAAATTCGGATACCAAATAAAATGTTAGTAATATCTATAAACAATTTTCATGAAGTACCCAAACAACCATTGTTACAATAAAAGATGCATTCAACACAAAAAATTAATTGACATTTTGTCGTTGTTTATTTAATATATTGTTGAAGTTTCTTTGTCACATCCTACAGTAATCACAAGACAAGATTTTGTTCTTGTCCAAACATATTTTTACTTGTCAAAGGGAATTTAATTATGTTTACGTATCAAACTTTCTTCAAATATCATCACATCATGATTCAGTCATTTAAGAAATATCTCAACATGTTCCTAACGATTGAGTTTGACCTAAGCAACGTTATTTTAGGACGTTGCCATGTTACCTGCTCCTGTACATATTGATATTATCTTCTCTTTCATCGTCATGAAGATAACAACAAATCACAAGTACTGACCATTTTAATATTAGGAAAGACCGTTGGATCAGTAATTACCTTACAAGTCTTCCTTTTTCGAAGGCAAGTCGACACATCCATCGCTTTCCTTCGTTAAAAAGTTAGGTCAAGTTGTTTGCATTGCTTCGGGGGGAAAAAATGTTGTTTGCATTGCAATTTCCTGCTAGAAACTGAATGTTGTTTTTTAATGATTGAAAGTGCTTGCACATCTTATTAGGTCGAAAATCGATGGCTTAGGCACACAGGTGCTATTAATGGGAATTATTTTTTCAAATAATGGAAAAGTATTAATGAATGCTTTAAAATACTTATTATAAAATTGAATAAAGAATTTTGTTTTTTATCTCTTAATTTTTTTTTTTATAAGTTATGAAATGTTACTTTTTCCAATACTTAATTGGTATACATGGAGCAAGCGTACCTAATCTGATACAACCAAAACAAGTGAGTCACAAGTCGTTAAAAGTGGTATGGTGATTTATTTAGGGTTGATTCCATGCAAGATCTTTGGATAGGCATAGATCATATTCAAAGTTTTCAAATCTTTTGAACCAACCTCTTTTCTTTTTCTTTTTCTTTTTTCCCTTGCTTTTTCACAATTATCCCTTTGTCATAATTAAGAGTATGTAATTAAATATAAACTAATAATTGATTATTTGATATTCTAGTTCAACTAGAACAATGAAAATTTTATTCATTAATTTGGAAAAGAAAACTTAAAAGGGAAATATTACTCCCTTTACAACATATTAAATATTTGTGAAAGATGAATAAGATAATGCTATTATGTCATATAAAATCATGATAAAGGGAAACAATAAAGTTACAAAATCTACAAATACTTTTAAAACTCGTATTGTTAATATTTGTCACACATTATAAAAATTTACAAATACTTTTTTAACTTGTATTGCAACCACCATTAACATTCATTTATGTGGCATCATTCCTACATGTTATATGAAAATAATCTCTCTCTCTCTCTCTTAACAATCTTGAGATATTAAGTAGATGATTGGTAGTAAGTGGAACATTGAGGTAAAAAAATAAACAAACATATGAGGATAATAATTCATTTAATAATGTTTCCTTGATCCTAATACTAAACCTAAAGTATATCAAGTTTTGGAGATGTGCCTAAAAAATTTTAAAAGTTATATATTTATTACAATATTAGTACTATTTTCTTATCACCATTGATGTGTTGCTTAGGTGTCAATAATGACATCATCACTCTTCGTGAATCATTTTCTACCTAATCTACTTATGTTCAATTATTAAGTAGAATTTTGGTATTAGTCATGTCTTTTCTAATTGGAATAGATGCTTAAGTAACCTAAATAGAGCAGAATAGGGAGGAAATATTCAATGATGTTGGGCATGGCTAGAACTCACATCTAACTGATACAAGTAGTGGCACAAAAAAAGATACTAATGTCTATTGCTATACCTATACTATGGAGTAGTTCTAAAATCTAATATTCTCTCTACGTTCATATTGCTTAGTGCAAAGTATTAGATATTACTTGCATATTTGTTTTAGAACCATGCTTATAATTTGTGTCTTTCTTTTATATTTGGATTTTGAGAGTTAAAACTTTGAGATTAATAAAAGTGGTGTGAAATGGTCATGTTAGAAGTATTGTGTGATTGTAGAGACTAGGGATACTTTGAACTACATATTAAGTATAGGTTTGATTCTTTTTAACCTATCTCTTTATTTTTGCAGTGATGATTGAATTTTTGTATTATTTGTTATTCGTTTATTTTTAGTGTTTGATTTGCTCAAAAATTTCTAAGTTTTCAAAATTTACAATAAAACTAAATTCACCTCCCTCGATTCCTAGTCTACATAATATAGGTTTAAGTTTAAATAGAGGATTAATGATTTTAAAATTTTAATAATAGAAAGAGAGGAAGAATATTACTAAAGTGTTGCAATAAATGTTGTCATTATGCAACTATGTGCTATTATAACTCTAAGATTTCATTAATATGGTACATGTTATATTAACATTCACTTTGTATGTTATATTAACATCCACTTTGGCATTTTATATACAAATTAATGACATATAACAAATATTCTTTATTTACATCATTTTTAAAAACGTTTATCTCATCTTTGTACTATGATCCTCTATTTGAATTCAAACCTAAACATTCATAACCTCTCATATAATTTTCCACATTAATTTTAGGAGAAAATGCAAATAACTACTCTAAACTTTAACTTAGGTGTGAATTGACATTTTGAACTCTCAAATGTGGTTTTTGACCCTTTAAATTTTAATAAATTGACAAATATCCCTTGTAAGTTGAGAATAACTTCCTTAAACTTTAATTTGGTATGTAAATATTCTTTAAACTTATCAAAATGTGATTTAAAACCTCTTAAACTTTGACCATAATGTGTGTTTTTTAAATTAAAAAAAGAAATATTTTTCATCTTGTAAATTAATCAAAATTTGAGGGATTAAAGATCATACTTTAAAAGTTTTAGGAGTCAATCTATACTTAAGTCAAAATCTAGAGGGGTTATTTGCAATTTCTCCTTAATTTTATATTGTTCAACTAATTTAAACTTGAATCATAGATACTTGAGAATATTGATCATTTTGGATAAACTTATAAGGTTTATAAAGCATGCCATGCCATGTTCTTGCACAATGACTATGATGCATTTCAAGTAATATGAGTACAAAAGATAAGTTAGTGTTGAAGTATGATT
The DNA here is from genome assembly GCA_024138015.1 of Lumnitzera littorea. Taxonomy (NCBI): domain Eukaryota; kingdom Viridiplantae; phylum Streptophyta; class Magnoliopsida; order Myrtales; family Combretaceae; genus Lumnitzera; species Lumnitzera littorea. The sequence continues at coordinate 23,402,008 of JAMXBB010000004.1, forward strand.
CTCAATAAAGAAGAAATAATTTAGGGAGAGAACAAAGATAACAAATGAGCAAGCTTGTTTTCCTTCTTCTTCTTCTTCTTCTTCTTCTTTTTTTTTTTTTTGTGAATGCCCATACTAATTTATTAAAATTAAGATTACAATATTTTGAGTATATAATTCCGCCATTTGATGATTAGGATTCCAAAGCTACAACAAATCTTATTCCTTATCATATTATTAGAATTACTATTTCTTAAAACATATATTACCTCTTTTGGTATTTTCTAGAATTTAAACATCTTGAAATGTTTAAATAGAGGCAAAAATAGTGTCTTAGCTATCTATAGTAATAGAGGAAAGAAGAATCTCGAGTTTCCTATTTGACTTAACCCCCCACTCCCCATCCCGACTAAAAATTTGACATTAACATTATCATCATTCATGACGATAAGAAGGAAGCTTCAATTAATGTTGAAGAAAACATATAACTTTGTATGCTTTATCTCATAATTCAACTAAGTAAATTAGGAATAAGTTATGTGAACTCATGAAAGCACAACTCTAGTAGAAGATATAAGAATTGATATATAGATGTGGGAATACGAGCTCTTTATGATTTAGCCTAGCAAAAGGATAAAAGATGTTTTGATCTTTTTTTGGCTATTATTAGTAATGAATTAACATCTCTTGGTATAATTTTTCTAACCTTGACATTATGAGAAAATCTTGAGAATTTTTCTTAGGGCAAGGGATGTGAAAAAGAGAACCATAAGGAGGCTCTTGAATCTATCTAAGATGAGCTTGCACAATCCAAAATGCAAATTAGTGTCATATGAATAAGTCTAATTATGATGGTCAGGACATTGACATATTGGCTAGATGACTCAACAAAGTTTTAAAGAAGAAAGGTAAAAAATCCTTAAATTTTAATAAAATTGTAACACTCTGAGCTCAAGGCACTATAAACCGTTACATGTCCCTAGTAATCTATTGACACATCAGGCTTAATGAGCAACTAAATTATCTACAATTTTATATATAACTTCACAATTCTCATTCAATTAAGTCTCAAAGTAATTGAAGTCATAATTAAATCTTTTCAAAATATGGTAACTGAAATAAACATAAATAACTAAACACTCGTGCTTTCAATTAACAAACAAAAACTCTCAAGTCATAAGTCTATATAATCTCTTTCTCTAGCTGATCATAACTCGTTACAGTAATAATAATAGTACTCTCTAGTATCCTCATCCTAATAGTAATAATATATGTCCCCATTATCATCATAGTCAACTTACTTATCTAGAGTCCTTGTAGTTGAAAAAGAAAGTGCAATGAGCTAACACCAAGTACAAAAACCCATATACACAAGTACATGACATGCAGCGATCAATATAATATAAGCAATTATGTAACAAGAATAAATCAAACAATAAATTGTTATATATTTAATTAAGTTAACAATCAATACAGCTCAAGATTACTCGCGATTAACCCAAAATATGGAGTATCTCAAACTCTATGTATGGTTCCTAGTTAGGAAATTGGCATTGTAGCCCCCTTCTACATTGATATTAGGACATTGGCACTATAGCTCCCAAACGTTACCTAACTTACATGGTTCTAGGACATTAGTTCTACGATCCCCAAGCACTAACCTAAACTACCTCGTATCATATCAAGGGGGGACTCTACAACAGACAATGTCCCTCAAAGTTCAACAAGGTATCACTTCAAGGACATTGGTACTACAACCTCCTAAGCCCAACCAAACACAAGAAAGAAACGTATTTTATTCCAATTAATTATTAATCCAGTTTAATTTAACTAACCTAAACAAGCATAAGCAACAAACAAGATTCCAAATACCTAGGTTTCGGGTACAATTCATAGAATCTACTTTTGATAACTTTTCAAGATCAACACCTAAATAAATAAACAAGAGTAACTCCTTTTAGGCTCTATTCTTAAGTTATACATTCTTAACTAAGTATTTTTACTTATCTCCTTAAGTTACTAAGTCCAAATTTCATTAGCTTGAGGTTTAAGGATCTATTTAGGCTTCTATAGATGAAAAGGTTAAGATAAGATTGGGTGTTAGAAAAAACTAGAAAAGATTGGGAAAAGAGGTCTACAAGAACACATCCAAGGTTCATGGATGTGTTCTTAGACCGTAGTCCTTCCCTTAGATAAAAACTTCAGTTCACGCCTATGATCAACTATACTACAAGACCATAACTTGTGTTCACTACCATGATCCTTGGTCGTGTTCCTCTTAGCACCAAATTTTCTTTTAATGCTTCAATTAAGATTCTTAACGATAGGTCTATGGGTAAGACCACAACCGTAGTCCTTGCCCGTAATCTTCCTGTTCGTAGAATTCTCTTTTATTTTTAAATCCAAACTCCTCTTAATCAATCAAATGCAAACCTAATACATCCGATACTCTAAAATCTTCCTCAGGTTTGTTTTTCTCCATCAACTAATGACATAGAACAATTAGGTGTATTCTAAATCCCCATCAATCGAATAAAACAAATTAAACAACAAGATCTTAACTTGATATAAAATGCCTGAAGAAACAAGCAACCTGTACCGTACAAGACTTGATTACCATGCCTAACTAGGTACATACATGCAATACAATAATTCCACTTAAGATAATAACATTGAATTCAATCTTTATAAAACCAAAGATTTAAATAACACTCATCGAGTTAACGTTTAGATCATGCCTTAATGTTTGCTTTGTGATCTTCTTAATCCATGCATTTCCATAACTCTAAAACAACTCTTAACAATAAGAAATTACGGAAATAAAACCCCAAAAATGAGTGAAATCGTTTCATAACGGGCTATGTTAGCCTTATTACTCTTATGTTTCTTGAGAAGGTTCTGCAAAACAACAAGGTAAGAAAATGAGCCCTAAGGTTTTGCAATAAGCTTTTATACTAAAGAGTAGAAAAGACCACCTTTCTCTTCTTGTAGTTCTAATATTACTTTTCCTACCCTATGTAACAACTCTTACATTTTAAGAGAGGGAACTTTCATCATCAAGGTACTTTTTGGTGTAGTGGCTCGGAGTGGCTTGGAGTACGTTGAAACTTTAAAGTTAAGCATGCTTAGGTTGAGTCAATCCCAAAATGGTTAATCTCATGGGAAGCTGTTGCACCGGGGGACAAAATCGTGAGGAGTTCTAAATCCACAATCTGTTAATTCGTGCTGAAGGATGATGAGGGCTTGTCATGTGAGGTCACTTCCTTTACCTCTCAAGATGATATAACCTAACTTAAGCGAATAAGATCCATATTTATTGTGCTGTTACACAGTTCTATCTTCCATATGCTCGTAAGTTACAAGAACTTGTGAGATGGCATCTAGTTGTTCCCTAGTTAGAAAGGTTTCCAACTGTTTGATGTTCCATTCTCCCTTCCATGCCTTCTAATGTTACTTACCTTTAAATCAAGCACTCTACATCATGTACCACAAATGATAATCTAAATTTAGGCAAAGAAGGGAGCCATAGATCATTCCATACATTCACTTGATTCCCTTTCCTTACTTACCATAAAAAGTAATCTTCAATGATCTCTTTACCCACAAAGATGCTTTGCTAACATAAAGATGCTCTACCTCCTCTCTTAGCTTCAAGAAAGCTAGATCTTGGGAAAGTATACACTTTTATGCAATCTTCCCCATGGATTATTTGGTCTATTTAATAGTCTCTAAGCTAACTTTCCTAACAATACTTTATTAAAGTCAGCTACTTCTCTAAAATAAGAGCCTCCATAGGTTTAGGGATTGACATTTCTTTGCATTTCTTCCAATGTAATTTCCTCCTTGAAGAATCACAACAACCAATCATATCACTTTTGAATCTTTTCTTTTAATGCTTTAATGTAAAGGGCAAAGTTAAAAAAGAAAGAAACACCCTAAAACACCAAAACCTTGCTATGATACTTATTACATCCTTATAGCATAAAGATGGGAAATGGGAAATGGAAAACGGTTATAGCATAAGTCAAGATGGCAGGAGTTCCAAACTAAATTAAGACCTTCTTGAGACAAGAAAAGATTTTTCCATCCTTGTAATTTGGAGGCAACTTTAGTCTTAGTGAAAGCTAAAGCTTCACTTTTGGACCTTCCCTACTCTGGAGTCCCAAATATTTACTAGGTCTATTATCAGGATTAATATTTGACAAAACAATACACTCTTACTGAACATTCTTAAGGGTATTCTTACTAAAAATAATGGAGGAGTTTTTTAAGGTGTAAACCCCATGATGGGCACTAAATGTTGATGATAATTTTCTATTTAACTTGATCTTAGGCTTTCTTGAGCCTATAAAACAATAGGAGTCATCAGAATGGGAGTTGAAGTTCCCTCCATGCAATTGCTTTGATGCATAAGTAAATTTATGATCAATAATAGTAACCTAATAAGTCGTAAGAATGGGAATCTTTTCTTTTTTAATCAAGAGAATTCTTTCCAAATGTCTTTCAATAATTCTCTACGATAACCTTAACTTATGATTCTTATAAAGACGATGTCTACATCGATTGCCTTTGATGATCTTGCGAGAGATTTTAGTTTAGAGAAGCGTTCAAATAAGGATGACGAATTGCCCCTAAGGTCTCCAAAGTGAAAGAGATGAGAGATTAGGATGAGTTTAAAATATAATATAGGTTTTATAATGTGGAGGGTTAAGGTTTTAAAAGTTAAGAAAAGGGTCAAGAGTAGTCGAGGCACTTAAACAAAATTTTGAGGTTATTAGCAATAATAATGAAAATTTTTAGTTAAAATTATTTTATAACAATGGTTTTGTTAAAATATTTTTATAAACAAGGTTTTCACCAAAATTATTTCAGCAAATAATATCTTTTTAATTTTTATAAGATTAAGGTATTTAAAAAACATATAAAAATGACCACATTTGTTAAAATAGAATAAAATTAGGTTATGAATCTTTTAAGAAGGTGTTTATTGCTTAAATAATTTATAACTTTTTTAAATAAACAAGGGTTGTGGTATAAAATAATTAAAAGGTAGTTATAGACATTTCAACTTTGATTGAGCATTTTGAACAAAAGTCATCTACTTTCGCCCATTATGTAACTTTACGCCTTAAAAAAGCGGTTGTTAAGTTTTACAATCTTTATAAGCTATAATTCTTAATGTCTTGCATAGTATCTTTAAGTATTGGGTATTTGTTAACTTAAGAGAAGTTGTATGGATTTAGCTTAAGTGGGATGTTATATGTTTGATAGATGTGCCTTTAGGTTTATAACTCAAATGAAAATATAATTAATGATATGTGCATGCACTGAGAGTAGTAACCACTTTGTTAGGTAAGTCATGTACCATGCATCTACCACTGCTACAAGATGACAATTAAGCATTGATTTTAGTAACCATTTTTTATGGGAATGCTACCGGTATAGTGAAATCACGACTGATGTAGGTCTAGGAACTTAGAGAAAAGTTATCAATGGACCGTTGTTGTGGTATGGAATATTGTTGCAAGCTGAGGTAGTAGATCGAGCCATCAAATGGTTGGTACAAGCCGAACCCAATATGAGACGATTTGAGATTCATGGATAGCATGTATAGGCCTTGAGACACTAGGGATGTTGTTCATTGGAATGTATTATCGCCCTTACTTAAATTAAGGTTGGGCAAAAAAACCGCGAATCACGGATCAAACCTTGAATTGAATCGAATCGGAACGGAAAATCGGTTTTTTTGCAAGGTTCGGTTCGGTTGTATATAAACGGTTACCGAACCGAACTGAACTGTTTAGTTAAATAAAAAAAATTATGCAATTATTTTATACTTTTTTATATTTTTTTCCATCAATCTTCATAAATTTCATCAAATTTTTCATATTTTGTTATTCTTTATCATAACTTTGTACCAAATATTAAAATTAAGTTAAATAAGTTTCATTTAAAATTTCATATTTATTAGAGATAAAAATATTTACTAAAAATTCGATATAAATAGTTTGAGCTATAGACTGAACCGAATCAAACTGGTTTTATTTAAGTTCGAAAAACTTATGAATCAAACTGTATGGTTAGATTTGATTTAAAAAAAAAAAAATTGAACCATTATCTAAGATTTAGTTTGGGGGGGAAGGTGTAGGGGTTGCAAACTGGACCGAACCAAACTGTACCCTTCCCTAACCTAAATAAGATAAGTAACTAGAACTACATTTGCTATATGTTATTGATTGTATATTTGTGTGCATGTGTGCGTTATATGTATAAAATAGGAATGCATGCGATATGCGATTTGCGTATATTTATTATTTGTAGCAAATTTTCTTACTAAGTGTTATAGCTCAAACATGTTTGAGACCTTTACCTCTCGTGCACAAATGTTTATGATAAGTGCATTACTATGATAATCTAGAGTATAACATATGGATTGGTGGTTAGTATGATCGTAATCATCCTATGACTCCAATTTTTAGCATGCCTTGATATGGAAATTATGTCATTGATAAATTCATAAATATCATCTTATGTATGTTTTGGGTACAATTTTATATAAACCGTTTACTTTTATAAATCTTCTAAGTGATATATAGATTTATTATCAACTTACGAGAAAGATGTGAGCTCTTCATTATTTGAATATTGTGTATGTGTTTATTTATAGATTCTAATAAGCATAGTTGTTAATTCTTGCATATTGTTGTCACGTCTAGAAATGTGCCAAACTATTATAACCTAATTGTCTCAAAGCATAATAACTTCTATAGGGCAACATCTCCAATTTTGCTTACAAGCATTCAGATCAATCCTTGCATTAGTGAAATTCAAGATGCCAAATCCGTAGGGCAACCTATAATGAATGATGAAATGAAAAATGTTATAGACTATATTAAGTCTCTAATTAAACAAACGATTGATAAAAGATTATGGAATGCAAAGTCTACATTGTTATAATCTCTATGAAATGCCCACTGATAATTATTGATTTGCTAAAAAAGGAAAAAAGAAAAATCTCTAAGAAGGTGGCCGTGTATCTCTTGGCTTCATCTAGTTGATGGAGTTGATGTTGATAGTCGTCAAGATTCATTAGGTGGTATGGAATCCAATCTCTAACTTCTACACATAACAAAAGAATACAGTTCTTGGAATGTTGTGGCTTAGAGTAGTGCACCTCATTTGTGGGAAGCATAGAATAAGAATAAACTTTATTACATTCTATTTCTCAATAATTGCAATTCTTTTTGAGCTTTATTCCATTTGATAATACAAGTGCATTACTAATGATTAATCCCAAATACAAGGGAAGGAGAAGAGACCACTAGCTCATACTTAAGAAAAGGAATTCAAGAGAGGAGGGGGCGGTAACCTATAGCTCTACTTGAAAAAGCACAAAATACTAGTAAAATTAACAAAAAAGACCTTAACTTTAGAACAAATTAATTTTGAAATGTATTACTAGCATGTCTAAACTTTACCTTTTTTTACAATTAATTATCAAAACTTTACCTATTTTTATAATTAACTACTTATTACAAATACTATAAATGACCTCCAAAAGATTACATATAGTTAATTATAAAATGAGTAAAGTTCAAATACAAAAATACAATATTCACCTGTCTAGATGTAACCATTCTCAAGAATAATTATTGTAGCATGTGGTCTCAAAATAATAGTTGCTATCATTTTTTGCCAAGGAAAAGAAATATGTAAAGTTCTCTTTTGCAAATGAGGACCACGAAGAATTGCTTACAAAAGTTGGCCATATTTATACAAGATTAATTTTTGGTTAATTAATGATGGGGGTAAAATAGCCTAAGTAAGCTTAGTTTTTATATACGCTTAGTGAGCAAAGTAAAAGACTTATATGTTCAGTCCTAACATGGTATTTTTTTTAACCCATAATTGTAACTTTCTAAATTATATATCCCCATGTTTTTTCAAGTGAAGTCAATATTGTGAGAAAAGACTTGAAAATTTTGCTTTTTACTGTGCTCCTTTACTTGATGGAAAATGGATAAAATGTAGAACCCATTTTTAAACGAAGCAAAATATAAATCTAAAAAGAAATAAATTACAAACATCTTCTAAACTTTAAGTTAGGTATAGAATAATTAAAAAAAATCTAAATATTACAAATTATCCTCTAAATTTTTAGAAATTAATAACATAAAGGACTTTTTTAATTAAAAAATACTAAGATTACAATTGAGGAGATATTAAAGTCTTTAATAAGTCTAATGGGGGCATTTTTGTGTTAAGATCAAAGTTTATGAAATCATATAATCTCTTGTCATTTATTAATTTTAAAAAATTATTTATAACATTTAAAATTTAAAAATATTATCCTAGATTAAAATTTGTAGAGTTATTTTGCATTGACGCGTTTTTCCTTTCTCCGTTCCAAAAGCATAATCTAACCGTTTCGATCTCTTTTCCTAATGTCAACAGTACTATATAACATATTCTGATGAGCAGTACTACGTGTTGGCCTGCCAAGAACGACCTTGTCTCAGTGTACTACTTTTAACCTAAATAATTCACATACCAACGACGTTGAACGACACGCTCCATACGTACCTCTCGATTCCCGAGCTGGCAGATGACGGAGACTGCGATAGAGCTCCCCTTCACGGAGAAAAAAAAACAAAAAAATGTAGTAGGTATTATCTCTACGCGGATATTTAGATGATATATAATTATTAATTATATTTAAATATATAATGATATAAACAGTAGTTTTATTTTTTTATATTATATGTTATTATTATTATATATCTAAATATAGTTAATAATTATTAACAATAATTTCTTATCACTTAAGCTTAGGAGGCTTAAACCCACTATGATGCAATGATAATTAATTCGTCCCTTTTAGGCTAGATGGAGAGCCCCAAGACCCTCTCTCTTTTCCCAGACCTCTGTTTCGTGCATCTACTTAGTTGAGCCTTAAGCAAGGTGAAGTTGCTTACCCTTCACAAGAGATCATGCTCGAAGATCTAGCAAGGCCATGAGATGAATACTTCTACTACTATCTATTTGCTTTTCTCTCTCCTCTCTATTGGCCAAAAGACCTCTTCTCGAGTGATCTACTACTTGATTTCTAAAATTAAGGTAGTCGTCTATGATTGATAGGACTATCTTATTAATCCTCAAATATAACGAATAATAAATGAGGTGTCTCATCAATGTAGGCAACATTGCCCCTTCGAAGGAAGTACTTGCCAATCTCGTCGTGATACATACCTAAAAACGTACTTTCATCTCTAAACCTATAAATACCAGCAAAACTCTTAAGTAAGGAAGAATCTTTTCCAATCTCAATTCTACGACCTCAACTCTCGAATTAGAATAATTTATCTCCCGAGAATCTTCTCTCTTCCTATTTATACTACTCTAGTTTTCTTCCCTTTTTATACTAACTTAAATATCGAAAGACTCTTATTGACTTAGCCACATGAGTTGTTTGTAGGTATAGCTCAATCATGGTTTATCAATTGATCAATGTTAACCTAAAGGACATAACACATCCTAATAAGAACAATATCACCATTAATAATACGCAATATGTATTTACATAACATGTATTATCTTAATAATAAATGCTCTCAAAGTATAGGCATAGGTTTTTTAAAGAAAATCTTTTAGAAGATATTGCTCATAAATTTATTTATATATTATGAAAAAAAAAAGTATAAAAATATATGATAATTCTTTTTTTATTTGATGACGAGTGCACGTTAATATTTTTCAAGTGAAAAATCAGTAATCACAGAAAAAGATAAAGATGGAGAAAGGCAAGTCTTCACGGTTTCCTTTAGTCTTGGGACACATCGCCGAAAGTCCCAAGTTAAGAGCGATTTTTGACTTGGTCCATGTTGTCGTTTAGTATTATCGTAGGAGAGAGGTCGTGAATAAAATTCGAGACATGGCATCTAAACAAGGCGACAAGACAACCATGTCTATTAAAATGTACCTATCGTTGAAGTTGGTTTATATTTTTTATGTTAACTGGTATGGTCCTCAATGCGTATGGGTATTTGTTTGGCAATGAATGGGTGTGTGGTCCAAAGGAAGTATATATGATTTATTTCCTTGCTCTATATTTTGTGAGGAAGGGATCATAGAATCTAACATATTTCATTTCAAGAAAACTTTCACCTCTCTTGCTAAACAGATCATTTGAGAAACTTAAATTATTTAAAATAAATAGTTGCAATTTTTAAAGCACCGATTCATATTATAAAATAAACAAGTGCATTCAGGAAGTATATATATATATGTGAAGTGTGATTATTAGGAATTATAGCCAACTGTTAAGCTACTTGGCCATGGACGAGTACAAGATGATAGATTGGTGGCCATAGTTCATAGTGAAATTATCCATACAATAATTTCACTCTGACTTACAATTATAGTACTTGTTCTAAGACATTTACGTTACTAAAAATCTAAAATTATACCGAAGTAATACTTGTAATAACTTGGAAAACAACAACAGAATTTCTTGTAACATAAAAGAAAATTTTTAATAAATGTCTGGTTACTCATTAAAATGATTAGCTAAGAGGTGCCATAAAAATCAGTAATGATCTTTATGAGATATTATTGTAAGACACTATATTTGTTGGAAATGTAATGAGGCATAAATGTTATAAAATGCCTCAAAAAAGTTTTTAAGAAATTAAATGAATTATGGGTGTAAATGAAGGATTTCTAAACAACATGTCATAAGAAACTAATTTTTGTATTCACAAAACATTTTGTTATTAATTGAGTTTAAGTATATATAAAACTTTATCTTTATCTTATTCGAGTATATCGAATGTATTATTTTCTAAATAATCAAGCCCAAAGTCAACCATAGCCTGTTGAGTAATATTGTAAGTCAAATTTGAGTTTAAAAGATAACTTGCTTAAGCTTATGTTTTAAATTTATGAGTTGAGCTTAGTTGCACTCTACTTGATTTGATTCATTGTGACCCTCCTCGAAAGTACTCATAGTAAAATTACATATTTTTTTTTTATAAATTTGAATTTCCAATGACATGACAATTTACATAAAACATGTGCAATATCCAGCTTAATATAGCATGAAGCATGTATTAAACTTCATAAGGTACTAGCATATATTAGTTGTTTTAGTACTCTACCTAAGTTTTCCTCAAAATTAAAATGAGAGTCATAAAGAGTCTTAAATTCTCTCTCTCTTTTTTTATTAATTGAGTATTTAAAACTTTTATCAAGAATCCTTGCAAAATAATGAAATTGACTCATCACAATGCCCCGTAATGTTTCGCTATTTTAATGCCTTATCTTGTATCTATTTTATTCATGTCTTTTATTTTGAATTTTAAAGTTAAACGTCTCTTAGTTTTATTAATGTCACCCTTATTTGTTTTGAGTATTGGAAAATCATCCACATACAAACAAATAATAGCATTATATAATTATTATGCATCATTTTAGACATTTGTAAAGTTGTATGCCAAAAGTGAGACATTTAAGCACTTAATTTGATTACTATACCTACCCATCATTTGTTACTTAACTCTTTTTACATTAGGATCAACAAATGTTTTCCTTAGGTCTTCTACTCTCCTCTCATGTCTCCTTTCTTCTTCCCTATCTCTTTCCTTAGCTCCACTAGTCCTATTATTTTGCCTCCCACTACTTACTTTGAAATAGTTTGAGGTAGCCAACATAAAAGTAGTAGCCTGTGTTATATCGGGGTTCCTCCTTTTCTACTACCTTACCTTCAGAGTCAACTAAATTTTATGATCTAAGGTATCGAGTGGCTATAGATTCATAATGATCACATTATACTTTGCTCCTTAAGCTCCTTTACTTCATATCTAATGATCAACATCTCAAAGTCTTCACTTGGTCATCAACGAACATATCTCCCTACCTTAAATTTGTACCTTTAGAAATTTATCTTGTTGATAATGATGTAAACTAAATCTCTTATGCATTAGCCACTTTATCTCCTTCCAAGTAGTTACTTCTTTATTTTCCATCCTATACCCATTAGGTTTTCATCTTCATCTAACACAATGCACCATATCCCATGATTTTAGAGCACCTAATCTCACATTTATTTGCTCATCATATTCATAATATTTCAAACCTTCTCGACTTTTTGTTTTCAACTAAGATACTCATTGATTAAGCTATTACCACCAAATGGTAAAATTTTCATCTTAATTTTCTAAATATGATATGCTACGAAATCAAAGTTCTAATATTTCACAAAAGAGGGGAATGTGCATTAAGCCAAACTAACTCAAGTATCGAAGAGCTTTATAGGTTTATGCTTTTAAATGGTTAAATGAGGATGTGAATGTGAATATAGTTGGATATAACTCATCAACAATAAACACAAGTTAGGTTTTGTAATTAGAATATGGTTTGATGTTACTCAAAAACACTAAACTAATCACAAGTTTTACTAGAAAATAGATATTACATGTTATTTTCTAAAAGATGGTTTACTACAATCAATAATTGATTGATAAGAACTCATAAATTGAAAAGTAAAGTAAATTCACTAAGTAATTAAAGATAACTCTTAGTATAAGAGAAAGTAGAAAGATAGAAATGTAAGATAACTAACGATCATGTTGATAATATTTACGATGTAATATAAGTAAAATCTATATACACTAAGCCTTAAACCCTGGTGGCAAACTTTTAAATATGTATAAAAGCATTAAACCTAAAAGTGGCCTATTAGGGCAAATAAGTAAAATAACTAAACTGGATTAATAAACCTATGCATTTGAGCGTGATTCTGAGCTAGTAATTAAGACTATTGGAAGTTGATTGGACACAAGTCAAAGCTAATTAGTTGTGCTACCAAAGGTGTTTAAGCGTTTATACTTCACAATTCCTAAATAGTTTAAACCGGTCAACTTGGACAAGCTAAGGAATGATTTTAGGCTAGGCGATGATTAGCTTGGTGCAAGACAATCTCTTCTTAGAATGTTGAGGTATGGGTACTAGTATTCATAAGATATAAGCTTCGAATTGAGCTTGAGGGCTTGAGTAAGGTTAGTGAGCTTCTCTTATTATTGGGCTGGCCTAGTTAACTTGTCTTTACTTTGTAGAGTTGAACTTAACAAGATCTACATTTGATAGGTTAGTACATCTTGGCAAAAACTATGGAGCTTTGTTAAAGGTCAAGTAAATCGATAAAACTTGAACCTATTCTTCTATCTATTGCTTAATAGGTTCGATTTCTTCTCTAAATTATGTCTTTGCCTAGTAGCTAAGTGCCTAAGTGTAGAGCTTAGATTCTTAGGGAAAGTGGTTAGGCTGATGACGCCATTGTTATTCCCAAGATGAAAATGAGTTGCTCTTAACTTTGATTCTTGCAACCCTACAATATAGGTCTAGGAGTGAATGGCAAACAAACTTTACTTCCCTTTTCTCTTCTTGACCAAGGCTATGTAGTCCTTTTGTAGGTCCTCTACACTTATGAATAACAATTTAAAGTTCTTTCCATCTTTCTTGAAGGAATAAATGTTGTAGAGATGATCATATGTAATACGTCAATCATATTCTTGTGGTCATCTAAGTATTATGTAGGCAGTATTGATAGGTACCACATCAAGATCTGACTCATCTTTGTACTCCGCAATGTTAAACGGCATCCTAATTTGTTTATAGACATGTTGTCACGCCCCGAACAAGAAGAGTCATAACAGTCCCGCCGTGTAAACTAATCTAAGATAGAAGCTGACCTCACAGCTGCTATCGTAGACGCAGTTTACACAAGGCGCACAACTCAACCAGCTTGAAACGTCTGTTCTGACATCTGTTAATATCCAAACCTGTGGTAGAGCTTTAACAAAATACTTGTTCTATACAATCTGTAGTTTAGTACTACAACAGTAATTATACAACATTTCACGTCCAAGGGTAAGGATTACAATCAGAGTCTTTTAAAAACCACAGGTTATACGATTTATATACAATAAGTTAGAAAACTAGTGGGCTCCCAGGGAATTCCCATTTAGTTTTCTTCAAAACTTAAGGACAAAGCAAAAGCTCAGGTTCAGTTAAATTCCTCGTTCCTCACTTTCCCACACAGCAGCACACTAACCTGAGAACGTTGGTACCGGAACATCTTTTATCTTCACTCAGTACCTGCAAAAGAGTCTGTAGGGGTGTGAGCACAACTAGCTCAGTAAGTGGGGCGGAGTCAGAAGAGTACTATACAATCACAAATAAGGTTAATAATTATGATGAAATGCAATGCAATCACTCAAATGAAAACATCGCACAGTGTTAACCGGTCCACTGTGAGGTTAGAGAAATTTCATCCGCTCCAACCCGGATTGAGGAGTTTCATCGCGACTAAAGTTAAACCAAACCCAGGCTTGTGCAATGGAGAACACCCCCCTCCCAAGACCGCCTTCGAACCACGGCCCCCAACCTTGCCGCGACCTCCTCGCCTATCACTTAGTTCGACTAAGGATGGGGAAAGGACCATTTCAGCTATCCTCATCGAAGGAAGTCGGTGTTTGGCTTAACACTCTTAATCGTTTCCCCTAACGGGTGATTATGCGTGACCAATTACACTTTAGTCGAATAATCATTAGTGATAATCAGAGGTGACCAATAAGTTCACACAATACAGAATCCATGCAAATATGCAGAACAGCACACCAAGGAGTTGAACTCCTGTCACAACAGAGTATCATTTACACACATAGCATGCGCATAATCATCTAACTACAAACACAACCAGAAGTACTCTTGGGTCTCCGGATACTTTTAAAATAGTACCCAAACAGCGGCGAAGCTACCATCCCAACTTACTTGTTCAGACGTTCGTTATTTCTGACTTGAATTGTCAGCCGTCTTTGGAAGGTCCTAATTACACAAAAGGTCTAAATTTAGTTTTCGTAATAATTACGAAAACATTAGGGTTTAATCTAAAATGGATATATATATATATATATATATTATTTCCATAATATACTGTCATGTTATTAAATTATTAATCATTAACATTATACATCATATTTACTATTACGTATTATATATCGTTTTGATCGTATCGAAACGTACTTTTTATTTATTAATTCACGTTTTGATTCCGGTAGAGTTACCGAAATGTGTATATTCTTGAATATGTTATAGATATAAGCTAGTTTGCTTAAGGTTATCCGATTTCAACAAAACTAGTGTCATTGAGTTCGTATAGACTTAACGACACATCTTATGAGTCCTGTTCTTAGAGATGGATTTTAACGGGTAGTTTGAATTTTTAATACAATTATACATAATTATATAAAAACGACCGTATTATGCATAATTTACAGTTTTAAATTATATTTTATCCAATTTGTCCTTATATTGTAATAATATAAGTATTATTCAATTTTAATACACCTAAAGTACATCCCGATCAGAAAATATTAATAATTGTAATAAAATCTCTATTTAACCCAATTCGACTAGCGATCTTATATATAGGTTTTATTTATCTATTTTACTCATTTTAGTCTATTAATATTACAAATACATCCCGACTTGTAATTTAAGCTATTTTACTTAATAAATTCGTAGTAAATAGTTCGGATCACCTAATAATTCCCCGAAAATTTCTATGGACTTCTAAAAATATAGGGAATTCAATTATCACTCGGTTTCAAGTTTTCAACCTATTGCCTATATTTTCGTATTGACGATTTTACCCCTAAATTTGACTAATTATCCAATTATAATTCTTTTAGCATCCAATTAATTCCAATCTGACTCAATACCATTATTATTTATTATAGATCAGTACATGTCCATTTCATCAATTAATTTCATAATTTCCTATTAAATTCATAATTTCAGCCTATTTTCGGACCAATTTCAAGCCTAAAAATTCAATAAATATTAAAATCATTCAAATAAAAATTTGGGCTACGTAGAAATTACCCATATATCATACTCATCCTACACAAAAATTTTCAGCTAGAAACAACATCATATAGTATATTTATTTCACTAATATATATTCGGATGAATTACAGATTTCTTAATGAAGTATATTAAATATTACGAATTTTTCAAAAATAAAAATATCACATGAAAGCATGTCTAAAATAACCTAAGTGTAATTTTTTTCATAATTTTCTGGGCGGATTTACTATTTTTTAGAAATTATTGAAAAACAGGGCAGAAATTTGACCTTGGTGTTCTTGGGTGCTCCGGTGGCCGGCGGCGGCTGGGCGGTTGTCGGACGGCTGGCGCGGTGGGTGGACCGTGTGGGGTTGGCTGGGTTTCACAGCAGATCTACTCTAGGTTAGGTTTCCACACTTTCACTAATTTTTCTGTTTTTTTCTAAATTTGTTTTTTTTTCTACGATTTTTTTTCTAATTTTTCTTTCCGATTTTCTCTGATTCCAAATTGCTAAAACTATCTTGTCTGATGATCTTGGCTTTTTATAGTGCTTCAAGGTCGGTTTAGGAATTTTTCTTTAATTAATTCATATTTTCTTTTCCAATTTTTTTTTTTTTTTTTTTTTATGCATGAGGTGTCCAAATATTATACATTCACCTTTTGAATCAGCATTGCAATTTCATCCTCCTGCCACGCCTCCTTCCAATATTATTTAATTAATTTTTCTTTTTCTTTTATTAAATAATTACTTAAATATAGATATTATATGTTAGAATTAATTATTTTAATTAATATACAAGGTTATACCTTATGTAATAACATGTGAAATATATAACTTTACTCATATAATTAAGTTTCTAGCATATCTTTTATTTTTAGAATACATTCTAAGGTTAATTTCATGAATTCAACACAATATATATATAATTACTCAATTTAAAGTTAATTTACGAGTATAATTATTATTTGTACCGGGTATACTAAAAAAATTACGTGTATTTTTTTATAGTAAATTATACTACATTATCTCATTTTATAGCTCAATTAACTTATCTCTAAGTTCTCGTTGTAATCTAAGTTCAATTTTAGGAGTTCTGAACATTTTAGGGCTTTAGTAAATACTCCAATTTCTAAGGGCAAAATTGGGATTTCGGATCGTTATTACTAAAGTCTAACTTCACTGTAATATCTCGACTAACTTTTTCATTCTAGTTGCAAAGTTTGGGCTCAATTGGATAAGTTACCCTAAAAGCCCTAAATCTGAGCTCGGTTATCCTAAACTCAATTTTGGAAGCTTACACATGTATCATGCCTAGTCATTAAATCGTTGTAATCCATATGGCTTTGGTTGTTGGGAGGTCAAAAGCTTCATCCTTTCTTCTAGTTTGGCAAAGAAAACATTGGCACAACTTCTACTATCTATAATGATGGCACAACATTCATGATGTAATAGGTTTAAAACAAGTTTTCCCTTTGACAAGGGTCTTCCTTTAGATGGTCATTTAGAGCTTGTTAACTGACCACGAGAAGTTCACCTTCTTCCGACTCGATGTACATGTACTTGAGGTACTTAAAGCACCTCATAAAGCTTTGTCCTTGATACTTTCTCTTTCTTAGCCTTTCACAGTTCAAGTTTAGCTTAATTGGGCTCTCCTTTCTCTATACTCTTCTCAACTTTTCTCCTTTGTTCATACTTCTCATGCTTAAGGCTCGTTAGTTGTGGTTGTAGTGGAGGTAGCTTTTGGTGTCTTTTTGCATCGCTATCTTTTAACCTTGATGGCTAGATGGATGTTATCTTCTAAAGTGTTGTATAGTTACAATTCGCTACGTAAGCTTAGTCTTCCTATGAATTTAGAAATGTTTTGTTCTTGCAACTCTTACAACTTGCAATGCATCATTAGAGTCTCAAGCTCTTGTAAATATTCTTCTACGCTAGATCTACCTTGCTTCAAATATTGGAAGGTATGTGGCATCTCTTGCTTATAGTAGGTTGAAACAAAATGTTGACTCATTAGCCTCTTCATCAATTTCTGAGATTACATTAGTGCTTCTCCTTCGTCTCCTCACTTAATGACCAACTTGTCCCACTATAAACTTGCATACCCAACAAATGATAGAGAGGCAAGCTTGAGCTTAGTGTGATCATGACACTCACAACTCAAAGACCTTCTCAACTTGAGATGATGATCCCTTTAGCATGCCTCTTATTGGCTTATCTCCATCACCTCCTTCCTCATTATGGAAATTCTCATCTTTATTTCTCTTTAATTCATCTACTTCCCTTCTAATTTGAATTTGAGGCCACCTCTCTTATGTGTAGCCACTCTAATGGCTTCCATAATCGTTACAAGACCTTGCATCATCAATGGGTAAGCTCTTGAAGTCTTGCTTAATTGTCAACTTATGAGCATTATCCATCCCTATTTGGTTATGGCCATCTCCTAAGCGTATATTACTAGTTGTACCTCCATATACACTCTCATTTGACATCCTAACTAAGAATAATCAATTCTATTTGTAAGGCTCACTTAGGAATTTTATCAAATAAGTGATGTACTCCTAATAGCTTGGACATCTCTAATGCAAATTCTAGCACAACTTGACTCTAGTGAATCAATAACACAATGCAATACTCTTAACTATACTAAAAGTAACTCATATAGCATAAGAACAACATAATTGCGCATCATTCTTCACAATCACACACCTCTATTGCTCCCGGTTGAACTAATACTCTAAATCTAAATAATTAAGATGTAAGAAAGATGATACTAAGCCTGCTTACAATCATAAATTACTTAGGTGCTATTGTTTTTAGAGTTTTGTATTAAGTTTCAATGGATACGAATAGGTATATTGATGGATGTTACTTATTAGGAATAAAACTATCCTAAGAGTATCTAAATTGACGTGACTTATGATTTGAACAATTCGATGTTTGTCATAATTCTATGATTGAACGAGATATGAAGGAGAACTCTACAATAGGGTTTAAAGGTATAGCAATTTCTTCACAACTCATAAATAAGGCCGTAATATAGTCTAATTAGTAATAAGGGAAAAATGGTTTATAGAAACAAGTAAAACATACAAAAAATAAAAGTACAAGAAATGCTGGCCCCCTTTGATGCTTAGGTGCTGCCATGTGGTTAACAACAAGTAGTATCCAATGGCTAGTGTACTTAACATCCTTAATCAGGTGCCTACCTAGTAAATGCCTTAAACTTGTTATTTGAATGAAACTTAATGGTTAAACCATTCATGGTAGTCGTTTGCATGCCCTTCAATTGCTGGTTAGATAGGGCCTTAGAATAATCTTAGTATTTAGGCGACAAAGTCATCTTGTTCTCTATTAGTGGTCTTTTAGTTCCAACAACTCTAGAAAACCTATATGCCTCCATCTTTAAGTGTTTTAAACCCCTAACAAATCAAGCTTGGCCAAGTTAAGGTGAGTATGGATCTTAAATACATCTCTGTACAAGTTTGTGTAGACATAATCACAATCATCAAGAATCTTAGAATCTAGATTAAAAATTGCCCTAGCTCAATCTTGGGTCATAGAATTGAAGGATTCATGACTTCTATCATAGAGTTTTTCTATAATTGAAAATAACTCATTCATAACATGTGTACGCGAGCAACATCAAGAATATGACTATTACTAGTAAGTGCTAGTCATAAATAGAGATTCACAAGAAATGACTATAACATTTTGAGAATTTCCAAGTCTTCTAATAAACTTGAGAATTATGTGTACATAGCAAGAATACTACTAATAGCTAAGATAATGCTCATATTTCTTGTAATTGTTCTAAGGATAACTAGGTGACAATTAGATTTGTAGTTTTTCTTAGAGGTTTTTAGAGCTATCATGATCTTGCCAAGGTAATAGTTATATTATATATGAGAGTTATTTGATTTTAGAGTGCTTTGAGAATTTAATTTTCACTTAAAGGGACAATCCAATAACATATGGAGCTTCATTAAAAGGTAATGAATCTTATATTCAAACTTTTGTAGATTTTGACTTTAGGGTAAGGTCAATGTTTTAAAGTTAGGGGTAATTAATACAATCATAAACTAAATATCAGATATAAATAAAATTACACCTAGCTTTATGTTGGAAATAAAGAGAAGGTGTGACAAACATGGCATTTATGTACAAATATATTGGAGAAACAATATGTATATATATTTTCATAAAACTCTAATTAAGAGCAATAGCTATGTCTTGTAGCATTTTTCTATACACAGTAAAAATAAAGAAGAAAGGGATATCTTTGGGTTGCAAAAATAAATAAATAAATGAAATAAAGGAAAAAAAGAAATGCCACTTGATGTATGGCCCTTTGTGATTGAATCTTGTCTCCTTTATCGCCCCTTTCCTTCTTTAGGGACATCTAGGAATCAATCCCACCATACCTCACATTATAACCATAAACAATTAGAGTTAGACACTACAAAGGTTTAACACACAAAACAATTAAAATTATTAGATAAAACTAAGTTTTACTTAGAAACCTAAGGAAGAAAGAAAAGTAAAAAGACATAGAAGTTACCTTACTAAAATTAAGTAAGAGAGAGAAGGCTGTTTTCTTTGATCAATACTTTTGATTATTGTTAGAGATACAAATGGAGCAAGTTTGGAATGGATTATAGGAATCCAAAACCTACCTTACTACCCTAACAAGATTCTTAAACTTGTTCAAAACTCAATTGGGTTTTTAAGCTTATACTTAGAATTCGTGATGTTAACCTAATATAGTATTAACTTCTCTATTTGCCAAACCCTTTTTTTTTTTTTTGTTTGCCAAACAACTATTTTTTACTCCATCAATTATTATGTGAGAAATTGATTTATATTATTTATAGAATACGAGTAATACGATGATAATTAAGGAATCCATTTGTTGTACATACAATCTAAGATTAACTAAGACCAAACACATTTCCAACAAATCATATAATCCAATTAACAACACCACACCACGAGAAATCCATTCCTTGTACATTCACCATCCTATTGAACCTATAACACGTTTTCAACAAATCAAAGAAATGAGTTTTTTATTTTCTTAGTTTAAGTATTTGTCTATTTCAATTTGACAATAACCATCATGGTATACGAGATAGTGCAGTTATATAGTGCTTTAGTTAATATTTTACTTAATTACATTAGGTATTAAAAATTTTAGTTAGTATTATATTATTAGTTTATTATTTTTTATTGGATAATAGGTTTTCTATTAGTTTTTTTTTTTTTAATTCTAAAACTCATCCTAGAATCCTATTAGGTTTTTAATTATATCTCAAAAAATGTACCAAAACCCTCTTAATAATATCCTACAAGATTTTTAATAGGTTGGATTGATTGACACTCTATAACAATAATTTATTATTGTAAGGACAAAGGAAAACGGGAGACTGTATTCCAGGATGAATATTTTGATTGTGCATATATTTTTCAAAAGTTCAGGTTAGTACAATTTGTTTAAAAGAGGAAGCGACCTTTGGGGGAAAAATCGGGCCGAGTGAGGCAAAGGATAAATTAAATCATTTCAATTTCTTATATCCAATTCCTTGAGTTGCTTGAATTCGTCCTCTCTATTAAGTCATTATTTTACACAAAGGTAATATGTGAATACTATTGAATTATATACAAGTATATTACATACGTAATTTTTACGGTGCCAATGACAATATATGGTTTCCTATTAAGAAATTTATATTCAACAATAAAACAGTTCTTAAAATTATACAATAATAACGAAAGATTTTCATGGTGGCAATGGCTCAATGCCGTGTGTGGACCTGCCCTTGTCCCTCTGCTTAAAGAAGGCGGCCTTCTTTTCTATCGAGATGTATATAAATCGACCCAGCAAATAATCGCCTTCTTCGGACAATTTACAAAAAATTAAAAATTACAAAACCGTGTGTATATTACCTTTCATACGTGGGAAGGGGTCGGTGAGACTCGTTCCCCACAACTCCAACCCCACTCTCTTTCTTCACCACCCACACTCCCCTTTATATAGTCCCTTCTCGTTTCCTCCATTTTCACACCTTCACAGATCTTTGAAGCTCTCTTTCTCTCTCTCTCTCTCTCTCTCTCTCACATATAAACAGCTCAATACAAGAAACAATTCCTAAGTTCAATTCTTTCTCTTATTCTTTCTGTTCTCTCTCTATCTCTCTCTCACTTGACATAGATTAAATCCAGTTTGTGATAAAATGGGGACGGAGGTTTTGAGACCACATGACTACTCAGTCGAAAGAATTAGGGTTTCAACGGCGATATATCCTCGTCGTAAAAACTGTAATTATGGGAATTACTATTCTAACCCTAACTTTAAAACTAACCCTAGACTTAATTACAACAACAGCAGCAGAAAGCACCCTAACCAATCAACTTATCGGTCCGAAAAACAGGACCAGAGAAAGAACCACTACCGGTCTGGTTTTAGCCAGTCGGAGCCCTCGGTTCTGAGATGGCCTTCTTCTGCCGATGACCTGAAAATGGCCAAAACAGGCCTTACGATGGAGAAAGTCATGATTCTCCGGCGAGGAGAGTCGTTGGACTCGAAGATTAAGAGTAACGTCGGGGTAAAGAAACAAGGAGGAGATTTGTTGGTGGTTTCAGGTACGGAGAGGTTGGGTCCAGAGCCTGAGATGGTACCGAAGCATATGGTGAAGATGGTGGATTGGAAGTCACCGGTTGCCGGAAAGTGTGACGTGTATGCTGGTTCGGCGTTCGCTGTCTCGCCGGAACCGAGTTCGCTTCCTTTACCATCGTTTTCAAAGAAGAAGCTCGTGGTTGACGATTCGGCCACTCGTGATCTGAGGAGGTTGCTCAGGCTCGATTGATGATTATCATTCAATCATTTCAAAGTCTCTCTCTCTCTCTCTCTCTCTCCATAGATCTGGATGCGTTTCTCTCCACCTTTTCATCTTCAACCTCTCGTTAGTTTCAGTTGCAGCTACAAAGATCGTACTAACAGATCTAGATCCTCTGTCTCTCCATCTTCTTCTTCTTCTAGCTCTATTACTAGATCTGGATCCGATTATTTCTCTTACGCCTGATTCAGCTAGATCTGGATCTCTCTCTCTCTCTCTCTCTCTCTCTCTCTCTCTCCCTCCCACAGTCTATATCTTTCTATATACATGTATGTATCTATGGAGCTTCTTCCTTCCACTTCTTCGTTGGTGTGTTCGATGGTCTCTTTTTCATTTACGGTATCTGTAATCGGTGAATTTCTTCGAACTTCCGAGATCGGGGTCTCTTCGTGAGTTTTTTTTTGAAAACGAGGGCTGGATTCGGAATATCGGAGAATATGGAGGACTACTCAGTAAATTAAGATGTATTAGTATAGTTGTATCTCTTATGTACTGTTATATTATGTTAATTGTTGTAGTTTGTACGGTCGTTGTAGGGATTTCTATATTTCTAGGGTTTTTATTCTTGTACTAGTGCTTGCACGAGAAAATTGGAAACTAGGGAATTATGAACGACGTGTGTAAAATTAGGAAATTAGCTTTGGTTTGGGGTAAATTGAGTTTGGTTTTTTCAGCGTTATCTTTATTTGTGTCTTGTTGATTAATCGTTGAAGACTTCTAATGTTATTTTACCTTTATCGTATCAATAAAGAAGGCTAGTTCAAGATTTATTCGAAATTTTCTTTTACAATTTGATGCCTTCTCCTTGCTGTGTCTACTCAGTTTATATACTTGATGTAACTGAATTGATATATTAGATATTGCATAAAAAATTAGTCCCTCGTTCAATCTGAAAGTATCAATGAAAAATATCAATCGATATATCGAACTCTACTCAAATTGCATTATGGGAAGAGAAAATTGATTTCTTGTAAAATAGTCAATAACTGATGTAAATAATAAGTTTGACATATTAATGTATTGATTTTTTAATTTGCAAACTATAATAGTAAAGGAACAATTGAATCAGAGTCTTAAATGGAAAAAGTTTCTTTGCATCCAAGGTTGAAAACCTCGACGGTAGAAGAAAAAAAAAAAAAGAAAAAAGATAAAGTGATTGTTGATGTAAATAATAAGTTTGACATATTAATGTATTAATTTTTTTAATTTGCAAACTATAATAGTAAAGGAACAATTGAATCAGAGTCTTAATGGTAAAAATTTCTTTGCATCCAAAGTTGTATGACTTGACGGTAGAAGAAAAAAAAAAAAAAGAAAAAAGATTAAGTGATTGTTGAAAAAGTGGATGCGAAGGAGATTAAACGAAAAAATGAAAGATTTGCGAACTTTAGAAAACAATGTTGACCTTGTATTTAAATGTGAAGACCATCTTGAGCTTTTTTTTTCCTTGTCCTAACAAATATTCTTCTATTGGTAATAATATTTAATTTTTTAATTGTCACCTTTTCTTTAACTATGTTTCATACTATTACTTGATTTTTTTGGATGGCACCATAGTAAAAGGTATGTAATATTAGTTTTTCATTCCATCATTGTCTATCCACATGGGAACTATGTAGGAGGCATGTACATCTTTTTTTATATGGTGATTTTCTATTCACATGGGTACTCTGCAAGAAGCATATATATCGTATATATCTCTAAATGTTGTAATTTGGAAATTTATAAGATCGTTTTCTTACTATTTCAACCTTAATAATAGAATTGTTTTGAAAATAAGGGAAAATTGTTATGATCCAAATATATTGTAATATTTTAAATATAAATAACTAGATAATTGTATAATTTGATAGAAGTTGATACTTTTTTACTAGATTATAATAATAGATTTAATAACTATAATAGTAGTTTTTTATTGTAGAATTTTTGTGGTATTGAATCGAATAAAAAAATTCTTATGTTTGGTTTATAATTTTACTTAATAACAGGATAAAAATTGAGTTGATGGATTGAACCAAATGTTTAAATTTTATCTCATTTATATTATGGTATAAAAAAAAATTTACTAAACAAAAAAAAAATTTACATGCTCAAAAGCACTCCTCCATATCATAATATTAAGTTAATCAATATTATTTTTATTAAATTTTACAAATCTATAGAAACCAAATGTATTACAATAAATTTATACTGTTTAGTCCTCTTTATATTTATTATATCTAGTCTTTTTTTTGTTTAATTCTGTTTTTATAACTAAACACTATCTTAATAGTTTTAATAGTTATATTAGAAAGGAAAGTTAGTTACTTCCATCAAATTAATAGATTGAGATATAGTTATATAAATAAAGGAATCGATAGATAAGTGTTAATATAGAAAAATAGTCTTGTACTGTTTAGAGAGTAATTCTTTCGAAACAATTAAAATCAAATTTTATTTTTATTTTTATCATATTTATTCTTTTATTGATTTATTAATATTATATTTTATCTCAATATTTATACTATTAAAATAGAAATTACAAATGCGATAATATCATCAATTTGTGGTCATTGTGCCTTACGATGTATGATGATTAAAGTCCTGTTGCGTGTCGTATCACGCAAAAAGGATGGCATGGACCGTCCACAAGGTGGTGTCTTTTACTTCTTCCGTTCTTTTTGGTTCACAGTCAAATGTTTATTTACTTACTTTTTCTTTCTTCGTTTTGTTTTTCCACCTAAATTTGTTTGGTTTCGTTCACCTTCTAAAGCGTGTTGATTACTTGAGTTTCCATTTCCGGTACACCAAAAGGTTGTCTGGGTATGAGTTTGACTGAATAGGTATAGTATAGAGGACGGGCATGAGGCTGGTTCCATTATGGTTAGGATTGTTCTAGCCAGTTTGGCTGGGCTAGCCCCATCTGAAATATTCATCAACCGATTAGTCAAGTTAAATTGTAAAAACATAATTTATGTTTTCATATTTTAGTAATTTATTCATTTATTACCTTTTTTCTTTTTAAAAATAATTTTGTGACCTGAATTGTTTTTCGTCAATATATTCTTACTCATTAACCAAAAATAGTATGTAATATGCACTTGAATACAACTCAAAATCAAAGCATGCCTTAGTTAAGGATTGGTGATTGTTTAACATATAATACATAGATCAATAATTGCCTGAGTAGGAAAGTGTAGGTTATGTTATTTTGTTCTTTTTTTTTTAAATCTTTTTGTAATTTTCTTTAAAAAAGTGAATGAATTAAGTATTTTAGTTTTCTTAAGAAAATATTTGGAGCAGGTAATATTATATTAATACTTATTTCCCTATCACTATATTATTGAGTCTTGATCGATATCGTTAAACTCAAATTAATCTTATAGTTAAACTTGATTTAATCTAATACGATTATAAAATCATTATTAAACCCTAATTGAACTTGATCCTTATCTTTAACCTTTTCGTATATTGCCGACATTAGTCTTGATATTCTATTCAAGTCCACGATATATCATACATGGATTTTTAAATTCACGAAAAATTTTCATCCCGAGGACCATGAAGGATGAAAACGTTCCACATAATGCTGTGCGAAAATGCAAGATGATATCTTTCTGTTTTGATAGGGTGTTTTTGGTTCGTGCTGCTTCTGTGCATTTTCAATGGCAAAAACATCGATTTTTTTCTGATACTGCATTGAAGTATCGTTATAAACGTTATGTATTAGTAGTAGGAACACATACGACTACGAGAAGTCAGAATAAACAGACAGGCCTTTTTCTTTTATTAATTTTTTCTGTTTTTTTTTTTCCATCATATTCCGATCCGGACCATTGCGTGGAGCGTATGATTGTGGTGGAGCCACGGTGCACTGGGCTCATAAAGCACGACGTGAAATCGAAGTCACTTTTTGTTTCTGCAAATGGTATCCGAGGAGAAAAATGAAGATATTTACCTCTTTCTAGGAAATAAATTTATAGCGAATGCCATTCCATGTACCAATTCTTCTTATCGACTCAACCAATGGTAAATATCTTTTAAGTTCACATGCGCAACGTCAAAACATTATCTAGTCTGCAACTTCTTTTTTTTTTTTTTTTAATAAATAAAATTTTTACTTTTTTAAAATTATTTTTTTAAGCAGATGTGAAGTTTTACATTGCTAAATATTATGTGCTTGCCAAATTTTGTAATTGAAATTTAAAGTTGCTAAATGATATATTTAAGTTAGCGCTTATCAAATTCATGATTTCTATCATCTTTAATAATGGAGAAAAAAAGTCGCTTATTGGTTACAGTATAAATATAAGCTATTAGAGTCGCAGAAATAAATTTGAGAACTTTTGCAATTTTAAATATCAGGCATAAAATTCAGGTATTAGTTTTGACATCATTCTATGTGTTGTCTCAAGATTTTTGCCAATAGTCTTTTTGATGTTGCACGTAATGAGCCTGCAAAATAATATAAAGGTTATTTGATGTGGTCATTCCGATACTTAAGTTAGCAGTGGGCTTAAAAGTATTAAGTACTGAAGCTAATGCATATGCTTGGTATGCAAAGTATAGAGAGAGTTATCGTTGGTTAGTGACCCTATATTTATAGTGGAATGAAACCAGTAGTTGGAGATCGGTTGGTATGAGAGATCTTCTTCTACAAGTATAGGAGGGTAGAGCTATCATACTTAATGTGTCTTCAATATTTGGGACGTGGCCGTTTTATTTTTATCTTATAAATTATGGTCATTGCAATACTTAATGGGCTTAGGCGGTTCAAGCCCTAGGGTTGAGGCCTACAGGGGAAGGCTTAGGATTGCGAGGCTTGAGGGATCTGATCAGGCTTGAGGGGTCCATGCCTAAAGTGTTCTGTCAACACTTGCACCCCTCTTTAGAGTATCATTGTCGAAGAAGAGGCAAAGAGAGGAATACATGGGCCATTTAAGTGTGACTGAAGCGACTCTAAGAAGTTTGATCTGATGTTGTGGTGCCAATGTGATAAGGTTGTAGATCCAAGGTGATGGATGATCCAAGGTGGCAAGGTCTAAGGCGAAAGGTCCTGAAGCAGTAAAAGTTGTCTAAATGGTGGATCACTTGTCCGAAGCTAGGTAAACAGGGGTAGTTAGCAATTGTTACCGGGCGGAGTGCCGAAGACCTGAATCATGCTTAGGTTAGGGTGTTAGAGTAGGATACCCTTGCAACTCACTGGGTAGTTGCATCATGTCTTCGTCGTGTTGATTAGGTGGAGGCCAGATGGGCCTTGAAGAAACTTCTTATGAAAGGAATTTTTTTCAAAATGCAACTTTTGTCCGCTTGTATTTTGTGCATTAAATGCAACATTACATATGTCGTGTTGCAGTAGACTAGCATGCAGCTACATGCCATCTGCCTTTTAAAGGTGACCGTTCAATTGAAATGTTTTCCACACGTTTGCTAAGTTACATTCTAAGGGATTTGTGCTTATATACATCTCTATAACCATCTGTACAGCTTCTTAGGCAGTTTGCCTATCAATAGGAGTATTATAGAGAGAGAGTGTTTTTCTACAATCTTCTCACTCAGTCATTGCAATTTTTGCGCTCACATTCAAACTTTCAAACTTTTCTCAGAATTTTGATTCTTTCTTCCTTCTTTGAGAATTGCGATTATGTCGACCAATAAAGGTGAGGCTAGCTCCTCTTCACCACTGCTTATTTTTAATTCCGACTCTACAAGGAGTAATTCCTTTCAGGCGTAGGAAGGCGAAGTCTTGTCATTAGCATAGCTTGACCAACAAACTAAGATGGCGGTAGAAGCATTAGACAAGGCCAGAGTTATCAATGCCATCCCTAGGGACGTATATGCAGACGTTCCCTTGCCTCCCATGAAGGATTTATTCGACGCTCCTAGTGTGGGGAAGAGGCCTGACAGCTGTATAAGTAGAGGTAGGCAATTTTCCCCCTAACTGAATCATTAGTAACTTTCTTGTAGGGGCAATTCCTAGGTGGCATACTAAGTTACTAAGTAGGGATGAATAGGTGACCTTACTATTAAGGAGGTGCTTCGCGGTCTTTAAGAAGTGCCTAGAGTTTGGATAATGCCTCCCTCCAAGCCATTTTGAGAAAGAGTTCTACAACTAGCACCACTACAATTCGTCGTAGGTCCCTCCTAATGGGTGGAGGGTACTGAAGGCTTTTTAGGCGCCTTGTGAATACTTAGTGATAAGGGCTACTCTTGAGCTCTTCTGCTACTTCTACATGTGGAAGAGCGTTGGGGGGTAGCCTTACCTCCAGTTACACTTGGAGAAGAAGCTATTCTATAACCTTGTAGATTAGGTTAAAGGCTGGTAAGACTAATACGTGGTGGTTGAGTTACTCGAAGAAGCGGATTTGTAAACCCGGTGGACCAGGGTAGTCCATACTGGTAAAGAAAAGAGGCTTGGTCCTAGCGACACTGAGGTCGTCCAGGAGATCTTGGCTTTTATGGTGTTGAGAGGTGGCCAAGAGATCAACACTATGGAGACCATAGAGATGTATTTCCGGTACTCGATCTTTAAGCTCTTCTCTAGCATGAAGAAGGCTGTAGTAGAGAAGTAAGCTGAAGGTATAGGTTCGTTCTTACGCACCTGTCTATTGTGCTAATGTTGATGTGCTTTGCCAAATGTCCATAGGATGGGAGAACTTCCTTCATCATGCTAGTCACGACGGTGATTTGTGAACGGTAGTGGTAATTTCTCTTGGTTTGTTTTTGTTTTCCTTTTCTAAATTGCCATTGGGTTTTTTGTAGGCAAAATCTTGGCTCCAAGAATGCCTCGTCTATTTGTAGATGATTTGATGAGTTGCCATCAAGCAAGACAAAGACCGATCCACCAAGGGGAAGGATCACAAAGCCAAGGCTAGGGTCCAGGGAGACCAGTAGGGCACGATCGAGGTATGTTCCTTTGGGAGTTCCCATTAGCATTAGGGACGAGCCCGTGGATGTAAAGCCTTTAGGTGTGGCTCTGCTTGCTCCAGCCCTATTGCCTTTAATTGAGCCCATCATCATCGGTGATAAAGGCGCCGCAATAGAAGGGCTTGATGTACAATTGCTTTCCCTTCCGAGGGCAAGGGAAGAGGAGATTATTGAAGGAGTTACCCTTCCTCAAGCTGTAAGCTAGAAGCACAAGGCTCCGCCCTTCCTCAAGTTGCAAGCTAGAAGCGCAAGGCTCCCGAAATGTCCAAGAAGCCAGGTCTTGGGATGAAGAAACAAAAGAACTTAGCAAGGGGAAGTAGAATGAGTAGCTGATGGCCTATCCTTATTAGAGTGTCGACGACATAGGGGACATTTTTTTTTGGAGTCCTAAACAACTTTAGGCTGATGGGGATAGGGTTAGACTCATTCCAAGAGGTACCATACACTTCCTGGGACGATGAGCTATTATGGGGGCCCCTTGAGATGGAAATGAAAACGGTCCAAGGGAAGCTCCTTAGGTCATAATGGGAGGTTTGTGCCAATGATTTGATGCTATGGCATCAGACACTCAATTACTAAGCCTCGATGGGGTTTTACACCCTTGGCGATTGGGCTATCCTCGAGGGGCTCTCTTAGGAAGTTAAGGATAACTGCGTATAGATAGCAGGTCATTTGAGTACGCTAATGCGGCAAGTAAGGTTTCGCTACTTCTATATTGACTTGGTTTGTGCTTTCAAGCATCGTTTGATTAACGATGGGCTTCATTTCCATCTTGTAGTGCTACGGTTACGTACTGCTTCAACTAAAGAAGTCCAATACTGCCTAAAAAGAGGTAAAGGGCTTTTGGGAGACATTGTGTCAGCACGAGAAGTACCTGCTGGAGGTTGAGACTTTTAGTAAGAGGTACTTGAAAAAATTTGCCTAAGCTAATAGGCGCTTATGCCACTCTATTGTACAGGTAGCGGGGCTTAAGGCTAAGCTAAAAGACTCGAAGTGGGAGAGGGATAAGGTTGAGAAGGTGGTAGAAAAGGCAAAGGACTTGAAGGCTTGCCTGTTTAGGAGGTTAGATGAGGAGGGCAAAGCTAAGGCCTAACTCGGAAAGGACATTGCCGAATTGAGGGCATCGGTAGCTAGGCTTCAAATTGAGCTAGTGATGAAAGCGTCCTAGTGTGAAGGTGTTAGAGCCACTTTGTTCAAGTTGGCTGGTTTGAAGGTCGGCTTGGAGCAACAGGTTGGGGAGCTATAAGATAAAGTTTTAGAGATGGAAGAGATCATCTCTAAGATGGAGAGTAGGGAGGTCCTCAACAACGCTGTTGCTAAGAAGGTGGTCATCGACTACAGGACCATCGAGGAGTAGTTAAAAGAACTAGAGGACCTATCTACTAACTCTACCTACTATACTCGGAGGGAAGTTCTCTCCCATCTGGACCTATACATGAGCTTCTTTGACTTTCTAGACTCTCTGATATTTAATGAGAAGAAGGAAGCCCTGGCATGGGAGAGGGAGTCCACCTAGGTGGCTAACAAAGATGCAAGCGCACCCTCTGTTGCCGGGGCTAGGTAGGGTAAGGCGCTTCTATGTTTGCTTCTACCCTTGTGGCCCAATAGGAGACCGCCTTTGAAGTAGTTCCTGAAGACTAACCCTCTAAGGGCAATCCTCTTGCTGGTCCTGATTTGCATTGTTCGAACCTCGCATCAAGTCAAGGCCTGCCATCTCGAGCACCGATGGATCAATGCTTTGAGCAGATAAATGCCTTGGACTTTTCTGAACTATTGGAGTTAGCTAATCCTAAGAGATAGTAGATTTCTCTCTGTTTTTTTTTTTTTAAATTAATATAATCAAGGTTGGCATGCCAACCTTTGCTCTGTAATTAAACAATTGAGGAATAAATAGATGAATGTTTTTGGAAACGTCTTTTTTTGTTTTCTGTTCGTCTTTAAATGTATTTGCTTAAGAATTCCTCCTTCTAAGGGAAGTTAACCTTTGACGAGGTTAATTGTTGGGGGAGTTCCTCCGTGTAAGGGGTGTTTCTCCTTGTTGAGGTTATCCTAAGGGAGGGTTAGGTTAGTGGCGTTTCGACCTGCCTATAATGGGGGAGTTCCTATGTGTAGAGGGTGTTTCCTTTTACTAAGGTTACCCTAAGTGATGCAACTTGTGACCAAGAATAAATAAGGCTGGTTGCTAGATGGGTTCAAGTTTGTAGAGGGCTCGAAATGGGTTAATAGGGGAAAGGTATGAAGGGGTCAAAAAAATGACGAATGAAATAGTAAGCAAAAACCTACAAACAACTTTAGAGAATATGATGCACTAGAGGAACTTTCGAAGACCCATGACACAATTCAATATGATGCATGGATTGGTCTAATGAGGTTACTTGCCATCTAACCTTACTTAAAGGAAAGGATAAGAGTAATGCTAAAAGTAAATAAGCAGTATTTACATAAGGAAGAAAATACTCAAGTATATTGAAGGTAATCTGGTCTTATAGTTACAAGTATAAAGGTATTTATATCTGTAAGTTAGGGTAACTTACCTAAAAGGGAAAAGACAATAAGGAAATTTCCTAAAGGAGCAATGTGCATGAGACAAAAGGATAAAAATGAATATATAAGGAAAACAATCATTGGTGCTATAGATTTTATATATGATACTGTACACGTGGTGACGTTGCATTGGTGACGTTGTTAGGAGATACGGATAAAAAATATAGACAGATGGGTTTGTTCGAGTAGGGATGGCTTAGTCAGTCTGGACTCTCTCTCTCTCGGCTTTTCGGTAAGGAAGATGTCGAGTAATTGGTTGATTTGGCAATAGAGAGTAATTGTCAACTCGGCATACTACAAAATAACGGGCGGAAATATGGTACGGTATTAGAGGTGACTCAGCAAATAAGTATTCAGCTTCAGCAAGGGTTAGTTAGAACATAAGGATTCGTCATGCTAGCCCCTTTAATCCTTGGGCTTGGCTGCAAGTCAGGGGCCTCATAGCTTGATTCCCATCACTAAGGGGGGTTAGGTTAGTGGCGTTCCAACCTACCCATAATGGGGGAGTTCTTGTGTGTAAGGAGTGTTTCTCCTTATTAAGGTTGCCCTACGGAGGTTTAGGTCAGTGACATTTTGACCTGCTTAGGTTGACTATCCTTATGCCTCTTCAGAGGCTCGTAAGGCAAGAGAAAGAAAGGGAGCGAGAGAGAGAAATATGCAATCAATTAAGAACTTTTATTTCATCATAATGGGAAGAAAAAATTGTACATAATGAAATTCTAGTCAAAATAGAGCCCAAGATTACCGACGTTCCATGTGCGCGAGATGAGCTCGCCATCTAATCTTTCTAGCCTATATGCTCCATTGCCCAATCTCCCTGACTCAACCAGATCTTCCTAATTGGAGGCCACTTTGCCTTGCCCTTCGCATGAACGTATGGCTTCTAATTTTCGGTACATTAGGTCGGCGACCTTGAACTCCTTATGTCTGACTTTCTAATCATAATACTGGGTATCCTGATGTTGGTATGTGGTCACCCTAGTAATAGTAAGATCTTCGATTTCTTCAATGGAATCAACGTTCGCTTATAGTAGTGAGTCGTTAAGGGTGGCGTTGAAACTTCGAGTCTAGATGTTCGGGAGCTCAAGCTCGATTGGGAGAACCACTTTTGACTCGAAAGCAAGGCAGAAGGGGGTTTCGCTTATAGAAGTATGGTGGGTGGTGTTATACCCCTACAAAATGTTAGGCAGTTTGTTAGCCTAGGTGCCTTGAGATAAGTCTATGCGCTTCTTCAGGCTATCTAAAATCACCCGATTAGTTGCCTCGACTTGTCTGATTGATTGGGGGTGGACAACTGAGGTGAAGTGTAGGTTGATGTGGTGCTTGGCACAAAACTCTTTGAACTTAGGGTTATTGAACTGTTAACCATTGTCCACAATGAGTGCGTGTAGGACTCCAAATTGGGAGAGAATGTTGTTTCTAACGAAGGATTCAACACTTTTCTTCGTGATTCTGGCCACTGCTTCGACCTCTACTCACTTCGTAAAGTAATCCATGGTGATAATTATGAATTGCCGTCTTCCTAAAGCTTTCGGGAAGGACCTGAGGATATAGATCCCCCATTACACGAATGGCTATGGGTTCGTTAGGGGTATGATTGATTGGGGCATGCTTCTAGTACTATGGGCACTTCTAGGCTATAGCCTTCGTGTCTTGCCATCATGGTGAGCCAATAATATTTGAGCCGTAGCACTTGTAGGTAGAGGGCTTGGGATTGAATGTGATTATTGTTCACTCCGACATGCAGCTCTTCCATGACGTGCAGTTTTTCTCCCTTTTGGACATATCGAAGTAGGGGGAGGCTGACTCCCCTACAATACAGGATGCTATTGATTAGCGTATAATTGGTGGTGTGGTACCTAAGCTTCTTTGTCTCCCTCTTGTCCTTTGATAGCATACTTTGCTCTAAGTAACTTTAGATAAGATTTATCTAGCTCGGCTCTGGAGTTGTTACAGTTAGTTCCAAAACTTCGGCTGAACATGCAGCTATACTTTTTTCCAGTAAGTACTCTATGAAGATCTTGCTGTCTTTCACTTTGGGCTTTCGTATGCCATTGGAGGCCAGCTTAGATAGCTAATATGCCGTAGAGTTTTCAAGTCGAGGGATTTTCTTGATGTCCCATGAAGGGAACTTTGCAAAGAGGCTCTTTACTTTCTCAAGGTACCTCGCCATAGTGTTGCCTTTGGCTTTATATTCACCTTGGACTTGTTGGACTACCAACATGGAGTTTAAGAAGATCCACAACTGCTCGGTACTGATGTCCTTCATTAGCTTGAGGCCGGTGATAAGTGCCTCATATTCGGATTTGTTATTAATGGAATCAAATCCTAACTTGAGGCCGTAGCAAATGGTGACCTTATACGGGTCAGTTAGAGCAAGACCTGTACCTTTGCCCCCCGAAGTAGATGACCTATTGACGTGGAGAGTTCACATCGACTTGTCATCACCTAGTGATGTTTCCTCATCTCCTATATATTCTACTACAAAATCGGCCAGCACCTGAGCCTTCTAGGTCGTTTGTGGTTGATAATAGATTCCATATGCACTCAATTCCATCGTGTACTTCATCATCCATCCAGATGTGTTTGATAGTATTTGTCAGAGTCTCGACCACTAGGGTTCTCCCGCATTTTCTATAGCCTTTATAGCAAGTTTTACTGTTTCACCTCAGAATAGACCTAGGCAATGGTTCATTTAGGGGTGTATACTGAATGTAAATGGGAGGGAGGAGAGGGTCATGGTCGACCGGTCATGGTTGACTCGTCGCTTCTTCTTTCCAGAGCTCTTCCCTTCTGGCTTGCTTGGCATCCTACCATCGAGGTGATCTTTTACGGACAATTTCTCCTTGTCTTGCTTTCCACCTGACCTTTCTTGGTCGGTGTAATGCCTGGCATGAATATTGTCTTCCTGGTCGATATACTTCTAGGTTTGTTCCAAAAGTCGATTCCAAAAGTTGGCCAAGGTCTTCAGCTTGCTTTTCATAAGTGATCGAAAGAAAACTCTCGAGGGTCGGATGTTGAGCTAGGCGGCATAGATAGCGACTCCCTCATCCAGCTAAGAGATTTCGACTAAGGCATTGTTAAACTGGGCCACATAGTCGCATAGGGACTCGCCTTCACCTTGCCTTACTAAGTACAAGGATGATGTGTCCTTGGATGGGGGCTTGCTAGCCATGAAGTAGAGGCTAAACCTCCACGCCAGCTTATTAAAGGAGTAGATAGAGTTATCGGGGAGGTAATTAAACTACGTTCAAGCTGCCTTCCATAGAGTACGCGGGAAGGCTTTACACATGATTGCATCTTCGTGACTGTGAAGGTTCGTAAGGGTATGGAAGTAGAGAAGATTGTCATCTGGGTTACTCATGCCATCATATTAGTCTAAGGACGGAAGTTTGGCATTAGGAGGCAACGCTTCGTCTTGGATACCCTTAGTGAAGGGGGTCTTATTGTTGGCAACCGGTTCAGCATTGCTAGCAGGCTTGCTCCCTTGCTTCTTGAAGAGTTGCCCTGCAATAGTACGAAGCTTGTTCAAGTCAACATCATCTGTTGAATGAGCTTATCATGCAGTTGGGTGAGCGTGCATTACCTAAGAGTTGGCTTCTTGCTCGTTGCAAGCCAAAGCTTAGTTGCGAGTAGCTGCAGGCCTTATTGGCTACTGATGCAACAGCGAATCAGGTTGTTGATCCCTATTGTTCTGTTGTTGTTGCTGTTGGGTGTTCTGCCTCTTGTAGGCATCTGAAGCTTCGAGATGGTGAGTTTGCATGCTATGTCACTTTCCTTTGTCTAAGCTAGTACGGAGCATCTTATTCTGTATTGTATACTCCTCAGCTACGCGTTCCATGTGTGTTAGGTGCTCTTCTA
This sequence comes from Lumnitzera littorea, assembly GCA_024138015.1. Classification (NCBI taxonomy): domain Eukaryota; kingdom Viridiplantae; phylum Streptophyta; class Magnoliopsida; order Myrtales; family Combretaceae; genus Lumnitzera; species Lumnitzera littorea. The sequence goes on from JAMXBB010000004.1 coordinate 23,438,098, forward strand.
ACACAAGCCTTAGGAAGGGCTGATTGCCTTTGAGTTGGTTATTTATCAACTGTTGATTTTCTTGTCCGTTGTATTCGGACATGATGTCAAAAGTATTGCTCATGAGGTATGTGTTTAGTTTGTTTGAGGTTTCATGTATAGGAATTCAATTCTTCTTATAGACAATGCTAAATGTTGCCTCAAGATTCTTATCGATAATCTTTTGGACGTTGCATGTAATGAGCATGCAAAATAATATACTGTGAGGGGACGCTGGAGGATTGTTCGGCATAGTTACTTTGATGTTTAAGTTAGCAATGAGCTTAACAGTATAAAGTACTGAAGCTAATGCACAGGCTTGGTATGCAAAGTGTATAGAGGGTTATCGTTGGGTAGTGGCTTGGTATTTATAGTAGAGCGGAGTTGGTAGTTGGAGATTAGTTGGTGGAAGAGATCTTCTTTCGTAAGTGTAGGAGAGTGGAACTGTCATGCTTAAAGTGATGCACTGCCAGTCAGCGGTCTTATTACTTGTGCACACCTCCGAGGCCTCCCATCCCTCTCCCGAAGAATTCTCTCTTGGCATCCTATTGATGATGAGAAACTGTACATCGAAAAAGGTAGTTGAACTCCCTGAGCTCCCTACATTGTCATATATCGATCTGTACACTCGATAGTGATGATGTCGATCATTCCCCTGCCGATGACCCTATACCGAGTACTCCAACTAACTGTTGCCGAGAATTACTTGCTGAGTGATGAGAGACTCACTTAAACAGCTGAGTAGTTTTCTCTCAGCATACCATCATCTCATTTGTCTTGACTCCTTTAGTGCCGTAACATTATGACCTTTCTTGCCTGCTATGCTTAGAGAATATTCGTACGGGTTCAATATTGTATTGCTAACTGTTTACCTCATCCGACATTTAACTACTTTTCCATTTCTGGTTTGTTATCCTTTTTACCCTTTTTATATGTACTAAGAATCTCCTTTTGTAAATACTTTCTTATAATTTTTTTATTTGTAATGTTGCCCTAAAGACTTACTATATATAGTCCTTTTCTTTTATAAGTCGAGTATAACTTAAATCTTAATACTGAATACTCTGTTCTTATGAGACAACCCTCTTTAAGTCTATACTCCTTATACTCTTTTTTAATCTTGCTGAGTAGCTTAAGATTAGTAGCGAGTGGACCTTGTCATCAACTTATGTATCTTATCAAATGAGATGTCAAGTTGTGTTGTGTTTGTTGGTGAGTTACATCCTCCAAGTAACTTCACATCAGCTACTCTTGTCATATTATGGATCATTTCCCTTTAATAATTTTCGATATCTCGAAGGATCCATTTTAGTTCAATTCCACCTTGATAAGTCTTAATGATAATTGAGCTTCTAGGAACACCATAACGTGTTCCTAATATTTGAGACGTGGCTATTTTATTCTTATCTTGTGGATTATGGCCGTTACAGTGCTTAATAGGCCTAGGCGGTTTAGGCCCTAGGGCTGAGGCCTATGAAGGAAGGCCTAGGGTCGTAAGGCTTAGAGGATCTTATCATGCTTGAACGGTCCATGCCTAAAGTGCCCTATCAACACTATACATAGCACTTTTATATTTAAAACTAAGTGTTTAAATCCTAAAATATACTAAAACATGTTTCAAGACCCTGTTAGATCATTAGTAATCGGAAAAGAAAAAAAATTTATATGTATAATGAACTAATGGAAATGTTATATAAAAAGATATAAAATATATGAAGAAAATAAGAAAATAGACAAAAAAAAAAAAAAAACCTTAAGGGGCTTCCCTATACATGATTGTCCACTACCTGTAGATTTGGCTACCTTTACAAAATTGTGGTTGGATGCCCCCATCATAAGGTGGTCATGTTGTTGTAGGCTATAAATGGGTCAATTATAAGTTACTTTTATGGGTGGACAGTACATCTCAATTACCCTGGTAGGATACGGACATGTTTGAATAGGCATTAGGGTTGACAAAAAAATCATCGATCGAACCGTGAATCGAATCGAATTGAAAAATTGGTTTTTTTTAGAATCGTTTAGTTTATAATTCGATTCGATTATATATAAATGGTTTGCTGTTGAAAGGGAAATGAACTGCACTATTTTAAACTGAATTGAATTGTTTAGTTAAATAAAAAAATTTGTGCAATTATTTTGTACTTTTTTATATTTTTTTCCATAAATTTTTATAAATTTCATTCAATTTTTCATATCTTGTTATTCTTTATTATAATTTTGTATCAATTATTAAGATTAAGTTGAGTAAATTTCATTTGAAATTTCATATCTATTAGAAATAAAAATGTTTAGCGAAAATTTGTTATAAACTATTTGAACTGTGAATTGAATTGAACTAGACTGGTTTTAATTAGGTTCAAAAAATTTATGAACCAAACTGTATGGTTAGGTTTGACTTAAAAAAAAAAATTGAACTATTACATTAGATTTAGTTTGATAAGGGGGGAAGGAATCGAATCGAACCGTACCTACTCCTACTAGGCATAATGGGATAATCTTTTTTTTTTTTTTTTTACTATATAGATGGATTACTTCATCTATTAGTAAGTTAGGTAATTAGGCAATATTATGGTTTGTACCTCAACTTTGTCACATTTTGCGATTATATACCTAAAGTTTCAATTTGTCTCGTTATATATCTAATTAAAGATTTAGTTACCATCATTTATATTACATTGAACTCTTATTGATAATGATAATTTGTTTAGCATGATTAGGTGGTTGCCTATAGTCTTAAGTGGGTTGTGCGACCCCCTTAAGCCTATGCCTAGCCACCTGGAAGTGTTAGTAGGTCTTGTGATACATATTTTTGAAGTGGATCATAATTTATTATTTTGCAATGAGTGGTTCGCAACCACCTGAGGAGATCGCTTAACTCCTCTAAAAACCATGCTGACTAGCTGATGATGTGAATTCGAGTTAATTGAGATATAGATAATGATAAATAAATTTTTAATTAGATGTATAATTAAATAAGTTAAAATTTTAAATGTATAATTACAAAAAGTTATAAAATTACGATTTACATTATGATATTGATCCATTGAATAACTATCCACCACTATAAATAGGTTATTAACATATGCGTAACCTACCCAAAGCCTTAAGGTTATGTGGCAACCTACCATCACTTAGGTTCCTAGATGTAATTGGCTATGAGTAGGGCAAACTCTATAATTGCCATCCTAGATTTTTAATATTTTTATTTTTATCTTTTAGAGTGCCCTCTTAGATTTTTAATATTTTTATTTTTATCTTTTAGATTTTTATAACTACTTTTCAAATGTTATATATTATTGTTTATTTCATTATTTTATTAATTAGTCTAGGCAAATATCGCATTGTTAGTGCAGTATGTTCGTACTTTATTGCTATTGCTCCCACATGTTAAAGCCTACAATTACTCATGTTTTGCGAAGTTTGCGATGCCCTATAATGCATTCCTGTTAAGCACACTACCTTTCTTTGAAAGTTGATTGAAAAAAAAAAAAATTCATAAATATTTCATGAAAACTATATAGAATAGGTAAATATGAATCTAAAAGTACATGGAGCAACACATTGTCATCAAGAATACTTGGTCTAAACCCTGCATAATATTCAAAATATAAAATATCATAAGAAAAGAAGAGATTGTACAGTGCATAGTGAGACACCATGTCTCTACCATTATTCTTGCAGAGAAAATTTCTTCTCTATTATAATTGCTCCATTTGTTAGAGGCACTGTAGAAATAAAAATTTTCTCGCTTTATGACCATTCCTATAAAGCATGATTTAGAACACGTACAGTTATAATTAATCTTTGCTCTTTCTAACTGAGATCACGACGGACCTGCTAAAATAGCATCCAAATCGAATCTATTGTCATGGACACAACGAAAATTTAATGGCCAATATTAGAAGTCGAAAAGAGAATAAAAAAAAAAAAAAAGATTGTTAAGTCATAAGACTAGAGTTAAATATAATTTGTCGGCAGTGTTAAGTAATTCAGATTTTGTTGCATGACCGGTTGTCCTAATTTAAAGTTTTGCAATGGAACTTAAAGCTTGAACAGAAATTGATCGATTTGATTGCTACCTAATACTGTCACAATCTGTTCTTAGTATAGCCATAACTTTTATTTAATCCTACTCATGCGTCATCGACATTTAAATATATGCAATAATTGCTTAGAGAATCCCGACATCTAGTAAGCAGTGACAAATTAGATACAAGAGAGGAAAAACAATAGAAAAGAAATAAAAGATAAAAATTTGCGAAAGAGAGGTAAAAAAAGAGTTAACGAAATTGGAGCAAGTCTCGGCTGTTGTTGGAACCAACCCAACAATTGGGACCACCATAATTCTCCCACAGATCCAAGCCGTTGGTTGATTCCTGGTTCCAAGAACTGGAACTAGTCAAGTCCAGCAAAGTGGGAACTAGGAAGGAACATTATCCCTATATATATATATATATAATATTTAAAAAATTTCTTTTCCTCTGAAATTTCATTGTTAAAATTGATTGAATCTGGCTTGTGGATATGACATGGTTTTTTTTTTTTTTTTTTTCCAACCGTTGTCAAGATATAGTTTAGTTTTTCAAGTTTCATCCTTTTATCTCTTAATATGATATTTAAGTCCTCATATTGTTACTTGATTTAACAGGAAAAAACATTTTAGGAAAACGAGTGGGTAGACCAAACCAATCCTTCCCCCATCAACGTTTGTTAATACTAGAGTGATAATGTTACCTTGTGTTTCTTAAATGGAGCCTATATTTATCTTCCGTCCGATTACATACCACAATTTACGAGTTAAAAAAAAAAGGAAAATGAAAAATGTCTATTAAGCATTCGTCATTTAACACGTAATTAGAAGAGATATGAATATGACAGTAAATAGAGATAGAAAAACTTGGTCCAATTCATGGGAAAGATGCACTGATGATGGACTAAGGAACTGGGCTAAGCCAACCCCAGCACGGGTGTTGTAACCTTTGTGTTCATCAATTCAGCATGTCCATTGACCATTGGGACAAGAAGTTTTTCTTTATTTTTTTTTTCTAATAAAAAAGGACCGCAGCATACTGCTCTATATTTCAACTATTCACCGCCAAACATTCTTTATCACCGCATGCATTCTAGCGGTCGATGACGAACTGGCATACACATACTAGTTCGCTGTTAATGAACTTAATAGTTCGCATAGACATGGGCCCCGGTCGGCTAAGACCCATTCTCTTGCCACGAATCGCTACGCGCTGAGTCCCTGATTCGAACTTGGCATGGCATGATGGTGTGCGACCCACCCAATGGACCCAGCGCGATCTGCCCGCGGTTAAAAACAGAAATAGAACAGAAGCCTACAGAAGGCAAGCACAGTTGCAAATTTGCAACGAACTCAAATCTTTGCCTAAAAATTCAAGCATTCGAACTTCGCTTTGCTCTGACTCACAAACGTTAACCTAAGACAGGCTATGTTATATATCTCTTCTTACAAGAGTTTGTGAATATTTTCTCCCTTCTCTTTGAAAATATTTCCGATATTAATGTACTCCACATATTATGAAATTTTAATGTGAGTCTTGCAATAAATATTTAACATCTTTTTCTATGGTACTATTTATATTTGTCTTTTTCTTTCTCTATTTTTTTCTTTTCAGTTCTTGAGCAATAAAAGCAAGTAATTGACATCAAGCAAAATATAGATATTAATAACTAGAGACAGATGAAGAGGATGATCTTTTAATGTTTTTTTTTTTAATTTCAATCATGATGTACTTTAGAAATGTAAGGAAAATATTCAAAGATAAATATATATTGCATCATTATTACTATCTCTTTCTATATTGTTACTTGTATTGATTATTATGAGTTGTTGTGCCTAAATTGCCTGAAATATTTTCTATCTAATGCGTTTTAGTTTAGTTGCTCACTTTGGCATTTTTATCCTTCAAGAAAGATTTGATTGATTTTGGTTTGGGCAAGTGGCTAGATAAAAGCAGATTATGTGACAAATATTTTTGTGTAAGTTGGGAATGACGGTTATTTACGTCTAATGATGCATATAATATCATAAAAGGTGGTAATAATACTAATTGAGATACATATCTAAATCTAAAAAATTTCCATCTATATCTCTAGAATTGGAACTACATTATGGTGTCAATCATGGATGGATCACGACCCTCCGCCCCCAGATTCAGAAAAATTATTTAATAGAATTTATTAAATAAGAAGAAAAATAAGTACAATATTTGTATTTTAAAGAGTAAAAACCATCATAAAAGTAGCATGGACAAGAGACTAAATATTTAATTGTACAAACATGAGGTCATAGGTTCAATTCCCATTGGAATCATTTTACCTTTTCAAATTACATTTGTTGTAGGTCTCTCAATAAATGCCTTTCATTTTCATTTTCTTTTTTCCATAATAAATATTAAAATTTTATTTCTTTCATAAAAAATAATGGTTCATTAAATAAATTTTCATTATATATTATTTATCATTTTAATAATTATATCATAAATATTAATTACATAGTCGAAGATATAAGTATTTTGGTCTTACTGTACAAAATATTACTAAACAATAATGCCTCATTCATTTTAAGGAAATTTGAATTAAATTCTCCTCTTATTTCTTATTATAGTGTTTATTTGATTTTTTGTTTTCGAATTACAATTTTTTAGGAATCTCTATTATATGAAATCAAGTAATAGTGATTCCATGATTTAAGTAAAAAATTATGATTTTTCACAAAATTTCATATTTTTTTCAAAAATAACCTCATATCAATTTAATGATTACCACCACTACCACCATCGCCATCGCCATCGCCATCGCTATCATCACCACCACCACCATCATTGACCACCACCACCATCACCGATCACCACTACCGTCATCACCACCATTACCGTCATCGTCATCGCCACCGCCACCGCCACCGCCACCGCCACCGCCACCGCCACTGCTACTATTATCATTACCATTACTATTAACTACCGATCACCACCACCTACCGTTACCGTTATCGTCACTACTATCACCATCATCGTCACCAACACTATTACCATTACACTGCTGCCACCACTATCACCCATTATTATTACCGCTACCATTGCTGCTCATCGTCGCCATCGCTGCCACCACCTCTAATCGCTGCTATCATCACCATTACTATCGTAACTATCCCCTTACCCCCCCTCTCAAAGTCGCTACCTTAACCATCGCCACCGTTATCAACCATCGCCATCGCCATCGTCATCGTCATTGCCACCATCGGCACCACCGATCATCACCATCACCACCGCCGTCAACCATTATCACTGCCTCTACTTTCATAGTCGATTTCCACTACTACTTATTTCTTTAGAATTACTTGAGAAAGAAAATGAATCATGGGTAATTTAATTATTAAAATTCTATTACATATCTATTCTTAAATTATTTATTAATCCAACTAAATAAAATAATAGGTATTATACCCTTATTATATCTCTTAAAAATTTCAATTATAATCCCTTTTCATTCCATTTAGTGAAGTAAACGAACTATAACAGTTATATTATGTGATGAACTACTAATTTCTTTCCACAATCACAACTAATATTATTGCATTGATGAGTATAATTAATAACTGATTGTTTGATTACTTGACACTAGAAAGGAAACTTTTTCCTATATAATTACTAATTAAACAATCATACAAAGTAATCATTTTAAAACTTATATAAGACTAATCTTTGTTTTATTATTATATCATTCTTATTATTCTATGTATAAGTTTTTTAAATGTAACTTTTTGTGATATATTTTTATGGATAATAAAATTTACTCATGTTTATATATTATTTCAATTTTTAATGATCGATGATTAAACTTCAATTAATATATAACCCTATGAAAAGGTAAACAATTTATTCCATTGAGCATCCGTAATTATTTCATAGTAAAGTTTAAAGTTCCCTTCTATTGAATGTCACAAAATGTTGTGGGTGAATTTTTTAACAAAATCATTATGTATGCATTGTAATTACAATAATAAGTATATATTTTTTAAGAATAATTCTAATATTGTTTGAAAATAAGGTAGATTCGCCGCCTTCAGCCTAGCTTTGCGTCCGTCCTTGGTCTTAGTACTCAACAAAATATCAAAGGAATCATCAACTTCATCAGATTTAATTTTTGACTTTCATATCACGCTTGATGCCATTTTCTTGCTTCAACATCTTAAGTTTTCAAATATGAAAGAATGATTACTTTAATTTAACGTAGAGGAGTTACACTGTACAAAAGGATGCTCATGGTGATTGCAGAATGGGCTATAGAAGTACTTGTAAAATTTTATAATTTTGTGAAGTTATTGATACAACCAAATGGCAACAAGTTTAGACTTTAATGGCTTGTATTCTCCTCTTATTTCTTTTTCTTTTAAGCATAGTTGTTATACATTATTTGTTTTTGACATATTTGTGTTTTGTTGTAAAGAAAATCTTATTTTTTTTTTCTAAATAATGATGAAACTAATTAATGTTGCACTTTGATAAGATAATTCGAACTATTCGCTTGTCTATTCTTAATTGATTACGCACTCTGATATTTTACAATGCCAAGATGCGAAAAGTAGAAAAGAAAAGAAAATTTTGAACTTGGCTATATGGCCTATGGGTTTGCGAATCGCAAGCCACACCCATCCGAAACACTGGATCCATAGATCGGGCATCGAACCAAGTTTATATTGGTGGAGATCGTTCGTACATAAGGGGCCTTGGGCATGTTGATTCAATCCAAATTAGAGGATAAAAATTTAGTGGTATTAATGTATTACGTAAATCGATGAATAGTGTGTAAATATCAATCATATTTAAATATCTAAAAATAAAGAATCATATTTTTTTTAAATATTAATTATGTTTTAATTATAAAAATTTTATTAGTATTTACACGTTATTCGTTGATCCATATAATTTGTTACTATTATTGAAGCCTTTCTCTAAATTGGAAGGGGTAGGTGCTCCATGCATTGGTCTAGTTTACAGTACAAAAGTTCTAATATATCTAGAGACAATACGGTGTTATGTCTCAAAATTAGATTAGAAAAATAATAGCTTAATAGTTTAGTTTTATTTTATTTTGAAATGTGTAATTAGACATTAATTGATAGTAATTTTTTATATTAGTAACAATTAGTTAATTGGTTAGATATTAGTTTTATATTATGTATTAGTTACGAGTATAAATAGCTTGTAAATGATTGCACTAGAGGCATTTAATTATTTTTAATAAAACTCAAGAGTTTCCTTTAAATTCTTTTGTGGAGATCATTCTCATCTTGAAAAGAAGAAATTAGGAAACTATTTTATCTCAAAGAAATGGAATTTCATATTTTTATCAAAAGAAATAAGGTAGGTCAATTCTTCCATTTTAGTAGGCTTAACAAACGGTCGAGGGTTTATTATTATGAATGTAATATATCAGAGGAAAAAAAGAAAGTCTTATTATCATGAGTCAATTATAAAATTCTATCAATTTATAATTTTACGATATTTTTCTTTGTTGAAATTGATGTAAAATTGTTTAGGGTCAAATTATTTATAGAATTATAAATTTGGATGTATGACTTTATAAATTTATAATTTTATCGACTTTGTACGATTCCATACTATCTACCCATTCTATATGTTAAATGTAATAACATTAAGAAGGGGATTATCTTAAAATGTCAAAATCGTGATTATGTTATACATTTATTTACTCTGCTTTTATTTGCTACTTGATAATGTTTATCTTGATAGATTAAAAAATATCTTCAAGTAGATGTTTTAATTTCTTATCCCATAAATTATTTGAATGATGATATGCTAATGTATAAATCTAATATTGTTGTTAATTTGCTTTGTACGGGCTTATAAGTATCTCTCTTGCTTTATCATGATCATTTGAAATTGAAAATTAAAAGCTAATAGATCTCTTCTTAAAAACCTGGAGTAAATCTTTAAGAGTTGTTATTTTGAATTTCCCTTGATACTTCAAATAATTCTTTACTGATCACTTGCATTTGTAACATGATAGATTATCTTGTTATTTTGATCTTTACAATTCGCATCCGTGCTTTAAATTTGAATAAAAAATCTATTGCTATTTTTGTATAAATACCTTATCCTCAAAGCCTTATCCACTTGCACATCCTTATCCAAGACTACAGATTGTACCTAATCTCTTTACACCACGAAATTATCTTTAAACTTCATGAAATATTGTAGACAACTCGAAAATATATTTGTAATAAGCTGATAAGGTCGAATCTAATAAATACTGTCATAAGCTCTTTTAGCTAAACTTATTTTGTAATTAAATAAAATTTGTCCTACTTAATCTTTGTGGATATGTATTATACTTAGTGTAGAACACATTGGACATATTACACAAATACATCCAATCAATGGAATTAGATATTCAATTCATCAAAAATCCAACTTATCATTTGTTTTGTAATATTCTTTCAAAATACTGTTTTGCATAGATCCTCTAAGTTATTCTCTAATCTAATCTCTAATTCTTTCAATATGACTTAATTTATATGATTAGATGTTCATCATCTCCTGTATACTTAAACATTAGTTAATTATCTTTAATTAGTTTTTCCTATCATCAAAATAATAAAGAAAGAACCCAACATATTGAATATGGAAAAACAAACACAAACACAAACACATAAGTTGCACGTGGCCACTAAAGTTCAACGAAAGAGAAAGGGAATTAAGGTAGGGGTGGGTATGGAATTATAAGACACATGCTTCCTCCAGATTAACAAACAGACTTTGCTAGATGGTTTGCCAAGCTTTTGTTTCCTATGCTTCGCTTCCTCAAATTTCGTTTTCTTTTCCATGCAAAATATCACAGTATTATGAAGAAAGTTTCTGGATACAACTAATTGCATTTGAGGAATTAGTTTCAATAATGGTCTTCGAAATAGTAAAGGCTTTGCGGGCTGAAGTCCATATCCAATACTCCAATGTCTTGATTCCAATGGGGATAGGGGATTTCGGAAATCCACAAATCGAGCTTTGATCTTCCTTCATCATTAGCCTCCCAATACGCACCGGTCGTTAGGTGTGGTAACACCGTAATTTAGCTTCTTTCATATGATTGTATGAAATATTGGCTAAATAAGCATTCGATAATAAAAAGAACAACGAGCACAGTGAACTATTCATGTGACTAAAGAGCCCTCATATTGTGGTGTTTGAGAGTTGAACAGGATAAGGCATTAATATTTCGGATATTATACTGAAAACCTTCATATTGTGGAAATGTCCACTAATGAAATTCAAATAGCTTGTAGATAGTTCTTTTTTCTTTTCTTTTTTTTAATTGCAAAATAGAAAAATCTTCATTCATCAATAAAAAGGAAAAATAAAAAATAAAAAATAAAAAGGAAGTTTGCTGTACTGACAAATAGACTTATGTGCCGATTTAATCTGACCCGGAATTGGCCTTTAACCACCGGTTCATGGGCTGGTTGGTAAGTGAATAGGACCCAACCCTTAAGGGGATAGATTTGGGTTGTAGCTTTTGAACCGTGGGTTTTATTTTTTCTAAATTTTTATCAATTATTATAAATAATTTGTTTCCTTTTTTTGAATTTTGATTAATTATTATAAATAATTTATAACCTATTTGTCTATTTTTTTTCCAACTAAATCTAAAACTTTATGTCGACTTTTATTACTTATGAATCGAATTTTCCTCAATACAATATATATGTTAATATTATATATAATATATTATATAATATATTAATATATGTAGTATAGTATATTATATATTATATATATAGCATTATACATAGAACATATAAAATATATTGTATATAATATACACTTATTTGTATTATTTGTATAGTATATATATTTATTATATTATATAATATATATTTTTTTAATTACGGGGATCGCTGGGTCCTTCATGTTATATCATTTGGACTTTTAGAACTCGATAGTTTAACGGTTGGGTCAGATCTACTCATGATCAAGCCAAACCAGTTTATAGTTTGTAACTGAGATTTATACTAACACAAGCGTCACTGGGACCTCATAGAGCGAGGCACAAAATCGAAAACAAGAAAAAACCGCAAAAAGGAATTAAGCTTTACCCCAGGCATTGCCCCTAATACAATCTTTAGCGGTGTCTGATAAAAGATATTAATTCGATGAACGTTTCATTTTTCAATATCTCCATAGCATTCGCTATTTCATCGCATTCCTTGTTCGTTCATTGAAATCTTCACTTCTCCTACTTCTCCTGCCATTAGATCGAACATTAAGTAAAATGATCATTGCCAAAGCTTTCTTTAGCATGAGTTAGAGGGCTTAAAATGAATCTTAGGGGTTTCGAACGAGACTAAAAGTTCCTTCTTAGTTCTGCCTTTATTTATATAGAACCGATAGAGATTATTACTAATGGGTTACTTGCATAAAACTAAAGATAATTGATGGAAATAACGGTGTCTTTAAGTTTAAGAGGCAAGCCGTAGCCTCTATTATTTTCCCCTGATCGCAAAAGCTGTAGCCTAAACCTCTATAATTTGGACCATGTATAAAATATTATTATGATTTATTTCTAATAATGCTAGCGACACGTTTTCCACAAATCACATGGTCTAACTTGGCTAGAAAGGAATAATTCATAATCTGTCACTGTCATTACCAATGTTTGTGTAACATGCCAAAGACACGGTTCCTATCTTTGTTTTTGAGCTGAATTATAGTCCAGAAGATTAAGCTCTAGATTTTGCCAACATTTAATGTCTAATGTCGTATCTGCAGAAAAGGGAGGATTAGAAAGTAGAGCGGAAGGAAAAAAAATGGGGAAATATTGAAAATTTAACTTTTTATGTTCTTTCTTTCCTTCTTCCTTATAGGTGTTTACAATCCTACATATAGATCTGGATAAGTACCAGTTTTGAACCATGAATCGGCCTAACCCATTAGTAGTCGGGCAGAACAACCTGAGCAAACTACCGGGTTTTTAGGGTCTAGATGGTTCGCTTAGATGGAATCGCTGAATTGAACTAGTGGTTTACCATATTTTACAAAAAAAAAAAAAAAAAAAAAAACAATTTGGCCAATCCCACCCCTACATCACCCCTCCCCCCACTCTCTCTTTTTGCTTTACTCCTCGACCCTCCCCTATCCTTTGATTATTATTCTTATTCTTATTCTGTAGTCCTTACCTCTATCCTTTGGCTCTATTAGTCTTTAAATTTGTATATGCAAATTTAAAATTTATAGCACTAAAATGCTTTAAATTTTAAATTTTAAATTTCAAAATTCAAACGATACGTTCACACATTCTTTGGTCTTTATAAATAGTAGTTTCAGCCCTAGTAGAAACATTTACTCTACAAACTAATTAAATCTCTCTAACTCTAACCATTTTGCCTTCATATTTTTTTCAGTTGTGAAACGTTGTTAGAAATATTTTCTTTTACTAATTACAAATTTTTATATGTAGTTCTCAACTATACTGCATAGAACAATTTACATTAACAAATAACGCTGATATACACATATCTATCATATAATTTCTGCTATATTTTCTCTTATATATTATTTCTGTCTTTCACTCATAAATATTTGCACCAATGGAAAATTTTTTGCATCGTATCTTTTCCAATAAAAAACACAGTTCATCATCCGGTGATAAAAATAAGGGTAAAGATGTTAGAACTTCCAATATATCATCTACGCCACTACGGTTTGAGGACATTTAGGCGTACCTAGATAACGAGTATGATTAGAATGAGCAGAAGATAAATGATATGGTTGAGAACGTAGAAAAAAAATTTATACTACCTTCGGGTTTCGATGTGAAACCTTATCGTACGAGCAATCGAGGTACACTACCTCTTGGCTTTAACATTAAATATCAATGTATAAGTTACCGGGGCACGCCACCTCCCGGTTTCGAACCTCTACGCACGAGTGTCCTTGAACGTCATGTTAGATTCGAATCTCCTCATATAAGTGTCCTTGTACAACTTGCGGGATTTGAACCCTTATAGATGAGTTGCTCCATAAGCATGTTCGAGGATGAGGAGGACGATATAGAAATTATTCTTGAAATAAAAGAGCAACATATGGGACAATGTGGGCCTAGCAGTTTAAGACCATCCTGCTTAGGTAAGCTCTCTAAACCCGGTAAGTCTAATATTTTTACTATTTATTTCCGTAAAGGTACAAATGAAAGGGAGAACTCGAGGGCATTCTGCAGCTATTGCAACGCGAGTTATTTGTGCAAAACAGGAGAGGGATATGATACCCTTAACAGGTACTTAAGGTCGAAGCATTCTGGGGAGGTGGGGAATAGATAGAACGCAGCAATAGATTGTCCGAGGCGGTGGTTCATCTAAACAAATGCTAATGAGGTATGATGAAAAGAGGCATAAATATAATCTAGCATAACAATGGGCAAACATGCACCTCTCATTCAATGAGGGTGCATCAAAATGGCAAAGTCGATACGAGTGGGAGACGTTCAACCTCAGTTTACAACAGCTTAGCTATAGAATGATAACTTGAGTCACGTAGGAGCTCTACCATAAAGGTAAGAGAGAGCTCATAGGTAAGTTTGCTTCCCTCGATATGTAAGTGTCTATATGTGCAGATATATGAATGGATCCTTTTCATAATAATTCTTATATAGGTGTTACTGTTCACTAGGTAGACGATAATTGGCAACTTAATAAATGACTATTGACTTTAAGGGTATTTAACGATTAACATATGTCATAAAACATTTATAAAATTATTAAAGAAATCTTAAATGAATACGAATTTGTAAGGAAAATTTTTTCTATTGGTTTTGATAATGCAACTGCTAATACTGCATTAATATTTGATTTACAAAATTATTGTTAACTAGCGTTGGGAGAGATTTTTTTTCACATACGTTGTGCATGTCATATTCTTAACCTGTGTATCAAGGATGGCAGTGCAACTTTACGTGACAGTATAACTCCGATCAAGAATGTCATCAAGACAATAATAGATAGACCATCCCTTCACAAAAAGTGGAGGAACTTCTGCATGGAGAGTGGGAAAAAACCTCGAAAGTTTAAGATGGATGTGTAATATCACTGGAACTCGACTTATGAGTTGTTGCATAGCACAGTTCCTTACAATGAACTGCTATGTGACTTTCCAATATACAACATGTGGGAGTTGATATTTTCTCCAGTAACTAGGATATTTGTATCCAATTACTTAAAGTTTTAAAAGTTTTCATAATGCTAATAAGATTTTTTCACAAGTTTACAAGCTCAGTGTTCATTTGTTTGTTATGTTAACCATCAGTATACTTGGTGTGTTAGTTCAAGCCTGTAAAGACCCAAACTTGCATGCATGCATATACAATATGACGTTGAAATGGTTAATTTATTATGAAGATATTCCTTGTATTTATCTCATAGTAATTATTCTAGACTCTTGTTATAAAGTAGAATCATTACTAATGTATTTGTAAACTTATTATGGTTACGTTCAAAATTTAACGGATTCTCAAGATGTGTAAAGCTTGGAAGCACAACAAGAAGTATCGGTAGCGACTGTCAACATAAAGGAGATGCTTAACTACTATTAAAGTTAGTACGATAGCCAATAATCAGTCTCTCCTTCACTACCCACCAAGGAGCGACATTACTCTTTTATGGGTGAGCTATTATTAGCGCAAAAATTGAAGAGACAATGGTTTGGTAGTCCAACATTTGAGATGCAACACTACACTAATATAAATTTTGAGTTTTCGGAAAATATCGAAATAAGGATTTCGATATTTTAGAGTAGTGGCAAAGGCATAGAAAGGACTATCCACTACTATCTCATATCGCCTGTAAAGTATTCGCTACTCTAGCTTCAATGGTCGTTGTTGAGTAAGCGTTTAGTACAGCAGGCCTGATTGTTGATGAACGTCGAGTCTCCTTATTTGTTGTCAGTGTTGGGGCAAATGTTTGTATAGAAGATTGGTACAAGGCGAGTTATAGACTATAAGAACCATGCGGGACATCAAGCGAGGATGATGATTACTTCAGCGATTGGAACCCATTTGATGGAAGCCTAATTTCACCCGTAGGTTCCACTCCTACTCATGAACATGAATAATTACCTCAAGATGATATATAATAAGTTTTTTTTTTCATCCTTTATGAAAAAAATATATCACGTAGAATTTTTTTTTTCTTTTTCTAATTGTCCAAAAAAACTAAATGGCATAGTTTTCCTAAAAGTGCTGATATTGCATTAGGTTTTTTCAAATTATGACCGACTGAAATTATTTTCATTTAAAAAATTTAACTTAAATAGTCACGTACACTTTGATACTTTTTTGAAAACGTAAAATTGATTAACAAACTAAAGGTTTTTTAAAAATCTAAGTTGAACTACGGCTGTTTGATCAGTTTAGATTTCGATTATTATACACGTAGGCACCTTATGGGCGACTGTAAAATACTAGAAAAAATATTTTTCCTCTAACTACTTCATTCTATTCAATTAGATTAGAATATTATGTATTCATACTGTAAGAGGCCTTTTTTATATTTTATTTTCTTTCCATTTTTAATGTATATTTTATGGATGGATTGAAGAAAAAAAAAATGGTTAAAGAATCGATAAGATGAGAAGGAAAAAAAAAAATTGTAAATACTTAAGAGAAAGGACATGAAAAAAAAAATGGTTCAAGGGCTGTGAACTAACCCTAAACCGTTGGTTCATAGGTCGGTCATAGTTCAACGTAACCTTAGCCCATGAATTGGTAGTTCAGGACTGGTTTCGAGCTAGACCGAACCGCCGCCCAGATCTACCTACACAATTAGAAAACAAATTCACGCTAGTTTAATGGACTTATAAAAGAGATTTTTCTTTTCTTTTTTTTTTTAAATACCATTTTTATAATGCTCAAAGCTAAATTGCCTGACTCAAGCTACTACCTTATCTATTGAAGCAGATACGAGTTAATAACATCGGCTTCACGGTGCCACAATGTAAATAATAGACAGACTGGAGTGGATAGGCATAACAAGACATTTGGAAGGTGCAGGGAATGAATGTGATCTGTGGGTTCGCAGGGCCTGATTTATCAACAAAGTTTACTACCACCGTTTCTAGAAAGGAATGAAAAGGAATATATATGGAAGAAACAATAGAAAGAGAATTAAGCGAGGCATTCTTTTAGGAATCTCCTAATACAATTTGCGGAACCGTTATGATTTATATGGATAAAATGATGATATTTTAGTAGTGAGTACATGACATGTTTATCACTAAAGTTAGAATAAGAAAAAAAAAAAGAAAATTATGGCAATCATCCTAGAAACTTTTAAATTTATATGGACATCTCAACTTTTAAAGTTAGATGATTTTTTCTTCACTGCCATGTGCTATAAACCTAGAAAAGTCAATAAAATGAGGAGTGTCAAAAAATAACAAAAAATATAATGAACATGAAGAAAGATAAATTACTAAGCGAAAAAAGAAAAGAAAAGAAAAGACTGGTAATTGAAAACCGAGTGAGTATAGCCACTGCCTCTGTAGCCACGCATGGGCCTTCATTCACCTGTAAATTCGGTGCTATTGATTCCTGTTCGGGATCGTACTACTATAATAAATTTAACATTTATCAATCAAATTCTCAACTAACAATGTTTTGTTGTAGCAAAATATTACTTTTATCTATCAAATCCGTCATTAGCAACAAATATCTTTGGAAAAAGAATTTTGAAATTAACGTAGCGTATAACATGATAGACACAATGTGAGGGTGAGGGTTAGGGTTTATGTGTGAGAGTGCTTGATCTTTGAGACACAATTTCGATAGAGTAACGACGTTATTTAGGAATTTCTCTTGTTCAAATGAAGAGGTAGAAATGGGTATTTTTAAGAAATGATTATTGATTTCATTTATTGGATTATGATAGTGATTAATAACCAGGATTGAAGCCTTGTATTAATGGGTTTCAAGTTTGTTCTTTTTCTTAGATATAGGTCCAAATAAAGGCTATATATTTGAGTATGAGTCAAACCAAGAAATGTTAAATTAGGCGAATTGATCCAATAAGCTCTACTCTAAGCTTATCATACCAAAACTCCCTTGATCATTGCAAATATATAACCTTCACTCTTTGAGCCCTCTATATTTTGCTCTCTAACTAAAGTCTTTTGGAATAAGTCGAGTGGGTTCAGGCATCGAATGAGCCTTCTAGAAGGCTAAGTTGTTGCCTAGCGCATGTACACTCTAAAACAACTATACTATTGTTCGTACATCTATATTAGTAGAGATTTCACTTCTCTTGGTAACTTGTAATGTAAAAGCCTAGCACTAGTGCTGCAAAGTAATTAATTTCTTTTTACTTAGTGCTTTAGCTTGCAACACATCCAATTGCTGCATTGTTTCGACTAATTAAAGACATCTATGTTACCCCCATATGTGAGCATGTAGGTGATCAAGTGACTATGGTCCTTTCATTGAGCTTTATGTAATTCCATTATGTTCTGTAAGATAAAACAGGACCTCCCCATTGCAATTAATTGTGAAAGACTAACCAATATATGCATCCCAATAACCGAGTCCATGTTAGTTGATTAGGAATTCTTTTCCTTTCCCCCATACCCCCCCTTTTTTTTTTAAATATCTTCCAAAATTGCATTTCATCATGACTCAAACTTATATTTAGAACATGCTTCATATCATAACTATTGCTTCATATCCATTTTAAAAGATCATATTGTGCTTTAGAGATTTCTATTTAGATTAGATATTTTCATAGAAGTTAAATGATATCTTCTTTTCAAGTGGCAAAAGGCCTTTGGCTTGAATAAAATATAATAACTCTACCCCTAAACGTCATTTGTTCTAGATTGAAATAAAATAATGTTTAGAGGGCCTTTGGTTGCTTTTTCTTTTAATCAAATGGTTAACACTTCACCAATTTCTCTTTTGACAACATATTTGCTCACTTCATTCTCATTGCCAACCTTGTTAAGTAGCAAGTAAATGGAGTTGTGTATGTCATAGTAGCTTAATTTGGGACAATTTCATTTCTAAGAGTAATAAAGAAACCAACAGAACCCAAGCTAAGGCAGTATCAAAAGAAATCTAAAATGTGTTGAGTAAACCAAATTCTAAGTGCAATACAAGCCCTTTTGTCCAATTGATACTTGCTTCCGTATTTCGTAAGCCTAAGGTCAATAATTGCATTGTCTAATAAATTAATAGTTAGCCAATGCATTTTGATACGCATCACTATGGGAGAAGAATTCATCTCATCCTTAATATTCTTCATCACGAGATAAAGACAAAAACAAAAACATATTCTTTTCTCCCTTTCCTTTGTACTATTTTAAGTTGGACATGTGTCCAATTCATTGTCATTAGTGCTCAAATCATGTGAGAGGGTGTGTTTAGAATGCTTCATGTGGTCACAGTTGCCATATTTCATTTTCTTTCCTTCTATCTTTCAGTACGATCATAATTCCTCTTTGTTCCTTCATATACATAACCCTTTGTCCTTTATTCATTTCTTCTTCCTTTTTTTCTTTCATTCTTGTCCCAAATTTCATCTTTAATTTTATTTCACATTTTCCTATCCTCGTTCTTGTCATCTTTAGTGCTATACACACATATTAGCTCTCATATACTCTACTTCTTTTCTTCATTTCTTTCATTTGCTTTCTTCTTCAACATCTTCCATCATACACTTTCGATTTCTTCATTTTTTTTTCTTCCTTTTTCATATATTCATTTGATTGTTCTTTCTTTCTTTGCCCCACCCCTGCTCGCCCCCACCCCTTACCCACCCCCCCNACTTCATCATATTCAAAGCTCCAAACAACAACACTTAGCATTTCATTTCTTTTCTTTCTTTTGTTTATTATTAATCACTCTCCTTCTTCTCCTTTTTTTTTAATTCTCTTTCCAAGGACACCACTTTCTAGCCATAGATACCATAAACATTCTTCTCATTAGTGTTTGAATATTAAAGTTTGAAGTAGCTCTTGAAGACCCAAAGATTGATGAAGTCAAAAGAAAATATTGGAGTAGCATTAGCAAAGTTCAAAGAAGAGGAAGAACTAGGTATAAACAAACCAAACAGAAAAGAAGATAATAAGCTAGCATTAAAGAAAAAAAAAAGGTTCTAAAAGCAAAAGAACTAATGATAGCTATTTAAGAAATCTAAAGCCACTTGAAGACTTGAGCAAATTATCAAAGAGGACATAGTGGCATTCACAGTCTATTATAGGCATCGAAATTGTTGAAGAAAAGACTAATTTTTAAAGCTTATGGAAGTGTAGAGAAGATTTTCGTTGTTGTAGTAAATTGAGTAAACTGCAAGTTAGTCTTTTTTTTTTTTTATTATAATTTCGACCTTCTTCTTCTACTTTAACACTAATTCTTGCTACCTATGCATTGACAAATATATTTGTTTCTTTTTGAAATTCTACCATTGGCATCGATGGGAATTGAGCTACTGGCTCATTAACTCGAAGTCATGCTCGAGGATTGGAAGGTTTGGCATGGCGGATTCTTTTACTTTAGCCGGTTCCTACTGATGCCAAGTATCTCCATACCAAATCACTCCTTAAGCCGAGCTTAATGACTACTAATCTTTTGCAGATAGAATACTGAAAAACGTATGATTGAGAGAACATCTTATCCTCTTTCATGCCTGATCACTTATTTGGCATCACCCTTGCCGACATGTCAAGAGAGAGACCCCATACGACATAAACCGCCTTTGCTCGGACAAGCAAATTGTCCATACTTTTTTGTTCATATCCTCCAATGGCATCACCAATACAGTATCATGTGTAGAATTTGGTGCACTAATGATTGCTTTCCTTATATATTCATTTTTTCCCTTTATATCTTATACATTACTTCTTTGGAAAATTCCCTTTTTTTCTTCTCCCTTTTGGGCAGGTTGCTCAATCTTATGGGTATAAATACTCTTGTAATTGTAGGTAGACACACGATCATTAATATACACTTTGAGTATTTTCTTCCTTATGTAAACACTGTTTGTTTACTCTCGGAATTACTTTTATTCTTTCTCTTAAGCAAAGTTAGGTGGCAAATAACCTCACCAAACCAATTCATGTGTCATATCAAATTATACCGTGAGTCTTCGGAAGTTCCATTGGTGCGTCATATCCTCTAGAGTTGTTCGTAGGTTTTGCTTACTACTTTATTCGTCATTTTTTGCTCTTTTGCACTTTCCCCATTAACCTTTTTTGAGCTTTCTACAAGCTTAGACCCATCCAGTAACCGGTCTTGTTGGTTTTTGGTTTTATCGGTTTTTGGTTATGGTTTGCAATATCTTGATATTAGAGTAGAGATTTTGTTCGAGTTGACTTATGTTTTTGAAGTTTTGTTATACTTTGTTTTATGTTTGTAAAATAGAGTAAGTTATTATGTTCATTTGAGTGTTATGTTGTTAATTATTAATTTCTTGAAGTCTTTGTTGAGTTTTGAATCTATAAGGAAAAATGACTGACCCGAGTATGAATGTTGGTACTGGTGATGACAGTAGAGTTGTTGTAAGCCCCATAACTAGCCATTCGAAGTTTCGATCAGTTGAAAGACTTGATCGAACCTAAATTATAAATTAAAGCTAGAAATATTAGTAAAAATGATTCCGTAAACTTGAATTTAAGAAAATAAGTAATAAAATAGGGGACTATAAAATTTTCAAATTTTAAGCATAATAATTACTAATTACTGAAAAGGCGAAAAGTGTAATCTAATAACTAATAAATTACTAGAGATAGATTATATGTATACTAAAAATTTTAGAATGATCAAAATAATAATTAGGAATGTTCACATGTACCCCACATGTATTTACGTGTAGATAAAAATACGTGAAATTACCTAAATTGGCCAAAAACTAAGTAAATAATTAAAGAAAATTATAAATTAATTATAGAAAAATCAAAAGAGGATAGAATGATCCAAATCTGATCATGGCAGGTCAGGATCTGCAAAATAAAAATCAACCAATCAGAATTAGGCAATACAAAAGCCAAAAATCAAAGAAATTAGGCAAAGTCATTCTAATTAATGCATAATAATTACCAAAATTGTCTATAAATAGGGGAAAAATTTCCAGAACTCATTTGGGCAGTGAGGAATCTGAGAAAAATCGAGAGACTAAAAAATTTAAGAGAAAATTCAGAAAACAAAAAAAAGAAAAGAAAACTGTACAGATTGGGCAAGTGAGCCAAACCTAAACCTCACCACCACCTGGGATCGAGCCACCACCACCACCACCACCCCACTCTAGACCCACCATCTGGGCTGGCCGATAAGCTTGAGTCCCAAAATTGCCCCGATTTTGTGTAAATTCTTAAAATTAGTTATTTTGCCTAGAAAATTATGAAACATGTTATTATGAGGTTTTATTGTATGTAGATTTAGGGAAAATTAGTGATTTAGTTTGATCACGTCTAGAATTATAGGGTTCTTAACAAATTGAACAAAACCGAGTATGATTAGAACTAGAAATAAATAGGTTTAGGAGCTCAATTTTTTTCTGTAGGATGCTTATGTGATATAGAACAGTGCTATGAAGCCATTTTTCTAAAATTAATTTTTGAAATTTTTAAGTTAATTTTTAGCCCTAAAATGATGAAAAAATGGGGTAATTTTGAGTTAATTAGGTGATTAAGATACTAATTACTGATTTAGATAGTAATTAGATGCTTAGGGATGTTAATCTTTGATGTGGAAACCTAATCCTAGTCTTTGGAGTATTAAGTATAGTTAATTTAAGAAATTAGTAATATGTGAAATTGAAAATTAATAAATCTAAAAATTTAGGGTTATTTAGGTAATATTATAATAAAAATCAAAATAATATTAAATCTGAAATAACATTTAATTTTAAGTAAATGTATAAAAATATAAGATTTTCTCACATCAAGAGTAAATTCAGTACACTAATAAGGATTTAAGTGTACCGGGTAGAATAAAATACTAATTAGAGGTAATGATGATATTTAGGAGATCAGGAAGTAATGTGATTAATTTCACATTATGAGTTAAAACAAATTTCTAGGGTTCGAGTATAAAACAATACTTAGAAATCAAATTAGAACTTAATTTAGGAATCGATACGGAAACCAAACCTGAACCTAACCCTAAACCTAGAATAATTGTAAAACACTTAAGACCTAAATAATTAGGCATATTAAACCCTAAACAAAATATAATAATAAGCGTTATAGGATAAAATGAACTTATAATAGTTATATGAAAAAAAAAAAAAAAATTGAAACCACATTTGTGTTATAGGGATGATTGGCGATGGCCTGAGCAAGTCGGACCTCGAGTGAGTGAGCGAGGAGTCGAGGTAAGTTGGGATTAATACGATGCTGTATTTTGGAGGCTTAAGATTATGCTTGTTTGTGCTTGTTAGATAGTTAGATGTGTGCATGTGCTTGATTATGGGTGATGCTATGATTTTGTTTATTGTTCTGGCATATAATGTATGATTTGTATGAAATGATTGATCACCCTAAACTGGACCTAATCAAATATACGACCAGTAATCATAACTGGACATGCATGGCAACCCATTAGGGGAACTTAGGACTCTCCGACCAAATACCGACCCCTTCGAAAGGGATAGCGCAGGATTGCATAATGGTTCCTTCTTCATCCTCAGTCAAACTAAGTGATAGGAGAAGAAGTCGCGGCAAGGGTAAAGTTAGTGGTTCAAAGGTAGTCGCGGGAAGAGTGAAGTCTCCGTTGCACAAGCTTGGGTTTGGTCATGAGCTGTTGCATTAATAGCAACTCCTTAACTCGGATTAGAGCGGACATAATTTCTTTAATCTCACGACGGGCCGGATAACGTCCTGCGATGGCATTTGCTTGCACATGCATTGCACCTAATAAGTTGATTAACAACCTTATTGTGTTTATGGTATACTTTTAAGTCCTCCATCATAACTTACTGAGCTGTGGTTGCTTACATCCCTATAGACGTCGTGCAGGTGCTGGCTAAGAAGTAGCATATAACTACTCCAAAGCTAGTAACTACTGGATCTTGGGGAGTGAGGAAAAATATTTGAAGAACAAACATATATTTTTAAGGTCTAAGCTTTTACTTTAGAACTTTTCATTTTTGAATAATGTAATAACTAGGAAATATATTACGGAGAAATATTGTAAACTTTAATTGTAATAATTGAATTATAGTGAATATATATTTCCTCACTTTCTTAGATAAATGATTTATTTAAATTACAAATTGTTTACTTCAAAGCGGGTTAGTTGTGGACGCCTTGTGTAGATCAGGTCTAAGATAACGGTTGTAAGGCTAACTTCTATCTTAGGATAGTTTACACAGCGGGGTTATTACGACTTTACCGCTTTGAGGCGTAACAGTTGTCCACATGGATGACAATCTCAAAGAACTCTCAGAAGCACTGACGAGAGACTTGATGTGGTAGCTAATCTCTTAGTGGATCTAACTCGAGTTGTTCATGCGCTGTCTTGTCGACCCACTAAGGTCGTGCAAAACACCCTACAAGTTGCTCAGCCTGTTAGAGGTCAGAACCCAGCTCGACCCTTTCGAGGTAGAGGAGTAGGCGAACGAGTGAGGAGGAGGATTGATTTGGCAGACATGGGAGACGAGGAAGAAGAAGAGTATTTTGAAGAAGAGCATATCCAAATCCTCAAAGCATCTAACCATATGAAGCTTTGGATTTTGAGTTTCAATGGATCTAGAAATGCTGATGAATATCTGGAGTGGGAAGAGAAGGTGGAGCGTGTGTTTGATTACTATCAGTATAAGGATTACAAGAAAGTGAGGACTGTTGCTGTTGAGTTCTTCAGATATGCCGTCATGTGGTAGAAGAACTTCCAAGCAATGAGAAGACGAGAAGGCTATCGAGAAATTAACACTTTGCCCGAGATGAAAAGAATGCTTAGAAATAAGTTCGTACTGGAAACTTATCTCCAAGATACCTTCACTTGGCTGTAGGAGCTGAGAAAAGAGGCTAAACTATTGACGAGTATGTTTAAGAGTTTCAAATACTTATGATCTGTTGCGAGGTAGAGGAACCACTGGCTTGAACTATGTCAAGATTTGTTACTGGACTGAGAGGTGATATTTGGGACATTGTGGAGCTTTAATAATTCACTACAATAGATGAAGCTATTAGGATTGCCCAGTGAGTAGAGAAGAAAAGAAGGAGCTAAGTACCGATGAGGATGCCGACTAGCTGATTAGGACAAGTAAGTCACCGAGCATAGTCGAGTACCAAGCCGAGTAGAAAGATTGATGCCTAAGCCAAGTAGAAAGGCTAACTTGATGGTGAAGTGCCAACCCGAACTTATGAGAAGGGACAAGGGTTTAGCAGGAAGATAACCCAGATCAAATGCTTCAAGTGTTAAGGGTTCTAACATATGGTTACTCAGTGCCTGAATCAACAAACAATGGTCATCAAGGGAGAAATCCTAAAGCTAGAAGCAGACAACACTGATGAGGAACTTGAAGAAGAAGAGGTCTCTACCAAGAAAGAAAATGCCGAGAAAGAGTTGATTGAGGAGGAAATGTTTTTTGAGGACTTGGACAAGTTACTTATAGTTGTCTGATGCACTATAAACATAAAGCCCTCCCGAGAGGAAGAGTAGAGAGAGAATTTGTTCCTTACCATTTGTAAGGTGAATGATCAGGTGTGTGTCCTCATCGTGAATAGTGGAAGCTGCACCAATGTGGCATTAGCTGATTTTGTTTCAAAACTAAAGTTACTGATTGTTGTGCATTCGAAGTCATAAAAGTTGCATTGGTTGAGTGAGAAAGGAGCATTACATGTTAGTTGACAAATACTGCTACTGATCACTATTAGGAACTACTCTGACCAGATTCTCTATGACATATTATACATTTGTGCTTCCCATGTGCTGTTAGGTAAACTGTGATTGTTTGATAGGAGAGTCATCTATGACAGCTAGAGGAACACATACATGTTCGAGAAGGATGACTGGAAGATTACATTGAACCTAATGTCATAGAAAGAAGTTCATAAGTTGCAAACAAAACTTGCTTGCAGATCGAAGAAGGCTTTAGTAATGAGTAGAGTTGAGCTCTAAGAGGTCATCAAAACAGACGAGCCGAACCTTATGTTGGTTAGGCGACTTTTAGAAATGAAGCCACGGGGTAAACTACCCTAGGAAATCAAAGAGTTGCTGGACGAGTATGTCGACCCGTTCTCAGAATAGTTACCTAAAGGATTGCTCCCAACCTGAGGCATAGAGTACTGCATTGACTTAGCACCCAGCGCCGCATTACCAAATAAGCCAACTTATTGAATAAATCTTGAGTAGGTTGCTGAGCTCCAGCGGCAAGTTAATGAGGTTCTCTAGAAAGGATATGTGAAGGAAAGTTTCAGCCCTTGCGCTGTGCCGGTACTTCTAGTGTTGAAGAAGGATGGAACCTGGTGGATGTGTATAGATTGTTGAGCCGTGAGCAAGATCACGACCAAATACAAGTACCCGATCCTGAGGTTAGAAGACACATTAGATGAACTGAGTGGAGCCAAGATTTTCAGCTAGATTGATCTTAAATCTAGCTACCATCAAATTTGAATGAAGCTAGGAGATAAGTGGAAGACTGAGTTTAAGACTTGACATGAACTTTACAAATGGATGGTCATGCCCTTCGGCTTGTCGAAAGCCTCGAGCACTTTCATAAGACTAATGAACTACGTACTGAGACATCTCATAGGAAAGTGTATTGTGGTGTACTTTAACAATATTTTGGTCTACAGCACCAACATGCCAATTCACTGTAAACATCTTAGAGCGATCTTGGATATCCTCCATACCAAGAGACTATTCGGTAATCTAAAGAAATGTTGCTTTTGCTAGGAAGAAGTGATATTTTTAGGCTATATAGTCAATAGAGGAGGCTTGTGAGTGGATAATGAGAAGATTTGAGCAGTTGTCGAATGGTCGACTCTTACTACTTGTGTTGATGTAAGAAGTTTCCATGGACTAACTTTATTTTATAGGTGGTTCATCATAAATTCGAACACCCTCACTACACCACTTACTGAGTTAATAAAGAAGAACGCTAACTTTTGATGGGGAGAAAGGGAGGAGAGGAGCTTTGTTGAGATTAAAGAAAGGTTGACCTCTACCCCGGTGTCAGTGCTACCTAACTTTAATAAAATTTTTGAGCTGGAATGTGACGCGTCAAGCATTGGAATTGGTACTATCTTAATGCAAGAAGGTCGACCAATCACCTTCCACAACGAGAAGCTCTAAGGACCTCAGTTGAATTATTCCGTGTATGATAAAAAACTTTTGGTACTGATTCAGGCACTGCGAGTATGGTAGCACTATTTACTATCGAGAGAGTTTGTCATATATATTGACTAAGAGTCGTTGAGACACCTTTGAAGTTAGACCAAGTTATCAATTTTGTAATAAAATACAAGTAGGAAAAAAGTAACTTAGTTGCAGATGCTCTTTCGAGAAGGCATGTGCTTTTATCTGAATTATAGACTTGATTGTTTGGATTTGTAAGTATAAAAGAGTAGTACTTTGAGGATCCACACTTTAGATCCACACTTGCACGATGTATTGATGAAAGAATAGTGGACGACTACCATGTAGAGAATCGCTACTTGTTCTGAAGTGGGAAACTGTGTGTGCCGATTTGTTCCCTACCTATTCTAATGAAGCTATGGACTGAATTGAGCATAGACTTTGTTCTTGGATTGCTACAAACTACTTAAGGTAAAAATTTTGTAATGGTCATTATAGATAGGTTCAGTATGATAGCACACTTCGTGCCCTGCACCAAGATTAATGACACTTTGGCTATTGCTTCTCTTTTCTTACAGGAGATTGTGTGGATACATAGTCTGTCGAGAAGTATAGTCTCTGATAGAGGCCCAAGGTTCTTGAGCTATTTCTAGAGAACCTTGTGGCGTTGGTTGGGGACCAAATTTCTCTTCAACACCTCATGTCACCCCAAACTGACGACCAAATAAAGGTGGTTAATCACATTTTGGGATCATTACTTTGAGCTGCAGTAGGTAAAAACTTGGCTGATTGGGACATCTGCTTGCCATTAGTTGAGTTTACCTACAACCGAACAGTACATAACACCACTAAACAAACTCCTTTCAAAGTGGTCTATGGATTCAATTGAGAGTTACCCCTCGACCATGCCTTTGTACTAGTACCCACACAAAAGGACCCTGATGCTTCGGCTAGAGCACAATCCCTTCAACACATATACGATAAGATCACCCAACACATCGACCAAGCTGCTAGAAGCATATGAGAGAAGGCTAAGGGTAGGATAGCTAAGCAATTCTAATCAGGAGACTTGGTATGGCTGTACCTCAATAAGGAACAGTTCATAAGTAAGAGGAAGAACAAATTATTTGCACGGCCTGAGGGACCCTTTAGAATCCTCTAGAAGATTAATGACAACGCCTATAGATTGGAGCTTCTAGAGGATTATGGGGTTTCCGACACCTTCAATATTGTCGACCTAAGTCTATATCACCTTGACGGAGAGCTAATTAGAGATAATTCAGATTTGATCCTAAATGTAAATCAACTCGGAAGGAATGATCTGAATCAAGCTACTGGCCTATTGACCTGAAGTCGAGCTCAAGGATTGGAAGGTCTAGCATGGTGGATTCTCTTACTCCAGCTGACTCTTACCGATGCCGAGTATCTCCTTACCAAGTCACTCCTTAAGCCGAGCTGAATGACTGTTAATCTCTCGTAGATAGAATGCTAAGAAACGGATGGCTAAGACAACATCCGCTCCTCCTTCATGCCTGACCACTTATTTGGCATCACCCTTGTCGACATGTCCATAGAGAGACCCTAGATGACATAAATCGCCCTTGCTTGGACAAGCAAACGGTCCATACTTTTTTGTTCACATCCTCTAACGGCATCACCAATATAGCATCTCCACGTGTATAGTATCGTGTGTAGAATTTATTGCACCAATGATTGCTTTCCTTGTATATTTATCTTTGCCCTTTGTATCTTGTACATTGCTTCCTTGGGGAATGCCTTTTTTGCCTTTTCCCTTTTGGGCAAGTTATCTTAACTTATGGGTATAAATACCCTTGTAATTGTAGCTAGACACAAGATCATTAATATATACTTTGAGTATTTTCTTCTTTGCATAAACATTGTTTGTTTACTTTCAACATCGCTCTTATTCTTTCCCTTAAGTAAGTTTAGATGGCGAGTAACCTCACTAGACTAATTTGTATGTCATATTGAATTATGCTGTAAATCCTTAGAAGTTTCATTGGTATGTCATATCCTTTGGAGCTGTTTATGGGTTTTGCTTACTACTTTATTCGTCATTTTTTTTCCCTTTTGCACTTTCCTCATTAACCCTTTTCGAGCTTCTTGCAAGCTTGAACCTATCTAGTGACCGACCTTATTTGTTCTTGGTCATGGTTCGCAACAAGCATGCTCGAAACCATAAAGTGGAGCAACAAAAATTAGGAATTAGTATCGTATGTTTTCCTTGTTTCCTCCTTTTGTGCTTATACTACATGTGCTTACTGTTGCATTCAGTTTATAACAAGTTGTTGAATAGATTGCTATGGATAAAAGAAATTTGTACTTGTTCACCACACTTTGATGTCTTGGCATTATGTGTGAAGAAACTTTTGTCCATAGATGATGTCTCTTTAGAGCTCAAATGCCTCTATGCTCTTTAGAACTTAAACACTTCCATATTGTTGTCATAGACTTGCATTACTTGCGGCTGAATCATACTAAATAGCTCAAATGCATATAAGATACCTTAATATTGCATTTTTGTGGGGTTCTTAGACTTGTTTTAATAG
This sequence comes from Lumnitzera littorea, assembly GCA_024138015.1. NCBI lineage: Eukaryota > Viridiplantae > Streptophyta > Magnoliopsida > Myrtales > Combretaceae > Lumnitzera > Lumnitzera littorea. Next base: position 23,468,013 of record JAMXBB010000004.1, read on the forward strand.
CTCTTAGAACCAAAGCTTGTGGACAATGCTTGAGACTTATGTAACTTTCTGATCTTGAACATGCCATGTGATACAATATAGCCTTCAATTCAGCTGATGAACCATAATTTCTTCTTTTGCTTTTGAAACTACTTAATGAAATCAAATGTATTCCTGGAAAATGTATGCATTAGTTTATCTTTCCATTTTGCTACTTTGACTTGTAATAACCCCTTTCCTCTTCTAAGTTACCAGTGTTTTCTCATTGTAACTAATCTGTTGCCCCTTTTTGTTCTGAAGTGCAATTGGTGTTCAATCTTCTAATTGAGCATATGTGTATTGTAGCTTTTGGCCACTATCCCATGTTGGGGATTATTTGATTTTGTTGCCCTTTACACACAACATCTCTCATTAAACTATAGATGCACTTTTGCTATCTCTCTTGACATGTCTCATACCTTCTTACAGGTGCCTTGTTGAAGTTAAGAACAAAATCCCATAAGAAAAAAAAAAAAAAGAAAGGAAGAAAGAAAGCAGAGTATAAATAAGACATATACTTGTATTTGGACACATCATTCTCTCTTCTTCTTCATCTTCTAAATTCCAAGTAGTATTGATGTGCCTTATGAGGTTGAGAGAAGAATATTTTTCTTTTCTTCAATGTTGGAAAAAGAAGTCTTGAATATGCTGCTGTAGGTAGCGGAATGAATGAGGTTAGGACAAGTGAATTTAAAAAGTGTGATTTAAAATATAGGATGGGGGTTTTTCTTAGAAAAGAAAATGTATATATATATATATATATATATATATATATATATATATATATATAGGATGGGGTGAATGTGTAATATGAAATGAAATTAAATAGGCTGTTCGTTGGTTTTGGGTTTGATATGGAATAATAGTAATTGATAGATCTTTCCTTTCACTAAGACAGTAGAGAATACTTCGTAGAATCATAATCCCTTATCCATGAATCCATGCGTGGACATCACTAATGTGAACTTCCAATCCATTGCCTCAAAAATCAAAATAGCTTGGATTTTTCTTGCTTGGAAACGAGTTAAAGAAAAATTCCCCATGAGAACTGAGTTCAAAGTCATACTTAAGGGGGCTCATCACCATTATATAAGAATGGTAATAAATTCACGTATAGCTATTGAAACTAGTAATAATAATAATTTCTTTTCTTTTTTTCAATACCCCTAGTTCCCTTGCAAACATTTGAGAAGTGATAATAAGAATATTGTTCTGACTTTGAAATTTGAATTCAAATATTCACGAGCGATACATATTACCGTTTCTTGTAGACTACACATATAATTGAGCTTCCAACGTGGCTTCATTGTTATCATATTGCTGTTGGTAGAGTTTGCATTGCTCAGGTTTCTTAGTTTGCACATGCTCATATTTTTTTGCTTTGAATTCATTTATTTACATGCCTCTCTTCTCATAAATATATCACTTGCACATACATATCTCATGTTGATCTCACATAAATTTTATTTTTCTAAGTCCACTTCATTCACTAACTCTTTTGGCTTTCCTCTATTTTGTAAGTGATCATTTCATTCTCCTCTTAAGTGGTAGGAGGTGATCATTTCATTTCCCTCCTAAGTGGTAGGAATAATATTTCATTGTAGCTACAAATTTTGAAGACCAATAGTTACTCGAACCATGATAAATAGACATAATGTTCGCTTCATCAATATGAGCATCATGTTGAGGTCAAATTTTCTGAAATCAAGTATTGTGATGCAAACTTATCTGGGAGCATCATGTGAAGTAATTAACGTATCATGTCAAGGTGCTAAATTTAATATTGCCCATACAAGGAGGAGCATGGTCTTTGCAAAGGAGTCATCTTATAGCTCCAATAATGATGTCCTTTATATTACATAAGAGAGTGTTGTACGTAAGTTTAGCACATTGAGCAACGCGATCATGTACATGTTGAGACTCGTATATATGCATACATTGAGCATTGCAAGTACAGGCATATCAAGTCTTATGTACACGCATGCATCAAGCATTGCCTACATGCCAATTGAGCATTGTACATAATGAGTGTTATATGAAGCTAGTGGCATGAGTAGCAATAATCATGCAAGGATAGCCTCCTCAAATATCATGTCTATCTATAACTTTCCTTCCTTAATTATTAAAACATAGTAATGGGGAAGTTCAATAGGTCTTACTTCTCTTCATTCCTTCATGCCATCATTAGAAATCCAATGTTATACTGTAGTCCCTTAATCTTTATGAGTGGCAATGCTTCAAAGGAGCACATTGATTTAACTTTGTGGCAACATGCTGTTTGCATATGAGCAATTATGTCTACTTGTAGTTGACCACTTGTGATAGTGCATGCTATCTTAAGCTTTCTTTATGTTCTTTTATTTCCTTGGTGCTCCTGTTTACTTTTATACATCGTACACTAATGAGTGATTGCTCTTCACCATGTAACAATGGACCGAAAGATAGCATAGTAGGATTGCTTTGATCCCTTTAGTAACTTTTGTAGAGTCTTGACAAATTGAGTCTAGGCGTACTTTATACTTGAAGACTTCGCGCGCTTAGGAGCAATGGATCAACTAAGTAGTGATGTTGTTTAGTGAGAAGTAGTAAGATTAACTTGTTATTTCTTTTCTTTTTTTCTTTTTAAAATGACACCGTACAGTAGGGAGCGAAGGCTCAACCTAGTCACATTAGCGTTAAATAGCATGAACTTGAAATTTATGAATTAAAATAACTTCGAAACTACTTAAATTCTTTGATCTAAGGGATCTCTTATAGAATAGATATTACTACGAGACTACTTAGACTCAATGATTTAAGGGGCTTCTTGTAGAATAAGCATAATTGTGAGACTGCTTAGACTCAATAATTAAAAGGGGTTTGTTATGCCATCTCATGTATTAAGGCAAGCCTTTTGCTTACTAACAAAAATAACTAAAGGATCCCCTTTAAGAAGTATTCAATTGCGCATATGCAGCGATATTGACATTAATTGCCTAGGATCGATAATCCTTTTCTTATTAATCAAGAGGGTATTTCCTACTACTCGACTTTGCAATATAGCTTATTAGGGTATTACCTAGATTGAAGTGTCAATATGTTAATTTGCTTGTCAATAGGATTATATTCACCACTTGATGGCAAGAAACATTTGAATCAATTGGGTGGCATAATAAGTATATGAGATTGTCATAGCTTGTTTGCACTTAAAGAGACAACGCTCTTACTAGGCTACACCTAAAAGCCAAGTTCATCATCATGTGCTTAAGATTTAAGTTCTTACTAGCTAGCAACGATGTATAAACTATGTCTTATATTTGTAATTTCTTTTCTTTTCAATTAATCAAGGGTTTAATTTCCTTTAGTGACTGTCGATTATATCATGGAACTATAGTACCAAAGAAACTAATCCCATTATTGTAAGAATTATGTTCCATTCCAATGACTCATCATGTGCTAATGCCATGTCAAGGGTATGAGATTTTGGTCATGTAATCATTTTCTTTGAATAAGTAGATGATTCGATATTGATGAGTTGATCACATAAAATTGAGTGTAGTTGTAAACGTAGCTAGTCTTGGGACCTACATCAAGATATGCCTTTATCCCTATAAATGAATTAGCATAATCATGTACCACAATGGGTTAGAAAGTGAAAATGACATTGTAATGGGATTTTTATTAGCAAATGTCTTATTACTGAAGTAATTATCAAACTTGCTTTCCACATAAAGTGCAGTTGTGATTAGGAATCTTGACTTATGTATTCACATCTATAAATAGCTTTGCATTCTCATGTAACCAAACCATTCTTTATGTAAAGTTTGCAGCACCATGTGAGGTTATTTGTAATTGCAATTGCAATTTTAACATCCTTATCGAAATTGAGGAGATCATAGAATCTTATATAACGGAGTTCTTTAGGAAAGCTACAATGATGTTGGCATTTGTAATGTCCTCATCCTTCATAGATTTGACCTTGATCACTCATTTCAGTGTATATGCCATCTAGGCTTAAGATCCGTGTAATCTCTTATACTACCTGTAGTATTCATATAGCATAAAGAAGCATTCTTACATTTCATTATAGTTGTGGTGCTATGTGATATGGTAGTTTAGCTAATAGGTTTTTTCCTTGGAGGTATTATTGGGCAAGTGTCAAGTCTTCCCTCCTTCATGGAGTCTCCAGAAAATGTAGGGATGAGGGTTTAGGTATGAGAGTATTTGATCTTTGAGATAAATTTCAGTAGAGTAACGACGTTATCTGGGAATTTCTCTTATCCAAATGAAGAGGTGAAAAGGGGTATTTATAAGAAATGGTTTTTAATCCCATCCATCAAATTATGTTGATTATCAATAGCTAGAATTAAAGTCTTGTATTAATAGGTTTCAAGTGGACTCTTTTTTATGGATTTAGGCCCAAATAAGGGTTTTATAATTTAGTGTAAGCCAAACTAAGAAAGATTGAATTGAGCAGACTAATCCAACGAGCATTGCTTTAAGCCTACCATGTTAAAACTTCCTTGATCATCTTGAATATATATGGCATTGACTCTTTAGACTGTATAATCTTAGCCCAAAGAGTTAAATCCATTTCAATTATTGGGTTGAAGGCCTAGATTCAAATTTAGGTCTCTACATATGATATGTATGAAGAACTAACAATGTATTAATACAAAGATTTTATAATATAGCCTATTTATATGCAAGAAATACCCCAACAATTATGAAAAGTACATAGAAAGGCAAATACTGATCAATATCCTATTATTTAAGGAAATAACATAATAGAAAAACAACTAATGCTTATTGACTAAATATGGACTTTGACATTTTCTAGAAATATTACTATAGACTCTATGAAGAAAGAAAAGATATCATCTGATAATATTTTAAAGAAAGCTAAGTATCTATGAATCAAAGTTAAATCTTATTTCTTAAAATTGTAGAATGAAACTTTATTTAAATCTTAATTTTATAAAAATAACCAAGGACTTTAATAAAATGATATTTATTGATAGTGGATTTTCATCCCCATGACCAACTACGTGCCACAATGCCAATCCATTCTGGGTCAGGAGTTGCTTTAAACATAATGACTACACTCCTAATTAAGTCTTGCATTAGCCTTTGTTTGATCGGCATTACTAGATTGGCATTTCTACTACCAACTTGCTCTTAGAGCTTCAACAGCTTGCTATACTTCTCCAACTCAATATTTTCTACAGTCGAATCACTAAGGCCCATCCCATTAAGTTTAGATATTCAAATGACAGGACTAGGGTGCAAACTGTTTGATAGTTACCCTGATGATAACTACTCAATTGCCTACTTTTTCCTACAATTTGCACGTGGTTAAATCTAGGAGAAGCCACATTTCACTAGTAGTTCAATTGTCTTCTAATGTAGCTATTAGACAAAAGTTTATAAATACAGGAGATCAACTACTATAAGAACTATTTACTCTCTCCATTTACTCACTTTTGCACTTCCTTTCTTATGTATAAAACATGCATCTAACTTAGGCATTGGAGTGGTTATGCTGGAGTAACCTTAGTATCCCTAAAAGCCTTACATTTGTCATTTTGCATATTATAAACACCAACTCAAATTTTGACAACAATAATATCCATGAAAGATGTTGATATAGATTATTAATTATGTGTTTTAAATTGTAAATTATCTGATTAAAGTGCTTAATAATTAGCTAAGTTGGTATTGGTGTTAAATAGGGAGAATTACAACGGAAACATTTGAGAGTAAGTTCAAATAAAAAATTAACGTTTCACAAAATGGTTCAAATAATTTATGAATTAGTCATTATGAATACCTTATTAGAACCACTTTGTGAAACATTGATATTTCATTTAAACTTTTCAAAATATCGATCTCTTATTTGAATTTACTTATAAACGTTAATCTCCTCCTTTGTAATTTTCTTATGTTAAACATGAGCAAAAAAAGAGAAATTCGTGAAATTTTAGAAAAGAATTAGACCTTTTGTAAAAGGGTTTGGTGTATCCCTTACCAAAGCAAAATTAAATTGGTTAAGACCATTTTCAAATGGTTAAGACCATTTTGGCCTAGACAATGAAAAATGCTTAAGACCATTTAATAAAGTTTTGGACCATTTTTATTTGGCAGTAGAATTTTGTAGAACATTATATATAGAAGAGTTGCATCATTTTAGTAATCTTTTAATAAGTTTCAAACACAATAGTTATATCCATTTGTGATTAAGGTTTTAGATTAATTTGTAGCTAATCTAAATTCAATCTAATGGATAAGATTTAATACTTGAAATATCATGACTTTATGAAAAATCATGTTCTTTGAAATTGTTCAATCTACAAATAAGTATTCCTTCTTTATTTTTTGATGCTTTTTCCTAAGAACACTTTCTTGCAAATTCCTCTATTATTTCTTTATGAAAATCTCCTATAAATAAAACACCTCTTCTTTATTTAAGTATGGTTTGATACTTAAATTTTTGCTATCCAAGTATAAAGACTTAATTGCATCTTGGGGAAAATTTTGCATTAAGAACTTTCATAGCAAAAGTGTGAAAGACGTAAGTTCTTTAAGGAAAGTAATTTATACACACCTTTAATCCATATTAAATTTGTTTCTATTATCCTAAACTATACATTATCCTAACAATCTATGAGAACTTATGATAATGGATGGTGAGACAAATGCTATTCTTAGAGTCATAAATCAAGACTTCATCAAGTTAGATCACCTTGATGGGATGAATTTCAACCATTGGAGGGACAAAATGCTCTTCTTACTATCCATGTTGAATATTGCCTATGTGCTTGATCCAAAAACATAGTCAATCGGAGATTTGAAGGAAGATGCAAGTGTAGAAGAAAACATTAAGTTTGAAGAAGCAACAATAACAAGGGTATATTAAATGTAAGGAAAGGTAGGTTTTAACCCATGAACTGGCTTAAAATCAACTCAAAGGTTCAATGAACTGAATGACGACTTGTTAGGCTTGGTGAGTTACAGCAATTCATCCATGCCAACCCATTGAACTGACGAGTTAGGATCTGGGTTGATAAACTAGTGGTTCAACCCATCAAAAATTAAGAAAGAAGAAAAGCAAAAAGAATGTCATTTTTATAATGTATAATATATGTCCAACATCATTACTTAATCTTGATAGATTAGGGGTTGTTTTCCCTTAATCTTGTAATCATTTTATTTACTATCAATGAATTTATAAAAATGGTAACATTTACCTTTCGCTTGAATATTTAGATGATAAATGGATTTAAAAACCAATTTGCATTTTGTGAATCCTTTAATTAAAATAGCCAGTTAATAAAAAGAAGTACATCAATTAATTGGGATAATTAATTTCATAAAATATAAGGTGATTCAAATCTAATTTATTTATATTGTTTTATCTAACTTAACAGTTTCTATCTTAAACATTTTGCTAATACATAATATAAGTCTAAAAATATTACGGGGAAAAATAAAAGATAAAAAATGCATTTTGACAAAGAAATTAAAAAGGAAAATGGAGAACTGGTTCATTGGTCATTAAATTGGCTCATAATTAGCCTTATTTTGGTCAGTCATAGTTTTAATATAAAGTTGAATTGTGGCTTAGAGGTTCCAAGCCAAGCTTAAATTGGCCCTAAGCCAAGCTTGAATTGGCCCCAAGCCTAGGGTAGATGATATATTCACATGTAGAAAGCATATTCTCGATACCTTGTTAGATAATCTATATGATCTTTACATGACTATCAAGTCTATAGTAGAAATTTGGAAGGCATTAGAAGAAAAGTACAATACTGAGAGACAAGGAATTTGGAAATTCCTAATATTAAAATATTTTGAGTTTAAAATGATTCGGAGCATCCCAATTCTAGATTGAGTTCATGAGTTACAGGTACTTGTTAATTGTCTACGTGATTTTTGAGTGGTTGTTTTTGAGTCACTTCAAGTAGGAGCAATCTTATCAAAGTCATCTCTTAGTTGGAATGACTATAGGAAGAAAATCCTTCACATGGCCACAGATCACACCATCAAAATGATTCTTGGGCATATATGTATTGAGGAAGAAATTTGAAAATGTGATGTGTTGAATCTAGAAAATAGTTTCAAAGTGAACTATGTGAAAGATGGAGAAAATAAGAATTCTAAAAAGAAAAAGAAAGGTTAGAGAACCTAATGGATAGAAAAAGAATTGGAAATGCTATAATTATAATAAGAGAGGATATTATGCTAAGGAGTGCCCCTTACCAAAGAAAGCTAAGAAGGAGATAACTACGAATACTGCAAATTTAATAGAAGATCAAGAATTTATGACTATAGTTATTAATGAATTTGGTGCACTTCATATAAGTATAATCACCAAGCTAAACATGGCAACAATGGTTACATCTAATGAATAGTGGCTTGATTTTGGAGCAACAGTGCACATGTGCAATGATAAATATCAATTTAAAAGTTTTAAGGATGTAAAATATCGTGAAGTTTTAATGGGCAATGGCAATTTGGCAAATGTGAAAGAAATAGGAATTGTTAGTTTTAATCTCAAATCTAGAAAGAAATAAGGTCTAATGAAAGTTCTTTATGTTCCAGATATGAAAAAAGGGTCTAGTATCTATATGATTATTATATAAGAAAGGACCCAAAATTGTAATCGAATATGATAAGTTTGTACTTATGAAAAGAGATATATATATTGGGAAGGGTTACACTTGTGATGGTATGTTCAAACTTAGTATTGAAATGAATAAAGTGAACATTACTATTGATGGATCAAGTTATGGGACCTCTGACTTGCAGCCAATCTTGAGGACTAGAGGAGATAGAATGTTGAATTTTTATGTTCCAACCAACCCCTATTGAAGTCGAGTACTTCCTTATTGAGTCACCTTTAATGCCGTACCATATGACAGACCATTATTCTGTGGTTTATCAAGTAGATGAGTACTCGCCAGTGCTGAGCCATCCAGTCACTCGGCATCATTTTTGCTGAGAAGTCGAGAGAGAGAATCTGAATTGATTAAGCTATCCTTACTTGGACAAGCTTATCTATCCATAATTTTTTATCCACATCTCCTAACGACTTCGCCAATGCTGCATTGCCATGTATACAGTATCACATGTAGAATCTGTAGCACCAATGATTATTTTCCTTGTATATTCATTTTTGCCCCTTTATAATATGTACATTACTCCCTTAGGAAATGTCTTTTTTGTCTTTTCCCTTTTGGATAAGTTGCCCTAGTTTGCGGGTATAAATACCCTTGTACTTGTAGTTGTAACAGATCAGATTACCTCCAATACAATTGAGTACTTTTCTTCCTTGTGTAAACACTATTGTTTACTATTGGCATTACTCTTATTCTTTTCCTTAAGCAATGTTAGGTGGTGAGTAACCTCATTGGACCAATTCATGCTTCATATTGAATTGTACCTTGAGTCCTCAAAAGTTCTATTGGTGCATCATATCCTTTGGAGCTGTTCATAGATTTTACTTACTGTCTTCACTCCTCATTTCTGACTCTTTTTGTACCTTTCCCCATTAACCCTTTTTGAGCTTTTTGCAAGCTCGAACCCATCCAATGACCAGCCCTGTCTGTTTTTGTTACGATTTGCACCATCTTGGTATTAGAGCGAAAGTTTTGTGTGAACTAAAGTTAACTCTTCTTGGATTTTTGTTGTGCTCTATTTTAGCTGTGTGGAAGAGAGTTAGTTATTGAGTTCATTTGATTGCAATGTTATTAGCTGTTCACTTCCTGAAGTGTTTGTATAAATTTTGAATTTGTGAGGAAAAATGACAGACCTAAATATGAATGTTAGTACCGATGATGATAGTGGAGTTGTCCACCATGGGCGTTAGTCTTAGGGAACTCTTAGAAGCACCGACGAGAGACTCGATGAGGCAGCTAACCTCTTGGTAGATTTGGCTCGAGCTGTTCATTCATTGTCTTGCCAATCTACTAAGGCCATGTAAAACACCCCATAAGCTGCTTAACCTGTTAGAGGTTAGAACCTAACTCGACCATTTTGAGGTGGAGGAATTGGCGGATGAGTAAGGCGAAGGATAGACCTGAGAGAGCTTGATGAGGAGGAAGAAGAATATTTTGAAGAGGAGCATGTATGAGTCCCCAAAGCATCTAACCATGTGAAGCTTCAGATTCCAAGTTTTAATGGATTTGGGAATGTTGATGAGTATCTGGATTGAGAAGAGAAGGTGGAACATGTATTTGATTATTACCAATATGAGGATTACAAGAAAGTAAGGACTATTGCTGTTGAATTTTTTGGATATGCCGCCATGTGGCGGAAGAATTTTTAGGCCATGAGAAGAAGAGAGGGGTACCAAGAGATTAATACTTAGCTTGAGATAAAGAGGGTGCTCAGAAATAGATTCGTGCCGAAAACATATCTCCAAAATACTTTCACATGGTTTTAGGAGCTGAGACAAGTAGGCCGAACTATTAATGAGTATGTTTAGGAATTCTAAATGCTTATGATATGATGTGAGGTGGAGGAACCATCAGCTTAAACAGTTTCAAGATTTGTTACTTGGTTAAGAGGGGACATCCGAGACATTGTGGAACTCCAACAATTTGACACAATGGATGAAGCTGTTATGATTGCCTAATGGGTAGAGAGGCAAAGAAGAAGTCGAGTAGTGACCAGAGTACCGACTAGCCGACCTGAACAAGCAAGTCACCGAACACTGTCAAGTATCAAGCCGAGAAGTGGGATAGATGTTAGAGTCAAACAAAAAAATCGGCCTGAAGATGTCGTGCTGACCCAAACATATGAGAAGGGGCAAGGGTTTGGTAGGAAGACCAACCAGATCAAATGATTCAAGTGCCAAAGGTTTGGACATATGGTTGTTCAGTGCCCAAATCAAATGACAATGGTCATTAAGGGAGATATTCTGAAGTTAGATGTAGAGAGTATGGATGAGGAACCCAAGGAGGAAGAGGAAGAGGTTCCTGCCGAGAATCAGAGTGTCGAGAAAGAGTTGATCGAAGAAGACGTATATGCTGGGGACTTAGACCGACTACTCATGGTTATCCGATGTGTTATGAGCATGAATCCCTCACGAGAGGAGGAGCAGAGAGATAACTTATTTTATATCACCTGCAAGGTGAATGAACAGATGTGCACCCTCATCGTGGACAATGAGAGCTGCACCAATGTGGCATCAGCCAACCTCGTCTCAAAACTGAGGCTGTCGACTATTGAACATTCAAAGCCGTATAAGTTGCAATGGTTAAGTTGCAATGGTTAAGTGACAAGGGAGCATTATATGTCACTCAGCAAGTATTACTGCCAATCACTATTAGCAATTACTCCGATAAGATTCTTTACGGCATACTGCCTATGTGTTACTAGGAAGACCGTGGTTATTTGATAGGAAAGTCATCTACGACAGTTATAGGAATACCTACACGTTCGAGAATGATGATCAGAAGATTACGCTGAATTCAATGCTACCGAGAGAGGTTCATAAGTTACAGACGAAACTGTTCGCGGATCGAAAAAGGCTCTGGTGATGAGTAGAGCCGAACTGCAAGAGGCCATTAATGCCGATGAACCGACCCTTTTGGTTAGGTGACTATTGGAAATGAAAGGGTTGGATGAATTACCCCAATAGGTGAAGGAACTATTAGATGAATATACCGTCTTTTTCTTAGAACAGTTACCTGAAGGGCTACCTTTGACTCGAGGCATAGAGTACTACATTGACTTAATACTTAGCGCTGCATTATCGAACAAGCTTGCTCGGCTAGCTTATTGCATGAATCTCGAGCAGGCTTTTGAGCTCTAACGTCAAGTCAATGAGTTGCTGGAAAGAGGATACATGAGAGAGAGTCTCAGCTCTTGTGTTGTGCTTGCACTTTTAGTGACGAAGAAGGATGGAACCTAGTAGATGTGTGTTGACAGTTGAGTCGTGAACAAAATCACGATTAAATACAAGTATTCGATCTTGAGGCTAGAGGACATGTTAGATGAACTGAGTGGAGCCAAAATTTTCACTAAGATTGATCTCAAGTTTGGTTACCATCAAATTCGTATGAAGCCAAGAGACGAGTGGAAGACTGTGTTCAAAACTCGATATGGACTTTACTAGTAGATGGTCATGCCCTTCAACTTGTCAAATGCCTCGAACACCTTCATGAGGCTTATGAACCATGTATTGAGACATCTTATCGGGAAGTGTGTCGTGGTGTACTTCAATGACATCCTGATCTATAGAATTAATATGTTGAGTCACTGTAAACACATCAGAGCAGTCTTGGATATTCTTCGTACTGGGAGATTATTTGGAAACTCAAAGAAATGTTGTTTTTTCTAGCATGAAGTGGTATTCTTGGACTATGTAGTTAGTGGAGGAGGCTTACGAGTCGATGATAAGAAGATCCGAGCAATTGTTGAATGGCCAAGCCCTGCTACTTGTGCTAACGTGAGAAGTTTCCATGGACTGACTTTGTTTTACTAAGGTTCATCAAGAACTTCAGTACCCTCATTGTACTACTTATTGAATTAAAGAAGAAAAACATCGACTTCCGATGGGAAGAAAGGGAAGAGAGGAGTTTTGTCGAGATAAAGAAGAAGTTGACCTATGCCTCGGTATTAGTGCTCTTCAACTTTGACAAAATTTTTGAGCTAAAGTACGATGCGTTAAGCATTAGAATAGGTACTGTCCTGATGTAGGAAAGCCAACTAATTATCTTCCATAGTGAGAAGTTTCGAAGACCCCAGTTAAATTACTCCATGTATGACAAAGAACTCTTGGCACTAATTCGAACATTGCAATCGTGGCAGCATTATCTACTGTCAAGAGAATTTGTCATATATGCTGATCACGAGTCATTGCGGTACCTTCGAAGTCAGACCAAATTGTCCAAACAGCAAGTGAGATGGGTTGAATTCCTTGAAGGATTCAATTTTGTGATTAAATACAAGCAAGGAAAGGGCAATGTAGTTGCAGAGGCTTTTTTGAGGAGGCATACGCTCTTGTCAGAATTGTAGACCAGACTGTTTGGTTATGTGAATATCAAAGAACAGTACTCTAAGGATCCATACTTTGGACCAATAATTTTGTGATGTGTGGATGGGAGGACAGTGGATGAGTATTATGTGGAGGATGGCTATTTATTTCGAGGGGGGAAACTGTGCGTACTTTCCCTACGGGAATTATTAATTAGAGAAGCTTACAATGGCGGACTCTTCGGACACTTTGGAGAATGGAGAACTTGTGAACTATTAAATGGCCAATTCTTTTGGCTGAAAATGTGAAGGGATGTGCATCAAGTGGTTGAAGGCTGTGCTGTGTGCAAAAAAGCCAAGTGTTAAGCCGAACAAGGGAAAGCAATGCCCCTATCTGTTTCGATGAAACCTTGGATTGAGCTAAGTATAGACTTTGTTCTCGAACTATCAAGAATTGCTCGAGGAAAAGATTCTATAATGGTTATCGTAGATTGGTTCAGTAAGATGGTACACTTTGTGTCTTGCATCAAAATTAACGACACTTTGGCTATTGCTCCTCTTTTCTTACAGGAAGTTGTGTGGATACACGGTGTGTCGAGAAGTGTTGTCTCTAACAAAGATCTAAAGTTCTTGAGCCATTTCTGGAGAACCCTATGGCGTCGGCTAGGAATCAAATTACTCTTCAGTACTTTATGTCACCCCCAAATCGATAGCTAAACAGAGGTGATTAATCGTACTTTGGGATCATTACTTCGAGCTACAGTAGGCAAGAAGTTAGCTGATTGGGACATCTGCCTGCTAGTGGTCGAATTTTCTTATAACCGAACCATACATGACCCCACCAAGCAGACCCCCTTCGAGGTGGTTTATGGATTCAATCCCGAGTTGCCTTTCGACCATGCTCCTGTACTAGCACCCGCGTAAGAGGACCTTAACATCTCGACTAGAGTACAATCTCTTTAGCACATCTACGACAAGGTTACTCGACACATTGACTAAGCTGCTAAAAGAAGGCGTGAAAAGACTAAGGGTTGGTCGGCCAAACAGTTTCAGTCGGGAGACTTGGTATGGCTATACTTGAACAAGTAGTAGTTCCTAAATAAAAGGAAGAACAAACTATCTGCAAAGCTGGAAGGACCTTTCAAAATCTTTTAGAAAATTACTGACAATACCTACAAGTTGGAACTACTTGAGGACTATGGGGTTTTTGAAGCCTTCAACATTGCTGACCTCAGTTCATATCACCCTAATAGAAGACTGAGCAAACACCATTCAGATTTGATCCCAAATCCAAAAACAACTTTAAGGGAATGATGGGAATCAAGCTACGAGACCCCTGACTCGCAACTGAGCCCAAGGACTAGAGGGGCTGGAGCGTCGAATCCTTATGTTCTAACTAACCCTTATTGAGGTCGAGTACTTCCTTGTCAATTCATCTTTAATGCCGTGCCATGTGACAGACCATTATTTTGTGGTTTATCGAGTAGATGAGTACCTTTTAGTATCGAGCCGTCCAGTCACTTAGCATTATCCTTGCTGAGAAGCCGAGAGAGAGAATTCGGATTGATTAAGCCATCCTTACTTAGATAAGCCCGTTATCCTTACTTGGATAAGCCCATTTGTTCGTACTTTTTTGTCTACATCTCTTAACGACTTTGCCAATGTCACATCGCCACATGTATAGTATCACATGTAGAATCTGTAGCACCAATGATTATTTTCCTTATATATTCATTTTTGCCCCTTTATAACATGTACATTGCCCCTTTAGGAAATGTCCTTTTTGTCTTTTCCCTTTTGGGCAAGTTGCCTTAGTTTGCGGATATAAATACCCTTGTACTTATAGTTATGACAAATCAAATTACCTCCAATACAATTGAGTATTTTTCTTCTTTGCGTAAACACTGTTGTTTACTTTTGGCATCACTCTTATCCTTTCCCTTAAGCAAGGTTAGGTGGTGAGTAACCTCATTGGACCAATTTGTACATCATATCAAATTGTGCCTTGAGTCTTCGAAAGTTTCATTGATACGTCATATCCTTTGGAGCTGTTCGTGGGTTTTGCTTACTGTCTTCACTCCTCATTTCTCACCTTTTTCGAACCTTTCCCCATTAACCCTTTTCAAGCTTTCTGCAAGTTTGAACCCATTCAGCAATTGGCGTTATCTATTCTTGGTCACGATTCGTGCCAACTATTTATTTTGTTGACCTTGTACTTTATGGCATGCTAGATTTAGAAATATCAATTTTAATACTATTAAATATATGAATAAAATGGATATGTCAAAGTAAATGGATTAGATAATTTAGGTAAATGCAAAGTTTGCATCCAAGCCAAAATCACGAAGAAATCATTTCCTCATGTAGAAAGAGATACCAAAATTCTTGATTTAATTTACAATGATATTTATTAATTAATCAAAAACTTGACATTCATTGATGATTTTTCGTGATTCATTTATGTATACTTTTTGAGACACAAAGATGAAGCCTTTAATTGTTGAAGTGTTAGAAGTTGAAAATATACATGACAAATGAATTAAATACTTGCATAGTGATAGAGGCTATGAATATTTCTCAAATCAATTTTACCAATTTTATAAAGAGAATGGAATTGTACATCAATATACTACTATGTATACACTATAACAAAATAGGTTGGTGGAATGTAAAAACCAAACCTTAGTAGATATAATTAATTAACTAATTTTTAATTCTAAACTACCATTTAATTTATAAGGAGGAGTTTTATTGACTTCGTATGATCTCTTGAATAGAATTCCATCTAGATCTTTAGGATTTGCTTCATATGAAAAATGGAAATGAAGAAAACCAAATGTGGGATATTTGAAAGTGTAGGGGTGCATAGCCTATTATAGAGTTTTGATTATAGAAGGACAAAGCTTAGTATTAAGGCCTTGAAAGGCATATTTATTCGTTATGCTTAGAATCCTAAAGGATATAGGATATTAGATTTATGATCTAATACTATAGTTAAAAGTAGAAGTTATGGAAGGTAAATTCTATAATGATCTAGTTAAAGAGAAATTTCTCCCACTACATAACAACAGTTAGATCAAAGGGATTCTAAAGAAAAGAATAATATAGAAACAAGTATGGAAACTATAATAGAACCTAGAAGAAGTAAAAGGACAAAAATAAATAAGAATTTAGAACCTTGGTTTAATGATCCTTAAGCCCTTAGTTTTTTAGTGGAAGGTAGAGATTCTATAATTTGCAAGATTCCTTAGGTATTTGGTGTTAATAGTGATCTTAGAACTTATAGTGAAGCAATGGCTTCTAGAGATATGACTTTTTGGAAGGAGGTGTTAAATGATGAAATATAATCTTTGTTATCTAATAACACTAGGGTTTCAGTTGATTTGCCTTAAGGTTCTAAAGTAATTGGTTGTAAGTAGGTGTTTAGATAGAAGTATAACTTAGATGATTCTTTACAAACTTTTGAAGTAAGACCATTGGCTAAAGGTTTTAAGTAATGGGAATGAATAAACTATTTTGATACTTATGCTTGTGGCAAGAATGACTTTTATAAGGGTTTTTATTAGCCTTTGCTTCCATGTGTAAGTTTTACGTGCATCAAATGGATTTTAAAACAATCTTTTTGAATTGTGATCTTGAAGAAGAAGTATATATAGAACAACCTGAAAGTTTTGTATTACTTGGAAAGGAAAAGAAAGTTTGCAATTAATTAAGTCATTGTATGGACTCAAGTAAGCACCAAAACAATGGCATGAGAAATTTGATTCACTAATATAGACATTTGGTTTCAAGCACAGTAATGCCAATAAATATATTTACTCTAAGTTTACAAATGAGTATCATGTAATAATTTGTTTATATGTATATGACTTACTGTTGTTCGGAGCTAACATGATAGGTATTATTGAAACCAAAAGGTATCTTACCTTGAAATTCAAGATGAAAGATTTGAATGAGGTAGATACCATGTCGAGTATTAAAATATTGAAGGATAGTAGGGGCATTATGTTAAGTCAAATACATTATATAGAAAGATTCTTGAAAAGCTTAAATACTTAGTTTAGAAGAAATTTACAACTCCTTATGATCCTCATTTTATATCATGATGATCATTATTTCGAATACTATTAATATATTTTAAGAAATAAGATTGATTAATATAGTTATAAGCCTAAAAATACCCTTTCACACTACTGATTCAATCATATGTTACCGTAACTTTATAATTGACTTGAATAAACTTTAATCTTGAATTAAAAATCCTAAAATTCCACATTTCCCAAGCTATTTAACATCTATTATGTACCAAAAAATACTAATCTTTTACAAATTCAACAAATATCTCACTAGTATTAATTACTACATCATATATTAAGCTAATATATAGGTTTATACTAAGAAAATACATAATAAATAATATACAGGCCTGATTAATTTTATGAAAAATACAATTAACTCACAAAAATATGTAGTTTAGATATTGATAATCAATTGTATTAAATTAGCTTATTGCCTATATTTCTAAAAATAACATTTTAGCTTAAAATTACGAAAAATTAGGAAAATAAGCAAATTTAATTATAAAATAAAAATCGATTGTTTCAAACATTGTTATAAACTTTTAGAAGTCAAAATATGTAGCGTTCACTCATTGATTTTATCAAAATCAATTATTTCAACAAATAGTCAAAACTGCCAATTTTATTCAAAATAAATATAATAAATAGTAAACATAGAGATTTTAAAAAATTCTTGCTACTGTAATTTAATACATTATATAAGTGTATTACACAAAAATTTTAATGCCAAAATAACATTATTTAATATTTTGAAAAATTTATTTAAAATTCGTTGGAACAAAGTATGTTCTTAAAAAAGCACCCTAAATTCATGTTATTTCAAGGAAATAAAATTACCAATGAGATTAAATTTAAAATAACCTAGGAAAACCAAATTTCATAATTTTCTAAGCTAATTAAATATTTTTAGTAAATTAATGAAAATTGGGTACTAAAATTTGACTCATCTGGCCATCGTTTGGTACCCTATGTTGGTTCATTTTCTCTCTTCACTATGAGTTTAAGTCCCAATTGGCTCTTTATCAGGTTGCTTGTAGCCTTAGGAACCATATTTCACCCTATTTTCTTTTATTTTTTTTCTAATTTTTCCTAATTTTATAAAATTAGGTTCTTGTGTTTTTAAGTTCCTAAGACATTATAAATGAGGTTTGTGGTCCTATTTATAAGGCTTATAATTTTTTTCATGTCAAAAAACTAAATACCACATGTTATTTTTCTATTTTCCTAAGTGTCCACTAGGTACCATGTGTCAATTCTATGTTTATCTCATGATGACTCATGTTTTCCAACTTTTATTATGTCGCCACATAGGTTTGATAACTCATCAACCTATTTTTAGATGATTTTCACCCAATTTTATATTATTTTCTTATATTTAATAATTTTATATTAATAGATATGCATATAATGTATAATCTATGTAAATACATGTATATCATATATATATAATTCAATTTCATTTACTATTTTTATAAGTTAAATAACTTATCTTCAATATTTCGTTATATCTAAAAACTCGAATTTTAAGTTTTTGATAATTATTGGCTTTATCGATAAATTAATATTTTTCTCAAATTAACCTTTTTATATAACTTATTTTGAGAAATTGATTTTACTAGAATACTTTATCTAACTTTTTTAGCCTTATTATGAAATTTGAATTAAAACGGATAATGTTGCTTGACATCCTAAATTTAAGGATTCGAATCTTAGGGTTCTTATAATGGATTGAAACCTTGGGATATTACATATACCAGAAGGATATATAAATGCAAGTTGGATAACACCTGCTAGTGATAGAAGTTCAATTTTTAAATGGTTTTTTACATTGGATGGTTGAGCCATAATTGGGTATCTAAGAAACAAACATGTATATGAGAAATTTGCATATGGAAATAGAGATCTGACTACAACCTATTTAAGCTATTTCAATCATTTGTGATGGTAAAGCAATAGTGTCTTGAGCCTATAACAAAATGTGTAATGGAATAAAGCCAAGTGATTTGATTAAAACGATGCCAAGTAATTACCAAATATTTCCTCAAGTGCAATTAAGCCAAGTGAAAGCATACAATTTGTGTTGGTAGTAATTGAATAAAATCACCAAAGCCAAGTGACAGCATTTTTGGCTCAAATTAGGTAAATATAAAGGTATTCGATCTCCCCTTAAGATAATGATAGGAATTAAATGAAACAAGGTTGGTAAAGATTACCATATGTACAGCTAGACCTCTTAGCAATTGGTTAACACAATCTAGTGTATAATATTGATTTTCCTATCCATGTTAACATAGATAGGTATACCCATAGGCCATACTTGTTGTATAAATATTAATAGTGAAAATTTTGTTAGCACATCTATACCATCCCAGTATCTATGAGGCCTATTTATTGTAAATTCTATACTATCGAAATACGAGTAAAATAAAACTCTTTCCCAAACAACATAGGCTTCTATAATGGAGCCATCTGGCTGAGCTTTATTCTTAACATACTCCTTCAAAATGCCTTAATATCTCTCCATGGAGTACATCTACCTATATTGAATTGGCCTATATATCCATGCTTCTCTTGCCAAATGAATTGCTAAATGAATCATGGTGTCTAAAAAAGCTGGTGGGAAAATCTTTTATAACTTACATAATGTTATAATTATTGTGCGTTTCATAGACTCCATAAACTCTTGTATGGAAGTCTTACATCCCTGATTAAGTACCGTACCTCCCTTACATGATTAAATCACAATGTATACTTTGTGGGCAATTTTACTAAGTGGCTTTCTCAAGTAGTACGATGTAGCTCCGATTGAATTCCCATCTCTTGAAACATCATCTTAACCTTCCCAATATCTTTGCACTTACTCTTAATGTTTAACAATATACCCACCAAATTATCACAAACGTTCTTTTATATATGCATCACATTAAGATTATGTCTCATATAATCTTACTCTAGTTAGTACAGTTGTCATTCTCCCTCCTCTTTGTAAGCTGGATGACTCACTAAGAATGATATCTTCATAGCTAGACGATTACATTAAAATTTCATCACTTGATAATATTTGTAATGCTGGTCTCATCTCCATTTCCCCAAACTCTTCTACATTATGCTGCATTGATTTCCTTATTGGTAAGAATCGCTTATGCCTTACGTAGTAGAATTTATTCTAACGAATCCATTGGTTACATCAACATTACAAAAAGGACTTGTTTTATACCCTTTGGTAGTCTATCCTAAGAGATCACCATATGTTAGAAAATCGTTAATTATCCAAAGTGTAGTGATACGTTAACTACTACTAAAAAAGAAAAAAAAAACGTATTTTATATTAGCTAGTATTTTAGATCGCGCATACTATAATAAAAAACTAGTGATACCAAGTTGTTCTCATAGGGATTAGGACTAGCTTTTAGTAATATTACTACTACCTATATCTAGGTAAATCGAAATATAATAAAATAAAACAATGTAGATCTATTCCTAATTAATATAAAATATATAATTTAATTTTAATTAATAAAAAAAATATAGGAAATCAACACTTTAAAAGATTAAATCAATGAACTGGCAAATTAGAATTTAGATAGACATTAATGATCATGATATTAAAATATATCATAATGGACTATTGGATCCTTAAATAGTTTAGATTATTTCCTTCAATTTCTCTTTAGAGTTATTAAATTAATGAAGTATAGGATGAAGTTTTTTTATTTCTAGAAAAGATTATTTAGTTAATTAATGAATTTATATTCTAAACCCTAATCCAATTACAATACATTATCTTTAACGTCTTAATTGTAATTCGATGTTAATTTGCTATGGAATCGATTGAATCAATTTTATTCTTCTTAAATTTTAACTCAATTTAATATATATTCAATAAATAATAAAATATATGCTTGATGACAAAAATATCAAGAATACCAAAATTTAAATATTTAATAGAATAATATCATGGATCTATCAATTCAATATTCCAATAAAGAAAACTAATTTATGATTATATAAAGTACACAAATTATAGGAGGAAAAATGTAATCTATAAATAAAGATATCAAAAAAGAAAAAGAGAAAACTTAACTTATATAAAAGAATTTAGAGTTCCTAAGCTTTCGATTTTCAAATAAATTATATCATTGCTTGCAATCGATATTGATCTTGTTTATTTATAAATTAAAAGAAAACTAAATTACTCTACAAGACTATATAAAGAAGCAGTGGCTCTGTCTTCGTTCTCTTGCGTCTTCGTCTGCGGCTGTCTTCTCCTCTCGTATCTTTTTTTCTTATACGAGGGCTGCTTCTTGTTGGACCAAAGAACGTGGACGAAAACTATTGCATATGATGGGCTGATGTTGAACTTTATGGCTTCATGGATTAGAAGGTGACAAATTCTGGATGATAGCGTCCGCCTCACGTGGACTTCAATTTATGCATGCATGAATTCTTAGGACATGAATGTGTGTAGGCTTATTTGAAAATCTCATTGGACAATTGTTATTGGAGGTTGCATGGATCAAGGATTGTCTTCACAGTGGACTTCGCAATCCAATTTCCACGGACATGGGCTTCTTAGAGTCGTCTGGACATGGCTTCAACGCTACAGGCTCCATTATTCGCCGGCTTCTAATTTACTGATCGAAACATATGCTGTAGGCTGTAGCTGATAATTGCAAGGCTGGAACGTATGGGCTTTGGACTTCAATTAAACGAGACATACCCCACGCAACATAACTATACCAATCGGTTGTGTAACTTTCTGGGTGATATTTTAAATAAATTGAATCCCTCCATATGATCCCGTTAATTGATTGTGTCAAATCAATGAAGCTCATAAATCATTCAATTAAAATCCAAATCAAGTGAAACTTGATTCATTTTTTCTTTTTTTCTTTTTAATAATTCCATCAAAGCCTGAAATCAAAATATTTTCTAATTAAACATTAAATATCCACAAAATACTCACAAAAATATCAAAAGGATCATAAAAACCCATTTATAAATAATATAATAAAGCACCTATCATGTAGTACATTGCATATGAAAATAGCATCTTGATATGGCATCAAATGTACGAATGCCATTTGTCCATAATTGCACCAATCCATCAACTAGTGGTTGAAGATAAATATTAATATCTTTGCTAAGTGATTTGTATTTTGGAATCAATAATGACGTGAATGGATATGGCTCTTCCATACATTTCTAAGGTGAGCATTGAGGGGAAATACAAGTATTGGCTATATATCATATGTCGTACTCAAATTACCAAATAAGCTGAAACAATTGGTTTCAAAACCCAATTGCATGTTCCTTACCTCATTTCCAAACTTAGGGAACTTGTTATCTAAGCATATCCATTGTTGGGAATTAGATGGGTGCTTGAGAATATTTTCCTTAGAACCATATCCTTCATTATGCCACCTTATCTTCAAAGATGTTTTTCGACACAAGAATAGGCATCTCAAGTGAGAAATTAGTGAAAAATTCCTCTAAACTTTCACTACAACTTTCTTCTCATGTCCATTAGTCCTTTCTTTCCTCCTTAGTGCATTGCGCCTTAGACAATAGTTTAGATTCTAAAACTCATTTTGAACAAAACACAATCATTTTGATATGCATCAATTAGGTTTGCGACCATTCTGAGTCTTCTCAACATGAATCTTACTTTGTTGTAAGAAGTGAATAACTAATTTTTTTTTGGGCAATAGGCTTTTTACAAATGACAATCAACCATTAAAACTCTTCATTGATTGATTACCATCGACCTTTAGATTCATCATTTAGCCGAGAGATAGGAGAACTTTGAACATTTAGAATATACCTTGCACTTTACATCTTGAATACGCCACTGTAGTCATCTGAACTATCTTCATTTGACCCTTCACTATCTAAAACACCGTTCTTACTATCTGTATCATGATGGGCCTTATCTTCTAGTATGTCATTCTTAACTTGATTTTCAAACACTTGATCATAGTTGTGCAAGTGCTCATCTACGATTGGGTGATTGGAATTAGTTTACGATGATCTTTAGGCTAAAGCCAACTTATCAGAAGTTAAGGCCAACCTACTAGAAGTTGAAGTCGACCTGTCCTAACCTGAGGTTGATTTATAAGAACTTAAGGTCGGACTAATACCTGAAGGAAGGAAAGGAAACCATTTGGCATCAACATTATCATTTGCCGAAAAGTAGGAGACTAAATGGTCGAGGCTTCATGGCTAAAGAATAGCTTGGCATAGTATGGGAAAACTAGTGCCAAGTAATCTACGAGTATAGCAACTGTAAGCTGACTTTATTGGGAGGTCAGCTAGGCATAATAAGACTTCTAAACATCCCACCTTAGCTTGGACATTCGATTGCCAATCGACCCTTATTCGGGTTCGATCCTATAGATAGATCGGATGACTGCATGCCAACTTTTTCTATTAAATGCACAATTTTGTATACTTTGTAAATATTTTCCTTATTTCAATTGTAGGCCATTTTTTAGTGTTGAAGGCCTTATATATTATTTATAGTTTTATTACTAAGGTTTTAGGATTTGTTACAAATAACAACTTTTGTAATTAGCCAAAGATAGATTAGAAGAAGACATATACAAAGAAATTACACTTGAACATTCCTTTTTAAGTAAGGATATTCTTGAGCTCTTTGAGTTGGCATTTTGGATTATTGAGTGTTGATTAACTTTTTAATCTTTCCTTATGTTCTTATCAATCTTAGCCTTGAGATTGTGGTAAACCTCTCATTTGAGTGAGTTAGCGAGTTACATCTAATTTTCATTTAAAACCTTAAGCCTTGGTTTGGTTTTCATAAGTCGTATCGAAACTTATTTCGAGCTCAACTCTTGATTGTGTTTGTGTCTTGGTTTGTGATACCCATCTATATTCACATTCAAACCCCCCCTTACCCCCACCCCTTGCACCCCCTACCCGCCCTAATTTCACTTCCTATTTCGCATTTACACTTGCACCCTAAATAGCCATTTGTGGTTTGTGTCTGTTATGTGTTTACGACATTTGCATCAGCTTTGCTGGTATCATAGCATTGGGGAGATACATGTGTTAGTGTTCTTCAAGGATTGATTCATGGTTTGAACATTTCTATTCATCATCATTTTGCAATGTAGTAGATTGTTCGTATTCTCAATAGTCATGGTATTATACTGTTTGTAGTGGGTTGTCGAGTTGAGTAAAAATAATTTCAATAGTTGTCTCTAGTTGTAGAATTGTTTATCAATCGTGGGTAGCTGTAGAAATCAAGTAGTAGTAATTTTTGAGTTATTGTTAGTTCTATTTTGTTAGTAGTAATGCTTTGGAAATTGTTTTAATAATGGTTCTAAGTTAAGTGTGTTACGTATCTATTTAATACTTTATGTGGAAATTACTGTACGAGCAACAATATCGGAAGATATTGTGAATATCAATGGTTCTAGTCTTCGTAGAAGTTTGAGATAACGTATTGATAACTTAGAATATCAGATTCAAGATTTCACTGATTCTATCTAAGAACTTATTGGTTTAGTCAGAGGCTGTAGACGTGTTGATCGAGGTAAAATAAGGGAATGAGCACTTACCAATAGAAGCGGCTCCAATGAGCTTGATAATGATGAACGATAGCTAAGAAGAGTTGCCGAGCTGAGGAGAAGAGAAAACCAACCTAAATTGAAGAGAAGCAATGACAAGAGTATTGACTCTAAGGTGAACCGAGGAGCCTAAAAAGGAGAACTGAAGTCAAGAAGAGATGTGGCCGAGTAGAGCCCTAATAGAAGTGGTTGATTCAAAGTGAATTGACCTGCTCAGAATGTAAGGGATAAGCCTCGAACACATAGCTAAGGACTTGACAACATTAAGCTTAAGCTACCAACCTTCAGTAGAAGTAGCTAACCTAAAGAGTTCCTTGACAGGATTCCTCGAGTACAGAAGTTGTTCGAATGCCATGAGTGTGATGATAGAACCAAGGTCAAGCTAGTTTCATTATCCTTTATTGAGTATGCCAGTCTTTGGTGGGATAAATTAGTCGCTAAGCAAGATGCCGAAGGAGAAGAGTTGATCAAAACTTAGAGGCTTATGAAGTGTTTGATGAATCAACGCTTTGTGTTTACTTACTTTAAGCAAGAGGTGCTATACGCTTTTTAGCACTTGAGGCAAGGTTGAAACACTATTGAAGAGTACTTATAAGAGTTTGAGACCTTGATGACTAGATGTGAGATTTCTGAGCTACAGGACTGCACCATTGCTAGATTCTTAAGTAGACTTCGAGATAACATTGTCGACATGGTCAAATTGTAGCCATTCAACTCATTGGATGAGCTGATTAATTTAGCCATAAAAGTAGAGAGACAGAGGAGAAGGAAGCACTAAAGGTTGACCATCTAACCTCAACATGGTAGCCTTAAGCTTAAGAGGTATGAAGAGAAGAAAAAGTTCGAGAAGAGGATGGAGAAAGAAGAGCTTAGCCAACTTGACTAGGTTGAGATTAAGAAAGTAGAAAAGGAGAGAGTGCCTAGCACCAAAGCTTGAGAAGGTAAGTGCTTCAAATGTTTGGGCTATGGTCATATTGGCTCTTAATGTTCGAATAAGAAGGTTATGAATTTGGAAGGCAAAGGATTAGATGCTTAGGTAGAGAGCCAAAGTGATAAGAGCTTTAAGAGTGAGGAAGTAATAAACATCTTTCCTGAGATGGGGGAACTCTTAGCCTTGACAAGTAGATGAGTCGATGTGAAAGAAGACCCAGGTCAAAGGGAGAACTTATTCTAGATCTGATGTTTGGTGAATGGGAAGACCTGTTCCTTAGCTATTAATGGAGGTAGTTGCACCAACATCGTTTCTGTTGAGCTAGTGGAGAAGATGAGATTGCTGACCAACCTGTATCCCCAACCTTATGGACTGAAGTGGTTTAACGATAAGGGCATGGTCTATGTACATAAGAGAGCACAATAGCATTTAAGGCAAGACAGTATGACGATGAGGTTGACTTAGACATAGTGCCCATGAATGTAGCAAGTTTACTTCTTGGCCGACATTGGGAGTACAACTAAAGAGTGGTTCACGATGACTTTCTCAATACTGACATGGTTTGGAAGGATGGGAAGAGCTACTACTTGACCCCCCCCTTGAGCGTTGATGAGATCTAAAACGGCCTAGCGCCCATGGTAAAGAGAAAAGGGAAGAGGAGTTTGTTCGGCGTCCAAGCCTACGCTTACAATCTAAAGTTGAGAGTGACTTCTTTTCAGCCTTGCAGTAATGATAAGAATTAATCTACGATGATCCTTAGGCCAAAGTTGACCTGCTAGAAGCCGAGACTGACTTACCAGAAGCTAAAGCCGACTTATCCTAACCCAAGGCCGACCTATATGAAACCGAGGCCAACCTGCTCTTGCCGAGGTAGGATTGATACTTGAAAGCCAAAGGGAGGAAAGGAAACCATTCTGTATTAAGACTGTTGTCTATAGAGAAGATAAGAGACCAAATGGTCGAGGCCTCATGGTTAAAGAACAGCTTGACACAATATGGGAAAACTAGTGCCAAGCAATCCATAAGTGCAATAATTGTGGGCCAACCTCACTAGGAGCTTAGCTAAGCATATTAAGACTTCCAAACATCCTACCTTATCTCGGACATTTGATTGCCAAACAACCCTGCTCGGGTTTGATCCCATAGACAACTCGGATGATTGCATGTTGACCCTTACCTTTTAAATAGATAGTTTTTGCATACTTTGTAAATATTTTCCTTATTTCAATTGTGGGCTATTTTTTAGGGTTTAAGATCTTGTATATTATTTATAGTTTTTCCACTATGATTTTAGGATTTGCTATAAATAACAACTTTTATAATTAGCTAAGGACATATTAGAAGATGAAATACATAGAGAAATTACACTTGAACATTCCTTTTTGAGTAATGACATTCTTAAGCTCCTCAAGCTGGTATTTTGGATTATTAAGTGTAGATTAACTCTTTAATCTTTCCTTGCGTTCTTATCAATCTTGGCCTTGAGATTGTAGTGAACACCTTATTTAAGTGAGTTAATGAGTTACATTTATCACCACCTGAGGGGTAGCTTAGTCGTGGTAGGCGTCATATATTGTACAAAGGATTATAGATTGGTTACCCATCTAATCGACAATCCTCCATGTGACATACAAAGCTGCTACTATAACTATAAACCTGAGAGTAATACAAACAAAAATAATATCATCACATAGTTATAATAACATGACCATCAAACTATAACTATCACAGATATATATATCTTACATATACTAATTCTATAACGTATTAGATAGTGAACTAATAATACGTTCTATCACATAATAAGTTCCAAGATCTAATTATTGTAGTAGAAATATACTCTCATCTCTACACTCACATTCACACCAACCAATAGATGATCTACTGACCTTGGACATCCTGCGGCCTGGATCCACAAATAAGTCTCCTTGCACAAGTAAGCTATGGGTATGTAAGCTAACTAGTTTAGTAAGATATCCCTTAACCATACTATAAACAAGTTATTCAACAATTAAATTCAATTATATGAATACATGCTCATACAAAATGCCAAACAAATACATGTTGGTGATTAAGTACTGTATGTAACTTAGATTTAACACCTTCCAAAGTCGGGGTTGGAGTATATATGGCATCGGTTAGATTCGGGTATTGTACCAAAACTTAATTTACTACGAAATTTTGACTTTTGTATTTAAATAAATCAATCTTTTTATATTAATCAAAAATTAAGTTTTAGGCATAATTGTGAGTATGCCTCCACAGTCCATACTCATCTTTAAACAAAGACCTCTAGACTTGACCTTTAGCTAAGTGATTGGTTGTAAGCTCTAAAGATAAGCTAAGTAATCGCAGGATCGAATTTAAAACATAAAGTTTAGGACGATCGGTTAAATGATCCAATTAAACCTAAATTATAAAATAAAGCTAGAAATATTAGTAAAAGTGACCCTATAAATTTGAATTTAAAAAAAAAAAAGTAATAAAATAAGAGAATATAAAATTTTCAAATTTTAACTATATTACTTGTTATTTATTGAAAGTACGTAAAATATATTTCGATAATTAATAAATTGCTAAAGATAAATTATATGTATACTAAAAATCATAGAATAACTTAAATAATATTTAGGAGTGTTTACTTGTACCCTACATATATTTATGTGTAGGTAGAAATATGCAAAATTACCTAAATTGCCTGAAATTAGATAAAAATTTAATAAATAACTAAAGAAAATTATAAAAAAATAAGGGAAAATCAGAAGAAAAAAAAATCAAGGAAAGGGGGAATGAACTAAAACAAATCGTAGTAGCAAAGGGAGTAAGAAACTAAAATTAACCTACAAAAAACAAGCAACACAAAAGGTAAAACGGAAGAGATATAGGCATCGTCTTGTCCTAATTAATGCATAATAATTCCTAAAAAGCTTTATAAATAGTAAGAAAATTTATAGAGCTCATTTGATTAGTTAAGAAATTGGGAAAAATTAAGAGGAAAAATTAGAGTTCTAAAAAATTTGTCTTAAATTTGTGCAAATAGGGAAAGAAGATCAAACCCACACGCCATCGCCACCACCACCACCCCACTCTAAGCCCACCGCTTAGACCAACTAACACACCTGAACTAGTGTCAGAGGCCAAAAAGCTTTCGAACCAGGTGAGTCTCACATTTTTTTTTTTCAATTTTGCAAAATTTCTTAAAATTGTTTATTATGCCTAAAAAATTATGAAATTTATTATTCTGAGGTTTTATTGTATGCAAATTTAGGAAAAAATAGTCATTAAGTTTAATCACGTCTGTAAATATAGGGTTATGAAGAAATTAGATAAAACCGAGCATAATTAGAATTATAAATAAATAGGCTTAAGATTATAGTTTGGAGCTTAATTTTTTTTTTCTGTAGAATGCTTAAGTGATATAAAATAGGGCGATAAAGCCATTTTTTAAAAATTAATTTTTGAAATTTTTAAGCAAATTTTTAACCCTAAAATAATGAAAAAAATAGGTAATTTGGCTTAATTAGGTGATCAAATGATTAATTACTTATTTAGAAGATAATTAGATGTTTAAGGATGTTAACCTCTGATGTGGAAACCTAATTTTAGTTTTTGGAGTGTTAAGTGTAATTAATATGGGAATTATGTAGTAATCGTAGGAAATTAGGAATATGAGAAATTCAGATTTTAATAAATATGAAAAAAATGGGTTAAATTGGATAATATAATAATAATATTAGTATAAAATAAATCTGATACAAAAATTAATTTTAGGTAATTGGATAAAAAATATAAAATTTTCTCACATCGGAAGTAAATCCGATACTCCAATTAAGATTAGAGTGTACCGAATAGATTATAACACTAAATTAAAACCTAGTATGATATTAAAATACCCGAGTTGAATATGATTAATTTCACATTAGGATTCGAGTGTATTTAGGATTCCTCGTAGTTAAAAACAATTTAGAACCAAAACTAGGATCTAATTTAGAAACTAAACCTTAAGTTAATGTAGAGTGAATCATTAGTAAATAATAGATATATATGGAGAAGTGAGTTAAATTATAACTTAGAATGTATCATCAAAGTATAAACACTAAAAAGACATATTTGTATTATAGGATACTCGAAAACGAACCAACCTACAATTAAGGGATTGCGCAACTGAGAATTCTAGATAAGTTAGGTTTATTACTTCACTGTATTTGGAGTACTATTTTAGGGTACTCGGAGACTTAGGATTATACACGATTGTGATTGTAAGCAGTTTTATGCATGTGTTTGTGTACCTGACTTCATGTTGGAATTTGTGTTATGATTGATGATTGTAATGACTGGATTGGTGTGAAACTGTTTGAACACTCTAAATTGAACCTAATCTTATTCGATCCTAAAACCCTAAATTGTCATGTATTAAAATCCTTTAAGGGATCATTAAGATTCTCTAACTAAACACCGACACCTTCGAAAAAGGTAGCGCTGGATAGCAAATTGGTCTTTTCCTCACCCTTAGCTGAATTAAGTGATAGGAGAAGAGGCCGCGATGAAGATGAGGACATTGGTTTGAAGGATAGTCTTAGGAGGAGCAGCATCTCTATTGCACAAACCTGGGTTTGGTTATGAGCTATTGCATAACATGAAAACTCCTCAACCTGGATTAGAGTAGGTGAAATTACTCTGATTTCGTAACGGACCAGACTACGTTGTGTGATGACACTTATTTGTTGCATTGCATGAAAATAATTGCTTAATAATCTTGTTTGTGTCTGTATACATTCATGAGTCTTTAATTTAACTTATTGAGCTATAGTTGCTCATATTCATATAGATCCTTTTGTAGGTCCTGATTTCTGATTTCTCTAACTAATATGCTGTCCTACAACTATCTAGAGGTTAGTTCTTTTTTAAGCCTGGGGGTGTGAGGATCAATTCACCTAGTAGTTAATATATATCTAGAGTCTCACTATTAGCTCAAGATTGAAAGATTGATATTTGATATGTAAATCAATTGACTGTTATGATATGATGTAGAATCACCTGGGAATTCTACAGTAATGTACATGTAATTATATATATATATATGTTGACTTGAAGCTTTAATATTTACTATAACTTTAGTTAAATTTTAATTAAATTATTTACTTCAAAGCGAGGAGTTGTCAACGTCTTGTATAAATCATGTCCATGATAGGTACTGTGAGGTCAGTTACTATCATAGAATTGTTTACACTGTGAGACTGTTGCAACTTTGTAACTTCGGGGCGAAACATTGGCTTCTTTAATGCTTAGTAATCTTACGGGTTAGGATAAGGTCATATTGTATATATGCACCATATTAGAACACTATAATCATAATTTATAATAAACCTCGATATGGTCTCTTGCTACCTTCGTATTATGTGACGGTTGGAATTAGACATGCAATGCACGATTGTGCATGTTCGATTTAATTAATTCAAGTTTGATATAATTAAGTCCAATTATTGTGTAATCAATTAGAATCACAAATAGATCAATTCCTATTGAAGTTACTATATAGCAAATAATACATTATCATACTTTAAAGTAATTTCGCATTCAATAAACAACATTATACATATGCATAACACATCCCTATACACATATAATTATTAATATAAATTAATATTCATTAATTATATATAAAACATGTATGGAATCATTAGGAGTATTTACTCAGCCATGGTCGATGTTAGGGATTGTAGTAATTTGTAGGCAGATTAGTCTCGATCTTTTATGAAATGCTTAGTTCGAGTTTTTTTGTTAGTCGCGTATTATTTTTTTAATTAAATTTTGATTTTTATAAACTTATAGTCCATTTTTACCTTCTTTTTTTTTTTTTTTATGTACTTTCTCGTAACGAGGTCCATTTTAGATGTCGTAACCTGCATTTTCTATTATGAGGTAAAATTATTACGAAATTCATTATTTTGACTTAGTTAATTATAAAATATTATTTTAAGCTTTTCTTTGCATATTTATGATTTACTAAATATATAATTCTTATGTTTTATAATTTTCTTATTTTTGCTTTCATTTTACCATAATTTACGTATTTTGCTATTTTTTAAGGTTTAAGGCTTATTTAATTCATTCTTACTATTTTAATAATCTCCTAATTAATTAGTTATTTTATTATTAATTTTTATTACGATTTTTAATTAAAATTAATTATATACTGATGTGGCAGCAAAGAAAAATGATGTGTTATTTTCGAAAATTTTGCATATTTTCAATATTTTTCCTATTTTTTATTTTTATGTAATATTTATTTAATTATATTTTGTTAAATTTTACAAATTAATTACTCTATTTTCCTTTAAAACCTACGACATATGTTCATGTACATATATTATCTTACTTTATTTATTAATTTATTATTATAGTGTATTATATATGTATTAATTAAGTACATCCATATATCTATATATATATATATATATATATACACTATACTATTAATATGCATATTTTATATGTATATGTATGCTTATGTAATATAATAATAAGATTCTAAATATACTACATATGCTATACATATGTAAATATATACGATACATATATATATTTGTATTTTTATATTTTATTCATATATACCTATATGACCATATTTACATATATATATATTAAAAATACTTAATATACATAATATTATACATAAATACATATGCATATACCATCACGTTCATGGATATATGTATATATATATATCTATCTATATTTTGAAATTATATAGTAAAATACTATTACACACACACACACACACACACACACACACACACACACACCCACACATATATATACCTAGACAAAGCCTTATTATACATATACTATACCATATTAGTATTTTTGTACTTTATACATACATAAATATATATATATTTTTTCGTGATATGTTGTACATATACATATGTAATGAAAATTATATAAACATAAATATACATATATTATACACGTATATATATATATATATATACATAGTTTTTTATACTACATATTAAATATAACATGTATGTATACATGAACATACTTTAGTATTTGTACATATATAAACATATATACACAAAGAAATACTAATATTACATATATCTCTATATTACATAAAATTTTTTACCAAATACATGTATGCACAAGAATACATGAAAATAATTAATACAAAATAAATATATACTACACACACTACTTATCTATTCTCTTAGTAACTTGATGAATAGAAGATGACAAGGCTCATTCTTTTTCTTCTTGATTTAATTGTTGCCTTTAAAGTAAAAAAAAAAAAAATTGAATAAAAGATGAAGAATGCTTCGTGATTTGGAAAAGTGATAATGTGGTGTTTTTGCTTTTGTATCAAGAAAATATGTGAGCTTGTTTCTAGACGTGAATGCACCAAGAGAGAAAAAGGCCGCAATTGATACAATTTAGAAAAAGAAAAAGGAAAAAAAAAAATCATGGCAAGATATGGTAATCCATGTGATAAGACAAGGACTTATCTTACTAGCTTTGTTTTGCACTCATAATGATCACACGTTAAAAATGATTTAGCTAGAAGTATCCACCAAAAACAATTTGGAAGTAGGGATGTAGAGAAAAAGAAAAAAATCTGCAGAAGAAAAGAAAAAGGAAAAGAAAAATGAGAAAGAAAAATTATAAATTTTCAAATATAAATCATAAAATAATAATTAATAAATAATATTTGAAATTTATTAATTAAATCGTGACTCATTATGTTTATAATATTTACGAATTATTTCAACGTGTTCGTTAATAATTTTACGCAATTACACGTATGGATCGATAATTATATTCATTTAGGGTTTTATTACTATTAGGTTATATTTATTCATTTTATAAGCTTAAAATTATAGTTTTAAGATTTTTGTCAAGTTTGGGTTTAATCTTGGGTACGTACGCATGCATATGATTTAGGTTTTCGTACGCGATTTAGGTTTCAATTAAAATTCTAGGGTTTTTATTACTGATAATATATTCGAATTCATATTTTAATAAAATTTTTCTCTTACTTAGTCTTATTAAGTCGTGAGATTATTTAGAGTATTTGAGTCCAATTTAAGGTTAAGACCGATAACTTTATAGGGTTTACAGCATCTAACCCTCATTTGAAACCCTAAGCCTTGGTTTAGTTTTCATGAGTCATATTGAAACCCATTACAAGCTTAAACCCTAATTGTGTTTGTGTTTTAGTACATGATATTCATCTACATTCATATTCAAACCCCTTGCCCCCAACCCACCCCTTACCCCCTACGCCCCCATTTCACTTCCTATTTTGCATTTCCACTTGAACCTTGAATATCCATCCATAGTTCGTATTCGTTATGTGTTTATGGCATTCGCATCATTAGGGCTTCCTGTTGAATTGATTTGGAAGGACTTATTGGGCATTCACCATGATAGATCCATCTATTATAAATCTAAGCCATTCTTCTACAAAATAGATGCCATTTGATTAGTTATAGTGGGTACCAAAAATTGTTTAAGCAATTATGACAAGGGCCATGCCCTCTCTGACATCCTACTAAATGTTAAGCTTTGCTATTATTTTCTACCACTTAATCACAAATAAAAACAATAAATAGTTACATCAACAAGCCTAATGACATAATTTAAGTACAACAACAAAAAAATTTCAATACACAAAATTTTCAATTGTTACTATATGAGCTTTTTAGTTTATCGAATCCTTTGTATGGTAGGGTTCATGTAGCTAGTCGATTACGTGTAGCGGGTGTTTCGATCGATGAAGGAGATGTCTTGAGTTGCTAACATGTGGAAGGATGTCATTAAGAAGAGGTATGAGAGGAAGAACAGACAAACTTGGTTTCTTAAGTGTATACATATGACATTGGATTAAACTCATTGTTCTTGACTATTCTTGATAAACTTCCTTGATCTTCCAAGGAGTGATTTCAATAGAGCCTGACCGTTTGCCTCAAGCTTGCCAATATTCTAAATCTCTCAAATGATAGAAAGAGCCTTCTATTTATAGAGTTTGGAAGTTGTCGAATGGCTCCAAAATGGACAATTGAGATTCAACTTTATTATTGAAATTTATCCTTTCCTTTAACCTTTATGGATTGGGATATGGACTCAAGACTTATGATAATTAAAAGAAACCCATCTTTTCTTTAAATAAGTCTGAAGCACACTTAAGCTTCTTTAAGACCCAATGAAACCAAACAAAGCCTAAATGAGCTCATAAAGGTTGTTTTTTGAGTCTATTTTTCATGCGTAAGATAATTAAGCAAGGCAGAAAGTGAAAAATCCAATTTAGCGATCTCTGTTTTGAACGTATGAAGTTAGATCTTTTTAAAATATCCTTAATAGGGCTAATTTCCTAAACTCTTTCACCAGTCCAAGGTATTGGATCATGGTAATAAATTGGGTTAAAAACTTAATTACCGAAATGACTCCCTATATTTTGCTCCTTGACCAAAAGTTGCTTGGATACATTCAATGGGGTTTTTGGCATTTCTAGAAGTTATTTTCAATTGCTGTGTAGACATACCACATGTTGACTTTGCTTACTTAGTCACTTTTAATATCAATGGAATTGATACTTTTTTCAAATTATTGACAAGTTAAGAATGATATGCTAGTATTCATTTTGCTATCATGGAATTCATCGAAGCATTTGTAGAAATTTATAGTTTCAATAATATTCTATCTGGCAATGTTTGATATATATATATATATATGTATATATATATACATCTCACACATACTAGTAAAATGGGACAGTGCTGAAGTAGAGATAGCTTGTAAAGATTGCAAGAGTTTTGTTGCACTGTGTGGAGATAGCTTTGGGGTGTTTTTTCTTTTTTACCTCGCTCAAAAGCTCTATATGCATATATACATACATAACTTAGAGAATTTCATTAGCCCAGTCGGTCCCTATGTCCTTGCACAAATTGGAAGTCTTGAGTTAAAATCCAGCAACATTATTTTGTTTCAGGCGAAAAAATGTGTTTCTAAGACATGGCACTCCCTGTATCTTTTTTTTCACTGTAGATCGCATCAGAGGCTACAAGGTCGACTCGTACCCTTTTTCTTCTTTCGAATCTTTTTGTAGTAGTTCATCGTCCTTTTGTAAATCTTTTACGAACCAACTAAATCTCTTCATAATTGTTTACCAAACCAATTTTGAACATCATCAACTCAATCTAAACTCACCGAATTTCCAATTTAAATCATTCCAGGCTTATCCTCAACACAGACTCTTAGGCCACGTGGATCTATATACATATGTAGCCTCTTGCCAAGGTTCAATATCGATAGTAGTAGCAATAGTAAAGTAAGATGTTTAATCTTCTCTTTTTCCTTTTTTTTTGGCTATCTGTGATTAACCTCAGTCC
Organism: Lumnitzera littorea; assembly: GCA_024138015.1. Taxonomy (NCBI): domain Eukaryota; kingdom Viridiplantae; phylum Streptophyta; class Magnoliopsida; order Myrtales; family Combretaceae; genus Lumnitzera; species Lumnitzera littorea. Next base: position 23,503,981 of record JAMXBB010000004.1, read on the forward strand.
AGCTTTTTTTTTTTTTTTTTTTTCCCTTAATTATCTTTGAATCCATGTCCTGCTTCCTTTTTTTATCCACTGTAGTGATTTATTGACTTTTTCTGTTATTGTTGTTTCCTTTTTCTTTTTGACAAGTCAATTGGCAGAAGCATACCCAGCAACTGTCGAGGCTAGGACTTGAGGTAATCAAGCTGCACATATTTGATTTTTTTTTTTTTTCTCCCTATGTTCTTACTTCTACAAACATTGATCCACATATATATTTATTATTTTTTTCTTTCACGGATAATAGAACCTCATTCCTTCAACGAATTGAAGTAAGAACAGCACGCTACCAAGCCTATGGTTTGCCAATACCAACTCTTGATTTCTCATTAGCAGATTACGCTTTCAAATAGCAACAGAGATAGTTGAATCCATCGCTCTCTCACTAAAGTATGTACATATATAGTGTGTCCTGCTTTGTTCTCAACATCTAATTTATATGTCGATTTTCTAAATTTTCTCTCTTTTCTCTCTCTTTTTTTATTCAAATCAATAATTTATGCTTGACCTGAAAGTCATTGCAATCGGTGGTCGTAACTAATTTCTTTACTAAACTTGATCGCGAGCAAGTACGGGGTAGCGACTTATATTTGACGCTCGCGTCCCAGCAATCCTATTATTAATAACCTCAGAGTAAGGTACAAAGCTGGCATTTTGATAAATTATTCATTGTCAGCTCACTTATTGTTGCGAATTGTGATGTTGCTTTCCCCATCGAATTTTCTTTCATCGGCGCGTGTGATGTCTGATTTATTAAAAAAAAAAAATCCTTCCAACTCGCTCAACTTCAGAGATTCCGAAGCGTTATTTTTGGGTATGACAAGTTATTCACTGCATCGTAAAACACAAGTGTTTCGCTTAATTTTAAGCTTGTATTTATGGCCTATAACATATCCACCCTTCAAACTAATATGAATTTGAAGATGCTTGTCATCTGTAGAAGGCTTTTGCTGTGATCATAAGCCCCTCTCTCCCTCTCTTGTATATGTGTAAATACAATATGTTTATGTCTTAGTTATGTCCATTATCACTAATTGAATTCACCATGTCCTCATGTGCATGCATCATAGCTAAGGCAATTTTCTTTGGTTTTCTCCGTTTTTTTTTCTTCATTTGTTGTTGTGAAGCTCAATTTCCTCCTCCCTTTTCTTTTCTTTTCTTTTCTTTTTTTTTTTTGTTAATTCATTTAGCACGAACTTGGTGCCATGTATTTGATTCCATTAAAATTTGAAAGTGCAGCTAATAATTGGCAATCGAATGAACTGGATGCGGCTGCTTAAGCTTTATTGATCTGTGTGATGGGCTGCTTTTTTACATCCTTTGGTTGTTCTTCTTTGGTTTCTCATAAAGAAACTACATGAATTACATCACGTTAGTCTTCCCTTCTCAATTGCCCTTTGGCTTTTTGACCATGATATGCTTCGATGATATTTTCCAATCAAAATTCTTGTCTTAATTGACTCTTCGTGATGCTTGGATAATACTAAATGTAGATGCCATCCTTAGTACATTTGCTATGTTGTATGGATGCAAAATTACTTCCTAGATAATCTAAAACTTCTCTCTCTCTCCTTTTTTCAACTACTTTGCCAATGCTTCCCCTTTAAACGTGAAACTAGGCCCTTCTGTTTTTTTTTTTTCCCCATTATTTCATAGCACTTGCTTGGGCCTTATGGGCAATGTACTGAGTGAGGAATTTACTTCATTATGTTTGGTCTTATTGTTGACATCCAATTTTTTGTTCCTTTTTTTTCCTTTTTTTTGTTCTCTTTGTGCAGGATGACCTTTAGTGTTGCTACACTCTAAGATTGGGCATCATTATTCTAACAGCCTATATGTCACTTTAGCTTAAATTCCCAATATCTAGACATTGACATTGGCCTACAATTAACTTTAAGTGTTACCTTGAATTCTTGATATCTAATAGGCCTTAGCTAACTTTAAGTGTTACCTTAGATTCCCTACATACAATCATCAATATATGCCCTTAGTTAACCTTAGGTGTCACCACAGATTCCTGATATCTATCGGGTTCGTGATTAACTTTAGGCATTTTGATGGAGCTGCTTGTCAAAGAGAGTTATTGGCCCACAATGGAGGTTGAATATCGAAGATTCTATCTCCTCATATAGATTGGATTGATGACGTGATCAAAGGTGATTCTTTTAAGATCTGAGCTAGTTCTCAGGAAAAGTACATGACCATGACCATGCCTACTAATGGTTTCCTCAAGTTCATCTCTCTAGAAGTACAATTAGAGCCTGAACTATTAATGAAGGGAGAGTCTATACTTCATTTTCAGTATGAGAGGAAAGGATTTTCCCTCCTTCATACCTAGCTCACCTTTCCAAAGTAAACACTTGATGGATTGTTTTCATGGGCGCAATACATTACAAGGCTTGAGCATTATGCTCTATTATTGCACGAGGCTAGGATTTTTGATGCCATTGCCATGACTTCTCACTTCAATTTCACCAAAATGAAAGATGTGAAGAACTGGTGAGCTATAATGGCTAAGTAAAGTATGTAAACTCATACATTCATAGCTTCATATGGAGAATTCACTCCAACTTAGAGATCATCTTTTTCTTATTAAAGCTTTGTGACTTTAGGAGGATGGATGTTACAGCTGCTTTAACCAATCTTGCAGACTAGAATGTGCATCTAGCTTTGTTAGAGCCATAAAGTCAAGTAAGACTCCCTTAAAGAGGTCTATGTTTACTTCATGGATCGAGTGCTTCTTTGACGGTACTACTTTCCCAAGCCTATATCATAGAACTAGGCGAGTATTGACCACTCTTTTATTCATGACTATGCTTACCTTACTTGCAAGAATATGTTAACTTAACTATGTATGTTTCTTTATAGGTATAAACTTACAGCGTTTATTGCTTCATGGTTGTCTATGTATATCTTCTTGAAAGGTCTCAAGGATGGAGATATTTCTTGTCTATTTCTATTGGTGATCTGTAAGTCTTGAGAGGAGTGCTTTACCTTTGTACCCTAATAACTCTTATTTTAAACACATTTCACATGGTGATTTTATAGTATTTCCCTTACATCTTTAGATTTCTTTAAAGAAATTGATACTTAATTGAGTAAAATTTTGATTTCAAGATTTGAACGCGTTCTCAGATTGAAAATGAAGAAAATGAATTAAGTTTCACTCAATTTGGAGTTCAAATGAATGAGTTTTGAAGTTTTGAAGTTACATAGACAATAGGAATTTTGGTCAGAAAGTTACACAGTCTTGGATACAACTGTGTCCTCAAGCTATGTCCATCCAGGAAGATTTGCTAAGGTTAGAAAGTTACACGACCTAGGGACGTAGCTATGTCCTAGGCTGTGTCTGGTGATGAAAAAAGAAACCTTACAATACATTATAAAAGGACATACTAGGGTTTCACACATAGAGTGGACATTTAAAAGAGAAGAGACTTGAAGAAAAGGAGAAGAAAAAGGCGAAAGTAACACTCAACTTCAAGATTGAAAAGATTTATCATTAACAAAAGGGATTTTTCATGTTTTATTTATGGATTTTGTTGTAATTTGTTTTTAGTTTCATTATGATAACTTAAATTTTTTGTATTTAGGATTATGGAACCTAGGGTTTCATGTGACTATTAGATTGATTGATAATTTTCAATAAAGTTTCCATCTTTTCTTGATTTAATTATGTTATTTAATTGTTAATTGATATTTCTAGGATATCAATCTATGATATTATGCATGATGATTGAGAAATTACATGTGTAATGAGATCTTGACATAATTGGAGAGAATTATATGTGTACTTAGAGATAAGATACATATTTCTTCTAGAAAGTTGTTCTTTTGTGTGTGAATTCATTATACATTAATGCGATTTTGAATTATATTACTAAGTGAAGAGATTCCGGTAAATAATTTAGGATTAGGGTTAATATGCTTGAGAAAGGTGTTAACTTTAATTGTGAATCCCTCCGATCAAGAATAATAGAAATTGAATTGGATATATTTTAAGTGGTTACACGTTAAACACTAGGGGAAATAATTCCTAAATACATTATTTGCCTTCTTGAAGTCGTTCTTAGTTTTATCACTTTCTAAATTACTTAATCAAGTCTCATAATTAGGTTAGTTTGTTAATTTTAGTATTTTTAATTCATTCAACTCATCACAATTTTCCGGTTAAATAATAAAGCTAAGGTTAATATTAGTACTCGAAGTCTTTGAGGGATTGACTCGGACTCACATCCGTTATATTAAAACTGATAAGTGTACTTACCTTGTATCAAGTTTTTGGTGCTGTTGTTGGGGACTTTCGATATTAACAACACTAGTTGCTTTATTACTTTGACCATTTTTTTTTTCTTTTTTCTCTTTTGTTTTTATTGTTTATTTTTATTACCTAAAACTACAATTGATTCTATATTTCTTGCCCTTGTAGTGCATGACCCAAAGCAACCCGGAAGATTTGGTAGAACTTAATCCTGAAATTGAGAGAACTATCCTTCAAAATTGAGATTGCGACCTAGACAAACTGTAGCTACCATATAAGACGAGTCAATCATTGAGATTAAGGAAGAGGGTGAAGAGGTCAACACTAAATTCATCAATCAAGAAGATCCACCGCACATGGCTAACAACGGTAATGATGTAAATCAAACTATGTCTGACTATTCAAGGCCTACACTTATAGGAGCTAACTTTAGTATCACAAGGCCAACTATCACGGCTAATAACTTCTAAATTGCATCCAACATCATACAAATGGTGCAACAATATGTTCAGTTTGACGGTCTCTAAGATGAAGATTTTAATGCCCACATCTTTAGATTTCTAGAGATTTGTAATACATTTAAAATCAATGGAGCCACAGATGATGCCATTCGACTGCGACTATTTCCTTTTTCCTTGAAGGGTAGAGCAAAGCAGTGGTTGAACTCCCTACCACGAAATTCAATCATAACTTGGTAGAGAAATTTTTGGAGAAGTATTTCCCACCTGCGAAGACCACTAAACTTCGAAACGACATTTCTTGTTTTACCCAATTAGAAGCAGAGACTCTATATGATACTTGGGAGCGGTTCAAGGACTTGCTCAGGAGGTACCCACATTATGGCCTCCCACTATAGATGCAGATTCAGATCTTCTATAATGGTCTCAATTTATCTACGAGATAGATGATTGATGCATGCGCAAGAGGTACTTTGAACACAAAGACACTCGATCAAGCATAAAACTTGATTGAAGGAATAGCGATGAACAATTATCAGTGGGAAAGCACTAGAGCCAAGCAAAAGGTTATGGGAATTTATGATGTGGACTTGACTATTGCTTTGGCAGCTAAGATGGATCTATTGAGTAAGAAGATTGATGCACTCTTTGTTAGCCCTCAACAAGTATAATCGGATGTAAGTGACTTTGGTATGCAGGGTTATGGAGCACAAGAACAACTGGAACAGGTAGATTATCTAGGAAATCCACCTAGGCAATAAAATAACCCCTAGAGCAACACTTATAATCCCAAGTGGAGGAATCACCCCAATTTCTCATGGGGAAATCAAACCAAGGCCAGCAGAAGAGTAACTTTGGCCTACCTGGATTTTAAAGACCATTACCACCTCCTCTTCCTCAAGAAAAGAAGTCTAGTGTGGAAGAACTTCTCACTAAATATATTCAAGGCAATGAGACTTGGCTATCCAACATTGAATCATCATTGAGAAATTAAGAGGCTTCTAATTGCAATCTTGAGAATCACATTGGTCAACTTGCAAAATGATCTCTGAGAGGCAACAAGGGACACTCCTAGGGAATACTGAGGTCAATCCTAGGCAACCTGTTAATGCAGTGACCTTGAGAAGTGGTAGAAAACTGCAAGTGGAGAAGAATAATGGTGAGGAAGTAGTTAAGAAAGAAGTGGAAGTTAACCATAAGGAAGATGCAAAGCTACTAAAATAAAATAAAAAGTATGGAATTATCGAAAGTGAAGGAGGACAAGCCTCTCATCCCTTACTCACAGCGCCTTAAGCAAAGTTATACTGATCATAATAAGGAATTCGGTAAATTACTTGATGTTTTCAAACAATTACACATTAACTTACCTCTTGTTGATGTCATCTTGCAGATGCCAAAGTATGCGAAATTTTTAAAGGATCTTTTATTAAACAAGAGGAAGTTGGAGGAGCTTACAACCATCACACTGAACAAGGAATGCTCGACACTTATCCAGAAAAAGCTGCCACAAAAATTAAAAGATCTAGGGAGTTTCACTATTCCTTGTATGCTTGGCAATTTGTTAGTAGATATTGCTTTGGCAGACTTAGGAACTAGTATAAATTTGATGCCATATAAATTGTTTAAAAAGTTATGGTTAGGAGAACCTAAATTAACGCACATGAGTCTTCGTTTAGCCAATAGGTCTATCACATACTCTAGAGGCATCATAGAGGATGTTTTTGTCCAAGTAGACAAATTCATTTTTCCTGTAGATTTTGTTATACTTGATATAGATGAAGATATTGAGGTGCCAATCATTTTAGGTCGACCTTTCCTAGCCACTACTAGGGCTGTTTTTGATGTTAGTGAGCATAAGTTGATATTACGAGTTGGGGATAATGAAATAGTTTTTAAAACTCTAGAGATAACGAACAAATTTCTTGACTTAGAGGACACATGTCACAATGTTAATGCCACTAATATTGTTATATCTACATGTGTGCAGGAAACGCTTGCCAATGATTCCTCAAGCTATTGCTTGCAAAAGGAAGATGAAAATTTGGTGACCAACCCTAATCGTATAGAAGTGGCAGCTTAAATAAAAGTTCATGAATCCATTGTGGACAAGAAAGGGATTAATCCACTCCATAAGCCAAAGGATCTTAAGTTAAGATCCTTCAACGAGAAGCCATCAATTTTGGAACCAAAACTGTCAAGAAATCATTTGGAACATGTCTTTGCGGTGAAAAGTTCAAAACTCCCAACGACAACCGCATCTAAGCTAAAAGCGGATAAAATGAAGAAATTTAGGCTACATGAATTTGATAAGTAGCATGATAAGGAGAGAAACTATGGAAATTATGCACCAATGAAATGGAATTGGCAAGGTCGATGGCTGAAGGGTAAATTTACACTTGTATGGAGGGTTCGAAAGCGAGATACAGGAGGAGTCCTATCTCCACCTGAATGAAGAATCGTGAATTATAAGACGTATCCCATAGAGCTGTCGACGTTGACTATAGTGCTTCTTGGGAGGCAACCCATTTCTAACTTTGCTCACACTTTAGTTCTTTTAGTTTATTTCATTTTATTTTTCTTTTATCTAACTTTGCTTTGCTTTACTTCTTTTAATTTACTTCAATTTTAGTCATAGGATTTTCTTTTTAGTTATTTTTTTTTCTTTCTTTAGTTTTCTTTGTCTTATTTTTCTAGTTTAAGTACTTTTATTTCTTTAAGTTTCTTTTATTTTTAAATTCATGAATTTAGGCTAGGCTAAAAAAAAAAAAAAACAGAAAGTTACACGAGCATGGGATACGACTGTGTCCTAACCAATGTCCATCTAGGCCCCTTCAATGGACCGTCACTACAAAAAGTTACATGTGTATGGGACACGGTTGTGTCCCAGCTTGTGTTCACTCAGGAAAGGCACCCAAAACAGAAAGTTACACGAGCGTGGGACACGATTGTGTCCCAGCCCGTGTTTGCCTAGTACCCACGTGACATTAATACATGCATTGCACAACATTATCAAAACACAAACACACACAACTTCATTTCGCCTTTTTCTCCTCCTCACGATTTACTTTTCATCGGCACATTTCTTTATCAAATCCAACCAAATCCAAGTAAGTTCATCTCATTTTTTTTATGCCCTCTCTTGTTCATGCTTTGTTTTCATCATTGTTTAGGCATGCTTAGGTAACCGAAATTTAGGTCTTTTATGAGTTGGTACATGAATCTTGTTTGAGAATTTACTTGGTTTTTATTTTTTCATAATAGACATACACATTTACCTTATGTTGATAGATTTACATGCCTTTATGATGCCCCTTATGGCTAGATATTACTTTATGATCTATCAAACACAAATTCTATTTGCAAATTCAATGACAATTATTCAATTACGATAGTTAGGGTTAGAATTGTGAGAGTGATTTTAGGACATTTAGAGTTTTTGAAGTGTTGAGACGCCTTCTTCTCAAGAAGATTGTAATGTAATGAGTCTAATGTATAACTAGTTGGATGAATTTGCTAGCCATTTCTTTTAATCTAACTAGTTTTATGGATGCACTCTACATGTTTGTTCAAATGTCCCAATGAGATTTCTTTTAATATCTATCACTTCTACTCCTTTATAAATCTGTCTTAGTTTGAACTAAGTATGGCAAAGATGAGCATTTTTTATTTGGTGTGGTGTTTCTTATCAGGTAGTCAATGGAAAATCGTAAAAAGTAGATCGTTTAGAGGAGGTCCAAATCTGTTACATCATCTTCCACTCATGAGGGCACTATTGTCAAGCTATTAGCCACCCTTTCTCCACTAGAATATCTTATGCTTCAAGGTAGGGAAGTATTAGTTTTTTTTTTCAATACATGTATTTCCTTTTTCTCTATGATGTTTTTTAATTGTTTCATATCTTTCTTTCTTAGTCGTACATTGAGGACAATGTACATTATTAAGTGTGGGGAAAGGATATATATGAATTTGTTACTATTTATGAGACTAATTATTCACATTTGACCCAGTTAATTTTTAAGTTAACTTCCAATAGGTAATTAACAAGTGTTGGGCCAAATTAACTATGTCATCTTGATCATTATTGATCTTATTATACTTTATTAGAATTGATTAGTCAAATTTGTGGAAGGCAAAGTTAAGAGTTATTTAGCTTGGGACTCTAGGACTTGAGATTGGAACAACATCACTAGTTGAGAGTTAGTCATGGTTATTTTTAATTTTACTTTTATGTATACCTTTCTCTTAGAAATTTTTAGAGCCTTATAATTTTTAACAAATAAACAAATGAAATTCTTCTTTTGAGAAACCCCTGAAAAATCACAATGATTGGAGGTAAAAAGTAATAACAAGTGTATGAATAGTTAAAAAAAAAACTGGTAAGGATTTGTCTTGGTTTGTCAGAAGAGCGAGATTGAGTCCCAATGCCAATACTAATGAAAAAAAAAAAAATCGGCCTTAGTCCGTCGGAAGAGCAAGGTTCTTTCCCCCTATCAATATAAGGGATATGTTGGTATGGATTGGTTTTGGTCCATCAAAAGAGCGAGATTCTTTCCCTCTACCAACATAATTGTCCATTAAATAAAGTAAATTTAAAAACCTCCCATCAAAAGCATCAACTAAGGGAATGATCAGAGGATGAGTGGATGTAAAATGTGTTTGTTTTGGATTATGGTACTTAGTGAGATTGAAGAGAGAATTGTATACACTTTAGTCAAATGGACAAAATTTTTATAACTCTTTTCTAGTTGGTGAGATGTTAAATCTAATTTCTAGTTTAGGAATCCTTAATTAAATGACTTGGGTAAATTTTAACTTCCATAAATTAACTAATGAACTCTAGTATTAAGTATTTTTGGAGCATTTGAATATGGTTGGGTGAAATTATGACATTGTTACGGGTGAAATTGCTTAACTTTATTATTGTAAGTTAATTGAAAATGAGTTTCTTACCTTTCTTTGAGTCAAGTGTATTCATTCGCTGGTTTCCTAAATAGTAATAAATTTTATTTAGCGTTTCTTGTCCCGAAAATTTTGTTTTGATTTATTTGCTTGAGGACAAGCAAATGCTCAAGTGTGGGGAAGTTTGATAACTCTTATTTTAAATACATTTCACATGGTGATTTTATAGTACTTCCTTTACATCTTTGGATTTCTTTAAAGAAATTGATACTTAATTGAGTAAAATTTTGATTTCAAGGTTTGAACGCGTTCTTGGATTGAAAACGAAGAAAAGGAATCAAGTTTTACTCAATTTGGAGTTTAAATGAATGAATTATGAACTTACATAGACAATAGGGATTTTGGTCAGAAAGTTACACAGTCTGGGACACAACTGTGTCCCTAGGCTGTGTCCATCCAAGAAGATTTGCTAAGGTCAGAAAGTTATACGACCTGGGGACATAACTGTGTCCTAGGCTGTGTCTGGTAATGAAAAAAGAAACCTTATAATACATTATAAAAGGACATACTAGGGTTTCACACATAGAGTGGACATTCAAAAGAGAAGAGACTTGAAGAAAAAGAGAAGAAAAAGGCGAAAGTAACACTCAACTTCAAGATTGAAAAGATTTATCATCAACAAAAGGGATTTTTCATGTTTTATTTATTAATTTTGTTGCAATCCGTTTTTAGTTTCATTATGATAGCTTAAAATTCTTGTATTTAGGATTATGGAACCTAGGGTTTCATGTGACTATTAGATTGATTGATAATTTTCAATAAAGTTTCTATCTTTTCTTGATTCAATTATGTTATTTAATTGTTAATTGATATTTCTAGAGTATCAATCTATGATATTATGCATGATGATTGAGAAATCACATGTGTAATGAGATGTTAATATAATTGGAGAGAATTATATGTGTACTTAGAGATAAGATACATATTTCTTCCGGAAAGTTGTCTTTTGTGTAGGAATTCATTATACATTAATGCGATTCTAAATTATATTACTAAGTGAAGAGATTCTGGTAAATAATTTAAGATTAGGGTTAATATGCTTGAGAAAGGTGTTAACTTTAATTGTGAATCCCTCTGATCAAGAATAATAGAAATTGAATTGGATATATTTTAAGTGGTTACACGTTAAACACTAGGGGAAATAATTCCTAAATACGTTATTTGCCTTCTTGAAGTCGTTCTTAGTTTTATCGCTTTCTAAATTGCTTAATTAAGTCCCATAATTAGGTTAGTTTGTTAATTTTAGTATTTTTAATTCATTCAACTCATCACAATTTTCCAGTTAAATAATAGAGCTAAAATTAAAATTAGTACTCGAAGTCTTTAAGGGATCAACTCGGACTCACATCCGCTATGTTAAAACTGAGAGGTGCACTTGCCTTGTATCACACCCCTTTATTTAGGTTCCTTGTATCGTTGCTTGGACTTATACCACCATGCTTCTATTCACTTTATAGACCACTACATAGCACTATGCTATGTATATGTTGTTTTTCTTTAGCTTTTCTTTTGCAAGCGGTTTGGGAATCATTTTTCATCTCCCAACATGAACACTAAGCCCAACTTAGTTCAATTGCAATCGTGTACTTAAGTTGAAACGAAATATGAATGCCCTTTATTTAATCTCATTGACTTTGCCAGTGAGTTTACATTTCGTTCATATGTGGAGAAAATTAATGACTATCAACTATTGAGCTTGGTTTTTTCCTCTTGGTTCTTTTTAAATTAGTATTCTTTAAACCAATCAATATTAAACCTTATCAATTTAATATTGACCCTCAACTAGGGTTTAAAAAAAAACCGATTCTTTTATATCCTGAAAATGTTTGTGGAGTCGCCACCTAACCAGAGTCGAAAAAAGAAGTTAAATTATAACCAATTTGGTGTATTGGTTGTAATTTAGCTACTGATCTTTCAATAAAACCAATTTTCAAAAGGGTTTAAAAACTAAAAATTTGAATTTGAGGGCTATCAAATTCAAATTTTCCACTTTTTAATTTTCCAAATTTAATTTTGCTTTTCAATATTACCCTTTTTCAATTTCTAAACAACAAATCATATCACATGCGATTAAATTAATTAAATTGAATAAATATTTACAAAGATAGAAAAAAGAAAACTTTCCATATATTAAGTCACCTTGTACATATAGGTACCTACGTACCTGCTATTTGAGATTAGACTTCAGTAGTTCATTCAAAAAATATTAGAGGATTGGTTGATTTTAAATTTGAAAAGTGGACGAGTTTACGTCTCTTAACAATTTCATTTTATTTAAGAAAAACACCTAAGACAAAAGGGTCTTAATTTGGTGATTTTATTTTTGGAAAAATTCTAAAATATCTTAATTTTTGAAAAAAAAAAGGTTTATTTATTTTTATTTATTTGGAAAAAAAATTCTAATTGATAAAAAGTTTTAGAAAAATCTTAAAATACTTAAATGTAACTTTCCATGAAATATGCAATTATCATAACTAACATGCTTGACCATAGAAAAGAAGCTTAAACCATATAAAAGATGCCTAAATATAAAGAAGAAGCTTAAATCATGGAATAAACGCCTAGTCATAGAAAAGATATTTGAATAATAGAAAACTTGTCTAGAAGAAAAAAAAATTCTACAAGAAGTCCTAAATCTGAAAATAGTTTATTTATTTTATTGGAAAAAGGATTTTTTCTAAGTGATAAACATTTTTGTTTTGATTATTTATTTTTATGATTATTTCATTTATTTATTTGTTGTTCTATAAATAAATAAACTACACCTCTCTATCCTTTTTCTCTTTCTTTCTTTTCCTCTTTCTTTATTATTATTTTTTTTTTGGTTTTTTACAATTACAAATAGAATACAATCATAACAACAATAACAATAGAAAAATGAAAAAGAAAAAGTATAATATTACAAAAATAAATAAATAAATACAAAATACGAAGAATAAAACACAAATCAAGACCAAAGTTGAGCTAGACCAAGCTGGAGTTTACACGGGTTGAAGCTAAGTGCTGGACGGTCAGGTCAGGTTGGAAAGTTGTCAGTATAGGGAGTTTCTAACACAGCTTGTCTTAGCTCAAATCTTAAAGGGAGAAAAAGGGGCCATATAAAGAGAGGGAGAGTGGCATTGTGAATGAGTTTAAGTGATGAGTTAATGGTTTGTAGTAAAATGAAATCTCCTATTTATAGGTATCATGGTCGAGTTAAGGATGGAAAATATTAAATACAATACGATTTTTTTCTATGTTTGAGTTAGGCGAACCTAGACAATATGTGATACTAAATATAAAACTGTATGTGTAAGGGTGTGGTGAAGTGAGTTTACCATACTTCGAAGTTAATTGGTAAATGATGTGGCTATGACATGGTGATGAAGTGAGAAAAGAAAATAAAAGATATATTTTGCACCTTCTATGGATTAAACCTAAGATCCCTAAATCATATGTAATATCAAGTTTGAGTACTTATTTAGATTGATCGTTGGTTTTTCCTTATTCATATGTGCACATATGGACTAAATTAACTTAGGCTAAATTCAAATCTAAGCCTAAACCTAATGACCTTCTCTTTATTTTATTATATTTTACTAAACTATCTAAAAGATTTATTTTTTTTTCTAAATCATTTTTTTTATATATTTTTCTTAATTTTATATATATTTTTATTTTTTTGAATTTCTTATTTTTTTAGCTTTTCTTAAATCTTCTATTTTTTTGTATTTTTCTAAATTTCTTTTTTTTTTTTTGGTTTTTTGTTATTTTTCTATTTTTTTAATTTTCCCTAATTTAGGACCTTATATCCTAATTTAAAAATTTTGAAAAGACAAAAGAGGTGCGGGCAGTAAAAATTGGGTGTTTATAGTTGCTTCTCTTTATGGTGAAGTTTGAGCTAAACTTTACCACAAAGACAAAAGAGACATTATTTTTGGTTCAAGAGTAGAATTTGTCTTAAGGAATGCCCTAGCTAGTTATCTTAGGCTCAATCCATTAAGGATTTGGTGAAGAGAGAGGTGGTGCTTTAAGAGCTGGTCGAAAGATTGAAAGAGAAATTGAAGCTTAATCGTGCCCTTATGAGCTGATGAGCCAAGGTGAAATGAGCGAAGCGTTTCTTAAGTTAGCTAAGACTTTAAAGGATGTTGAAAACTTGGTCATGCTCTAATGAGTTAACTAATCAAGGTAGGTGAAACACTCCTTGAGTTAGCTAAGACCCTAAAGAGAGATTGAAAACTTGGTTACACCCTTATGAGTTAACAACCAAGGGGGGTGAAGTGCTCCTTGAGCTGGCTAAGACTCTAAAGAGATATTGAAAACTTGGTTGTATCTTTATGAGTTGACTAACCAAAGCGAGTGAAGCACTTCTTGAGTTGGCTAAGACCCTAGAAGAATGAGATGGGTAAGTGCTCCTTGAGCTAGTTAAGATCCTACAGAAAAACCCCATTGTGTTCCACTGAGTTAACTATCCTAGGCAAGAACGTCTCTAGTAGATTAGGGACCTTAAATTTGGAATTGATTTGAGACAAACCTAAAAGTTCTCTTTTGAGCTGACTATCTTAGGTAAATGGGCAAAGTAATCTTTGAGTTGGCTAAAACCCTAAATTGAATCCCGATAGTAGCCCATTAAGTTAACTAACCTAGGCAGGAGTATCACTAAGTAACCAACAACCCTTACTTAGAATCGATTCGAGATAAACTTGGTAGTACTCATTTGAGCTGACTATCTTAGGTAAATGGGTAAAGCGTTCCTAGAGCTGACTAAGACCTTAAATTAAAACCTTGGTAGTGCTCCGTTAAGCTGGCTATCTTAAGTGGGAGTCTCTCGGGGAATAGCAACCTTAACTTTTGAAATCGATTTAAGATAAACCTAGTTATGCTCCTTTGAGCTGACTATCCTAGGTGAAACAGGTAAAGCACTCTTTGAGCTAGTTAAGACCCTAAAGGATGTTGAAAATTTGGTTGTATCCCTTTGAGTTGACTAACTAAGGTAAGATGGGTGAAGCGCTCCTTGAGTTGGTTAAGACCCTAAAAGATGTTGAAAACTTAGTCGTACCCCTATGAGCTAACTAACTAAGGTGGGTGAAGCGCTCATTGAGTTGGCTAATACCTTAAAAGATGTTAAAAACTTGGTCGTGCCCCTATAAGTTGACTAACCAAGGTAGGCGAAGTGTTCTTTCAGCTGGCTAAGACCTTAAAGAGAAACTTGGTAGTGTTTCTTTGAGCTAACTAACCTAGGTAAAACAAGCAAAGTACTCTTGGAGCTGCTAAGACCCTAAATTGAAACCTAATAGTGCTCCTTTGAGCTAACTAACTTAAGTGAGATTGTCTCTTGGGGACTAACAACCCTAACTTTTGGAATTGATTCAAGTTAAACCTGGTAGTGCTCCTTTGAGCTAATTAAACTATGTAGGGGCATCTCTTGGGGACTAGCAGCCCTAACTTTTGGAATCAATTCGAGATAAACCTGGTAGTGCTATTTTGAGCTAACTAACCTAAGCGGGGGTATCTCTCGAGGACTAGTAACCCTAAATGGGAATTGATTTTGGAAACTTGGTTATGCTCTTCTAAGCTTACTAACTTAGGTAGAAGTGTCTCTTGAGGACTAGCAACCTCAAGTTAGAATCGATTTGGAAAACCTAGTTGTCTTCTTCTAAGCTCACTAACCTAGGCGAAAGCGCCTCTTGGGGATTATCAACCCTAAGCTACAATCTATTTAGAGAACTTGGTCGTGCCCTTTTGGGCTCACTAACCTAGGTGGGAGTGTCTCTCAGGGATTAGCAACCCTAAATTGACTTTAAAAGAGGAGCCCTTATGGGCTCGCTAAAGGGAATTGATGAAGAAAAGTGCTTGACGGGTTTGCTTGAGAGAAATTGATAGAAGAAAGCACCTAACAAGCTTGCTAAGAGAATCGATGATGAAAGGAAGTGCCCTTTGGGCTCACTAAAGACCCTAAAGGAAATTGATAAAAGAGGAGGTAGTGCTTTGAAAGTTGGCTAAAACCTTAGAAAGATGGGACAACGCCCTAAAGGGTGGCTAGAACCTTAAATAGAAGAGGGGATAGTACTTTAAGAGTTGACTAGAACTTCTAAAAATGAATGATAAGATAGCGTCTTAAAGGTTGGCTAGAACTCTAAAAGAATATAAAAGGGGATAGCATTCTAAGAGTTAGTTGGAATCTCAAAAATGAAAGATGAGACATTACCCTAAAGGTTAGGTAAAACCCTAAAAAGAATAAAAGAGGGGACAACGTTTTAACAGCTAGTAAGAATCTAAAAAATAAAGTTGGGATAGCACCTTAAAGGTTAATTAGAACCCTAAAAATGATAACAGAGGGATCGGTGCTTTAAGTGTTGGCTAGAACCCTAAAAGGAATAAAAGAGTGGGTCAACGCTCGAAGAGCTAGCTAGAATCTAAAAAATGAAAGACAAAACAGCACTTTAAAGGTTGACCAAAACCCTAAAAAGAAAAAAAAGAGCGAATAG
This sequence comes from Lumnitzera littorea, assembly GCA_024138015.1. Taxonomy (NCBI): domain Eukaryota; kingdom Viridiplantae; phylum Streptophyta; class Magnoliopsida; order Myrtales; family Combretaceae; genus Lumnitzera; species Lumnitzera littorea. The sequence continues at coordinate 23,520,162 of JAMXBB010000004.1, forward strand.
TGCTCTAAGAACAAGTTAAAACCTTGAAAATGAAAGACGAGACAGCACCTTAAAGGTTGGCTAGAACCTTAAATAGAAGAGGGGATTGTGCTTTAAGAGTTGGCTAGAACTTCTAAAAATGAAAGATGGGATAACGTTTTAAAGGTTAGTTGGAATCTTAAGAATGAAAGATGATACAATGCCTTAAAGGTTGGTTGGATCCCAAAAAGAATAAAAGAGGGGACAGTACTCTAAAAGCTGGCTTGAACCCTAAAAATGAAAAATGGGACAGCACTCTAAGAGCTGACTTAAACCCTAAAATTGAAAGATGGGATAGCACCTTGAAGGCTAGCTAGAGTCTAAAAAATGAAAGATCGGACATGGCCTTAAAGACTAGCTGGATCCCTAAAAAGAATAGAAGAGGGGATAATGCTCTAAGAGCTGCTTAAACCCTAAGAGGAATTAACGAAAGCGAGGGCAGCACTTTGAAAGCTAGCTAGCACCTTAGAAAGAAAGACGAGACGGTGGCCTAAAGGCTAGCGAGATCCTTAAAAATGAAAGATGGGACAACACCTTAAAGACTAGTTTGATCCCTAAAAAGAATAGAAGAGGGGATAGCGCTTTAAGAGCTAGCTTAAACCTTAAGAGAAGTTAATAAAGAATTGAAGAAGTAATGAAAGCAATCGGTTTTAAAAGACATCTTGACTTGGAAAAGTATTTATAGGGAAATTATTAAAAAACCATTTATGGAAAAGGTATTAGGGATAGGCCCCTTAATTTGAAAAAAGAGTTAATGGACACTAAAAACTGCATTAGGGAAGAATGGTCTAGATTATTGTGGTCAATTTTAAAAAAATAACCACCTTAAAAAGGAAACAGATGACGTGAATTGAAAGCTTGGCCACTTAAGCTAATATTGATTGGACAAATGGACTAAAAAACTTATGACAAGCCTTTATTTTCTCTCCCTTCTCTTCTTTTTTTTTTTTTGAAATTTTTGCCAAAGGGTATAAATTCTTATTTAAGGAACAAGCTTATAACCACCCATTTCTTTGGTAACCATGTGGGGTTTTTCAATGCCCCCTGACCTTGATGTTGGGCTCTCTCGTAAGGCTTTGTGATTTTAAACATTCATTTCTTAAGGAAAAGGTAACTTATCATTAGTTTAGTCGAAGAGAACTTTCTTACTAACTCTCAGTTTAGATTTTTCTTTTGACTATAGTTCCAAAAATTACAATCCATTTTGTAAGTGATACACTTTGATCAAGCCATTAGGTCTTTGTCAATTCAATCATTATGAATTAGGCTTTTAGTCCAAGGGTTTCAAAAAGGACTAATAAGGAGGCCTATTTTGAAAGAAATATTTTTATTTATCCTGAGTATACAAGTCAAGAACCTTGGGGAAAAATTAAAAGTATGCTTGTCTCAGTTTCAAAAACAATTTTTATTAAAGATAAATTATCTTCTAAGATTAAAAGAGCTTTTACTGCATAAAGGTAGTATTGTGGGTGCGAAGACCTCATGTGATTCAACATAGGTAAGAGAGCCTTTAGAGAAAATATAGAAATTTTGGGTTTCCAAGCTTTGGAATGTGATTTAGGGCCTTATGTTTTTTGGGACTATTTGGGCTTTGACTCTTGACCTTTTGATTCGATTTGGCTACCCCTATTGGGATGTGATATATCTCTTGGGTTTTCGTCTTACACTTAAGCCCAATTTTCCATCCTCTTTTCTTCATCTTCTCTTTTCTTTTTTATTATTATTACTTTGCCCCACTATCTCTTGCTATTCTTCCTTTTCTTTTAACCTTAAGAATGATTGTCTCCATTGCCGAGTTTTTTTCCCTTTAAACAATTCAGGGCCCTAAATCCATGGATTTCTATTGTATGGGCTTGGGTGAAGTATGTATAAGCTTGAGGTATTCGAAAAGGAATTGGATCTTCTTTATTTCAAAGAAAAATAATTTATCAAGAACAAGAGTCATTTTTGAATTAATGTTACTTAAGCAAGCATAAACTAATTTTATCCTTATCTCTTCATCAATGACTTTAACCTTCGAATTGCCCCATTATGGGGTGGTTCTTGATAGAGTTCAAATTTGAAAATTATCCAAATTGGTCCAACAAGGTTAACAAGAGATAATTATGTTTGAGACTTGAAAATGAATGCCTAACTTCATTTTAATCTATATATCACATTCAAAATGAACTTCCTTTAAGGAATGAGTCCAAAGTATCCTTCACCATTATGTTGCTTAACTCTCAAAGTGTTTTAAGGATTAGTGTATAAGACATAGTTTACCTCTTCTCATCTAAACTTTTTAAAAGATGAGTTACCAATTCCATAAAGAGGAGTTCATTACTTATCTGCCCTAAGGTGGACACCTACGGTGGAGATTATCTTTACCATATGCCCTACTATTTGACTTTGTGTTTTGGCTTGGTTTATGATTAGGCTTGGCTTTCTAAGTAGACCAGGGGTTTTAGCTTGGCTTAGTTACCTTTATGGGCTGAGGATTGTATTTGAGTTAGCTACCTCAATGGGGTATAGTTTGTGATTAGATTGGCAACCTAGCCAAGTGGCTTATGTTTGAATTAGTTGCTTGAATGGGCCTAAGGTTGGCATTTAGATTAAATGGGCCAGGGGGCTCATGTTGGCTTCCTTAATAAGTTGAAGGGCTTCATGTAGGTTAGAAGTCAAGTGTTCGAGCTGGCTGTTTGAGTGAGCTAAAGGCTTGAGCTTGGGTTGGCTCCTTGAGCCCATAAGGATTTATAGCGGTCGGCAAGTTTTCTTTTCACTTTCATTTTTCCAATTTTTGTTTCTTTTTTATTTTTTATTGTATAAGAGAGAGAGAAAGATAAAGTTTTGTTTTATAGAAAATAAAAAAATTATTTACAAATAAGGATGGTGATTTTTAAGGTTTTATTTATAAGTTTATGAGATTTTACATTTCTCAGAATGAGAGGCAACATTGGTTAGATAAATGCTTATTGAAAGATTATTTATAAGGAAGGGATAGTTAAATGATGAACTAAGAAGAACTTTTATTATTGTGAAAGGTAAAAAATACAGAAAACAAAGGCAAAGAACCTAATATTTATTATGGAACTTGATATCTATTTTAGACTCTCTAGATATGAACTGGAAAAAACCCTAGATTAAGTCTTGTAGATGAGCCTTAAGGTCCTTTATCATTTCATAGGTCTTCTTAATGACCTGTGCTAGAAGGGCCCTTAAGACCCAGTTGTGAGCTTCAGAACACTCTAACTTTTCCTTCAAATAATCAATCTCATCTTTCAGTAGTTGCTTGCAAACCCTAGATATGTCCTATAGCTTATCATTCCTTAGATTGTTTGTTGGGTTATCTACCATTCTAGGTCTACCTATTTTATGGACAAAAATTAGTCATTAATGCAATAAAACAAAGCACATGGAAATATGCATATGTTAAGATAGTTTGTGTTAGTACATTACTTCTTAAGTTGCAACCTTATTGTTGTTTTCAAAAAATTTGATTGCCTTAGAAGTCTTGAAAAATTAGTAGGGTTGCAATTCTTAAGGGTATTGTATTAACTCAAGCTTAAAGGGGTATATATACAATTATGGTAGGTTCTAAAAGGTCCTTTAGATTTATGATCTCACTTGTTTTTAGAAAACACTTTCATTGGTCAAATTAAGCTCAAGTAGGGTGGCTTAATAAACCTCGAGCGATGGTTACACCACAACACTTGAAGCCTACACAATGGCCCCCCTATCTTAAGATCTTAAGACAGCCTAGGTTTGATCGTATCTACCTCGTATCCCTTATGTAAACATTCTCTCATGTTCTTAGTATAATGCATGTGAAAATGAATATGGCAAAAAACAATGTCTATTTACATGAATTAAATAAATAAACAAATAAATAATAGGAGTATTTTAAAAGACAAACTTAATTTCAGAAAGCATTTTAAGTGGCTAACCGTCTTGAAGTGTTTCTAGTAGAGTCGCTAAGCTGTCAAGCTTGGTTTTTTCCTCTTAGTTCTTTTTAAATTAGTTTTCTTTAAATCGATCAATATTAAACCCTACTTATTTAATACTGACTTTCGACTAGGGTTTAAAGAAAAACTTGTTCTTTTATATTCTAAAAATATTTTTACAGTCGCTACTAGATTAGAGTCGGGAAAATGAGTTAAATTATAATTAATTGGGTGGACTGGTTATATTTTAGCTATTAGTCTTTTAATAAAATTGATTTTCAAAATGGTTTTAGAACTAAAGAGTTGGATTTAAAGGTTATCCTATTAAACCCTAAATAGACACTATTTTTTAACTTTCTAAATTTAATTTTACTTTTCAATAATACCCTTTTTCAATTTCTAAACAACAGATCATATCACATGCGACTAAATTAATTAAATTGAACAAATATTTACAAAGATGGAAAAAAGAAAACTTTCCATATTTTAAGTCGTCTCGTACATATGGGTGTTTACGTACTTGCTATTCAGAATCAAACTTCTATATTTTGTTCTGAAAATATTAGCAGGTCGATTGATTTTAAATTTGGAAAGTGGTCGAGTTTACGTTTTTTAGCCATTTCATTTTATTTAAGAAAAACACTTGAGAGAAAAAGGGCTATAATTTGGTAATTTTATTTTTAGAAAAATTCTAAAATATCCCATCTTTTTTTTTTAAAAAAGTCTATTTATTTTTATTTATTTGGAAAAATACTTAAATATAACTTTCCATGAATTACGTAATTATCATGGCTAATATGTCTAATCATAGAAAAGAAGACTAAACCATAGAAAGAAAGCCTAATTATAAAAAGAAAGCTTAAATCATATAAAAAATGCCTAAATATAGAAAAGAAGCCTAAATCATGAAAAATATATCTAATCATAGAAAAGATGTCTAAAAGAGAAAAAAAAAAAAATTCTACAAGAAGCCCTAAATTTGAAGAGTTTATTTATTTTGTTGGAAAAAGGATTTTTTCTAAGTGATAAACTTTTTTGTTTTTATTATTTATTTTTATGATTATTTCATTTATTTATTTATTTTTTTGTTGTTTTATAAATAAATAAACTATGCCTCTCTATCCTTTTTCTCTTTCTTTCTTTTCTTCTTTTTTTTTTTTTGGCTTTTTACAATTGCAAATAGAATATAATTGTAACAACGACAACAACAGCAGTAGCAACAAAAGAAAAAAGAAAAAGAAAAAGTACAATATTACAAAAATAAATAAAAAATACAAAATATAGAAAACAAAACACAAATTAAAACCAAAGCAAAGCCAGATTAAGTTAGAATTCGCATGGGTTGGAGCTGGGTGCTAGGTGGTCAGGTCGGATTGAAAAGCTCTCGCCGTAGGAAGTTTCTAACACAACTTGTTTTAGCTTGAATCTTAGAGAGAGAAAAAGGGGCTATGTAAAGAGAGAGAGTGTGGCATTGCGAATGAGTTGAAGTGATTGTGAGTGATGAGTTAATGGTATGTAGTAAATTGGAATTCCTTATTTATAGGTATCATGGTCGAGTTAAGGATGAAAAATATTAAATGCAATTTTTCCATGTTTGGGTTAGGTGAACCTAGATAATATGTGAAGCTAAATACAAAGTTGTGTACGTAGGAGTGTATCAGAATGTGTCTAATGCATGTAGGATTATACTTACTACACTTAGAAGTAAGTTGGTAAATGATGTGATGATAATATGACCTATGACATGGCGATGACATGACAATGAAATGAGAAAAGAAAATAAAAGATGTATTTTGCACCTTCCATTGATTGAACCTAAGATCTTCAAGTCATATGCAATATCAAGTCTGAGTGCTTATCTAGATGGGGTTGGTTTTTCCTTATTTACATGTCCAATAAATTGCAAATATGGACTAGATCAACCTAGTCAAATTCAAATCTAAGCCCAATGATCCTTTCCTTATTTTATTATATTCTACTAAATTATTTAAAGATTTATTTATTTTTCTAAATCTTCTATTTTTTTTTTGTATTTTTCTAGAACTTACATTTTTGTGATTTTTTTTTAATTTCTTATTTTCTTTTACGTTTCTTAAATCTTCTATTTTTTGTATTTTTCTAAATTTGTTATTTTTTTGGCTTTCTTTCTTAAATTTTCTACTTTTTTTTTGTATTTTTCTAAATTTCTTATTTTTTTTTCATTTTCCCTAATTTAGGATCTTATATCCTATTCTAACAATTTTGAAAAAATAAAAAAGAGGGGGTAAAAATTGGGTATCTACATCAATCATGTAGCAAATATTAACTACCTAGCTTGTAAGGCTACATTTTCTTAAAGAATCACGAACCTTTGTAGTGCTTAGAGATTAGTTTTCTTTTATGGCGTGTCTTGGGTAGTCTTCTTTCATTACTTGATGTCAAGGGCTTTAGTAATAACTTTCTTGGGTTAGATGTTACATGTATTCTCTACATAGAGTAGCATAATAGTTTGGTTTTAATCAAAGCATTCCCCATAGGATAGTTCTAATTGTAGATTTTAGGTCTTCTTGCCAGCGAATATCACTTATAGACATCAAAACCCTTTATCTTGAAGACGATCAATTCTGCTTTCCCTTTTGTAGTCGTTGCGGGGTTGTCTCCCCTAGTTGGTTATCATACTAGGCAGCTTGGTTAAAGGGATTTGAGGCCTATGCTTTTGCTTCCAATGTAGATCTAATTGTAGAGGTGAATGTTTACGGAGATGAATTCTATCTTCGGCTTTTGAGACCAAACAAGTATAAAGTCTCATAGAGTATGAAGAATGTTAATCATGCTAACAGGAGCTAGACTCTTCTAAACAAGGTGGGACAAAGGTGAAGGTATCAAAGTATCCTTCTCCATTACTACCTAACCCAAAGTGATGTGAAAAGGACGTGCATCTAGCAAGTAACAATTACTCATTTAAGAGTTTGTTTGTTTTTTTTTTTTTTTTTCTTTTAGAATTTTCCTTTTGATCTTAAGCATCATTTTTTTTTTTCATTTTTATCAGGGTACTGTCTAAGGCCACTTGCAGCATGAAGAGGGGATGTCTTTGTTTAAACATATGATCCTACAGGGTAAAGATGATGATGACCAGGAGCTAATTGATTATGATGGCACTCTTAAGGCCTATGATTATGCAAATGATGATGCAAATTAAGACGATATACTAGATTATTATGAGATGGAGAAGATTGGTGAGGAAATAGGAGTAATCAATGAGATTAACACTACTGTAGCTATTAAGGCTCGAGTTTTAGACCTAAAATCGAATATAGCGGTTGAGACTCATGTCGACGCTTTGCTATGTGTAGCTACTTATGATGCGAGTTTCTTACGTGAGATGATAGTTTCTCCCTATTTTCATCCTTTTGTTGCTTTTGTCAATCAGTCTTCTCCCATAATTGCTGACCTATCTCATTAAGATAGGGAAGCAACTCCATTTATTAATGTAGATTCATAATAGAAAGCACATTTTCATGGGTTTTGTAAGCCCCAAAGCTAAGCCAATTGACCGTAGGATTGAATTTAGAACCCAAGGTTTAGGGTGATTGGTTAAAAGATCCGATCAAACCCAAATTATAAATTATTGAGAAGAATATTAGTAAAAATGACCCCGTAAACGTGAATTCAAGAAAATAAATAATAAAATAAGAGACTATAAAATTTTCAAATTTTAAGCATAATAATTGCTAATTACTGAAAAAGGCAAAAAGTGTAATTTAATAACTAATAAATTATTAGAGATAGATTATATGTATACTAAAAAGTTTAGAATGACCAAAATAATATTTAGGAATGTTCACGTGTACCCCACATGTATTTACGTGTAGATAAAAATACGCGTAATTACCTAATTTGGCCAAAAACTAAGCAAATAATTAAAGAAAAGTATAAAATAATTATGAAAAAATCAGAAGAGGATAAGATGCATCAATATCAGGTCGTGGCATGTCAGGATAAGAAAAAGAAAAATTAGCCAATAAAAATTGAACAACTTAAAAGCCAAAAATCAAGGAATTTGGACAAAGTCTTGTCAAATTAATGCATATTAATTACAACAAATGTCTATAAATAGGGAAAAAATTTACAGAGCTCATTTGGACAGTTTGGAAAGTGAGAAAATTAGAGAGAGTTGAAAATTCGAGAGAAAATCCAGAAAATAAAAAAAATAAGAAAAACTGTGCAGTTAGGGATTTTAAAGGGAACCCACACCAACGAGGAGCTGGGAGTGGACGGCCGCCACCACCACACGGTGGTGGCAGTGCCCAGGCCGGCCGACAAGGCCACGGTAGCCTGCGGTGGCCGGAGCCACCCAAATCGGTGAGTCCGATTTCCAGCCCGAATCTTGTGTAATTTTGTAAAAATAGTAAATATAATTAGAAAATTATGAATTTTGTTATTCTGGGATATTTTTGTATGTAGTTTGTAGGAAAAATATTATTTTGATGAAATTATGTTCCATAATATAAGGCCCCGAAGAAATTGTGCAAAACCAAGCACATTTCGGTTTAGAAATAAATGACCTTAGGAGTGTAGTTTCAAGCCCAAAATTTTTGTATAGATTACTTAGATGATATAGAATAGTGCTATGAAGCCCGTTTTAAAAAATTAATTTTTGAAATTTTTAGATAATTTTTAGGCTCTAAAATTAGGCATAAAATGGGTAATTTAGAGTTAATTAGGTGATTAGGATATTAATTACTGACTTAGTGAATAAGTAGATGTTTTAGGATGTTAAAATCTGATGGAGTATGATACTTGTAGCAATTAGAGTGTTAGATGTAATTATTAGGTTAATTATGTAGTTAATAGGTAATATGGAAAAATAGTACATTTTATGATAATTTTGTAAATTAGGGTAAATTGGAGTAAAATCTGATTTAGGATGAATTTATACATTTTTAAATAATAATTGCTGTTTAGAGATGGTAATTAGGGTAATAGAAATATTAGAAATGCATTATGTGCATAATATGCAATAATGCATAATGTGTAATTTTTGAAAATATAATAAATAGAAAATATTAGGATAAAAATTGATATTATATGAATAATAGGGATTTAAGTGAACCGGATGAAATAAAATACTAATTAGAGGTAATAATGGTATTTAGGAGATCGGGAAGTAATGTGATTAATTTCACCTTATGGGTTGGAACGGAATTCTAGGATTGGAATCTAAAACATTACTTAGAAATTGAACTAAAAACCTAACTTAGAAATCGATGCGAAAACCGAACCTGAACCTAACCCTAAACCTAGAATAATGGTAAAAGACTTAATACCTAGATAATTGGGCATATTAAACCTTAAACAAAACCTAACAATAAGCGTTATAGAATAAAATGAACTTGTAATATTTATATGAAAAGCTAAAACCACGTTCATGTTATAGGGATGATTGGCGATGGCCTGAGCAAATCGGACCTCGAGTGAGTGAGCGAGGAGTCGAGGTAAGTTGGGATTAATACGATGCTGTATTTTGGAGGCTTAAGATTATGCTTGGTTGTGCTTGTTAGATAGCTTAAATGTGTGCATGTGCTTGATTATGGGTGATGCTATGATTCTGTTTGTTGCTCTGGCAAATATTGTATGAATTATATGTAATGATTGATCACCCTAAACTGGACTTAATTAAATATCCGACCAATAATCATAATCGGACATGCATAGCAACCCGTTAGGGGAACTTAGGACTCTTCGGCCAAATACCGACCCCTTCGGAAGGGATAGCGCAGGATTGCAAAATGGTCCCTTCTTCATCCTCAGTCAAACTAAGTGACAGGAGAGGAGGTCGCGGCGAGGGTGAAGGCAGTGGTTCGAAGGTAGTCGTGGGAGGAGCAAGGTCTCCATTATACAAGCCTGGGTTTGGTCGTGAGCTGTTGCATTAACGGCAACTCCTCAACCCGGATTAGAGCGGGCGCAATTTCTCTAATCTCATGACGGGCCGGACAACGTCGTGCGATGGCATTTGCTTGCACATGCATTGCACCTAATAAGTGATTGAAAACCTTGTTGTGTGTATGGTGTAGTTTTAAGTCCTCCGTCCCTACTTACTGAGCTATGGTTGCTCACATCCCTATAGACGTCGTGCAGGTGCTGGCTAAGAAGCGGCAACCAATTACTCAGAAGCTAGCAACTGCTGGATCCTGGGGAGTGGGGAAAAACATTGAAGAATAAACACATATTTTAAGGTCTAAGTTTTTATTTTAGAATTATTTTTCATTTCCGAGTGATGTAATAACTAGGGAACATCCTATAGAGAAATGTTGTAAACTTTAACTGCAATAATTGAATGATAACATATATATATAATTCCTCACTTTTATAGGTAAATGATTTATTTAAATTACAAACTGTCTACTTCAAAGCGGGTTAGTTGTGGACGCCTTGTGTAGATTAGGTCTAGGATAGCGGTTGTGAGGTCAACTTCTATCTTAGGATGGTTTACACGGCGGGGCTGTTACGACTTTGCCGCTTCGGGGCGTGACAGGTTTAACGTAGCACCGCATCTTATTCCACCCTTGGAGCATTTATATGCTTTGGATAGGATATTCTAGGTCGACTTAGTATTTGCTTAATTGTGTTTATGCCATACTATCTTGTAAATGTTAAGCAAAGCAATGATGCACATAAGTCACCCATGGAAGGACTTATCTATGGCAGACTTAATGTTAATTGTGGATACGTATGATGGTGCTCGATAATTGTTTTTCTATATATCAAGCCTATCAGCAGTAGCTAAGAAGGCTCTTAAGTTAGCGGATTGTTGTCCCTTTTTGTAAGATTGGACAAAGGTTGAACGAAATATTGAAGCTTTGAAGGATGAGATAACAACACTTGAAAAAGAAGGTAAAGCCCTTGATGCTAGCATAGATAGATGACCAAATAGATATTGAATCAATTATAAAGCAAGATCTTGGTTCCTAGCATTTTTATACTATTCTTTTCTTTTCTGTTTTTTTTTTTTTTTGTAATATAGAAGATAGCTAATGAGTAATACCATTTGATAATTTATTTGACTAATTGTCTTTGATTTATGACTCTTTTGATGATTTCATTTTCTCATTTATTGTTTATGCTTAAGTGATGGCCAACATCTTTATTGTTAAGCAGCATATCTGTAGAAGTTGCTTTATAGGCCTATGGGACCTTTGGCACTTAATCTTCTCAAAGTATGATTCATATATGGTGCTCTTATGAGTGATAGTGAATATTGCTTGCAAATCACGTGTTTTTTTGTAGTTAGAGCAACTTTAATTCTAAGATTAATAAAAGGCATTACGGTTGCTAGACCCACTATGGGATTACTTCGATCCATCATAGCTGAGATCGCTTTTCTCTCATGATTTATATCTTGTAGAAGGTTAGTGCTCTTACTGCATCCTTAGGAGGTGGACCCTTTACTTAAGTAACTACAGCTATTGTGAGAAGGTCACTTTGACCTTTCACAGATGAGGTTGCTTCAACTCCAGGATCTACATTAAAGTATTATAGCTACTAAGCTTACTACAGGATCGCTTCAAACATACAGTTAAGATTGCTTCGACCTCATGATTGAGTGTTGTAAAAGGGCATTACGTTTGTTGTATGCTTAAGGATGAGCTCTCTATTAAGAAACAACAGCTACTATGAGAGGGTCGCTTCGACCCTTCATAGATGAGTTCGCTTCAATCCCATAATCTATATTAAGGCGTTATGCCTACTAGGCTTGCTAATGGATCACTTCGATCTAAACAATTAAGATCACTTCAATCTCTTGATTAGCAAATGAAAATAGCAAGAGTAAAGAGAGTAAGGAAGCATAAACAACATATGGAAAATTTTAATGTTTTCCTTAAGTCCCCAAAGAATGTTACAAATGGAATTTCTTAATTTAGTAGAAATTAATGGGTCTAGTAATTGCATCAGTTTTAGGATTCCATAGCTTATGGTATCCATTATCATGGATTCCTTCTATTGTGAAAGGACCTTCCCATGGTGTAAATTTTGGAGTTGGTGTACCTTTCCTTATGTGCTCTACCGGACAGAGGACAAATCACCTTGCTTAAAGGAGTGCTTTCTCATTAGGTAATCATAGGCGATACTAAGCCTCTGAAGATAATTAGTTAGGTTGCGTTTGGCTATGTCTTACCTCTTATTCTGTGCCTTTAAGGCTAACATACGAAGTGTATTAAGCTCAAATTCAGCATTTATAGCCAACTATGATGATTGTATAAGGACTTCAACTAGTACTATAACCTATGTTTCATATACTAATGAGAAAGGTGCTGCCCTTGTAGGTTTTCTTTTTGATGTACAATAGGCCTATAGTGCCAAGGAGAGCTTATCATGCCATTCCTTCTTATTTTTGCGCACCATTCAACTAATGACTTTAATTAGTGTTTTGTTCAAAGCTTTTGTTTGCCAATTTGCTTTCAGATAATACGAAGTGAACTTAATGTGGTTCATGCTATAAGACTCTAGTAGCTATTGGACGTGTGCATTGACGAATGGTGTCCCATTGTCTATTAATATGCACTTTGGTATTCCAATCCTACAACCTTTATGAAAGCAACTGCTATTGGTTCAATCACCTTCTTTAAAGGGATGGCTTCTACTGACTTTATGAAACACTTGGCGCCTACTAATATCCATATACACCCCTTAGATGATGGATGAATAAACTTGATTAGATCAAATGGCCAAGTGTGAAATGACTAGTCGGTTGTTAAGCTATGAAGCTCTAATGCTAGGGCATAGATAACATTTCCATGGAGTTGACATAGAACACACTTTTTGATAAAATTGAAGGCATCAGTCTCCATGGTTGGCCAATAATACCCTTTATTGAGTGGTTGGTAATACAACTTCCTTCCACCTTAATATTCACCATAAGCCTTGCAGTAAGGTTCTTTCAAGATTGCTTATGTCTTAGGTGGTACTATATATCTAAGGGGCTATCCTTGATAAGAGATTCGGTACAATTTATCACCCTACAATATGTAAGTTTTCGCTTTTTGTTTGATCATTCTAACATCTCTATTATTGGTTAAGAGGATATTATTCTTCAAGAAGTTGATGTACGGGCATTACTAGTCTGCATCAATTGTTGCAAACTTGCATTTTACCTCAGTCGACATTAAGTATCATTTTGGTCATTTAATTTGTAACTAAGACACGTCTTTAGACATTAAGGGCCAATAATACCTTGCATGTTGGATTCGGTTATGCAAAGTGGCCCTTCTTCACTACATGATCTGTTATGAAACTCTCGAAGCTTCAATTGAGCCTCTTTTACATAAATATAGTGAGCCAAAATACCCTTAGAGCCCTTTTAATATTAAGAGCCATGGATGTAGATGAAATCTTCAATGTGGTCATGGAGGCCACTTTAAGGCTAACCAATTGCGTCTTAATAGGAGTGCACCAATCATCCTATAACTCCTTATCTTCCTTAATCAATTCCGAGGTAGTATAAGGAACAATCCTTTTAATGATTTGGATGCTCAATTCAACGTCTATATCTCACATCAGGACTTTAGATGCTAATGTTGCTAGTGTGTCAGCATATTTATTTATAGATAACTTAGCCTATGCTCATACCTTATTGATTGGAATTTGGCAACTACGAATTGCATTATTGCTCTATAGGGGGTTATTGTAGGTTCCTTTAACCTAAATTTCTTGTTAGCTTGCTTAATAATAAGGCTTGAGTCTCTTTTAACTCATATGCGAGATATGTGTACTTACTAAGTTGAAAGGAGTACAAGTCACAAGGCTTTATATTTAGCCTCATTATTTATGTAACAAAAGTCAGATTTATAGGCCAATGGGATCTCTTGTCTATCTAAAGATGTTAATATAACTCCAACTGTTACGAATCGTAACTAAGAATAGACAAGGCCGATTGTTGGATGGATCCAAGCTTATAGAAAGCTTGTAAAGGGTTAATGTGGAAAGGTACGAAAGGAGTGACAATGACGAATGAAACAGTAAACAAAAACCCATAGAGGACATGACATACTAATGGAACTTCTAAGGACTTATAACACAATTCAATATGACGTAGGAATTGGTTTAATGAGGTTACTCGCCATCTAACCTTACTTAAGGGAAATGATAAAAGTGATGCTGAGAGTAAACAATAATGTTTATGCAAGGAAGAAAGTAATCAAAGTGTATTAAAGATAATTTGCCATCTTATAACTATAAGTATAAGGGTATTTATACCCGCAAGCTAGGGTAACTTGCCCAAAAGGGAAAAAAAAAGGACATTTCCTAAAGAAGCAATGCATATGATTCCAAAGGGTAAAAATGAATATATAAGGAAAACAATCATTAGTGCTACAGACTTTACATATGATATTGTACACGTGGTGATGTTGCATTGGTGAGGTTATTAAGAAATGTAGACAAAAAGTACAGACAGATGGGCTTGTCCGAGTAGGGATGGCTTAGTTAGTCCAGACTTTCTCTCTTAGCTTCTCGATAAGGATGATGTTGAATGATTGGATGGCTTGGTACTGAAGAGTAATCATCAACTCAGCATACCACAGAATAATGGGCGGTCATATGGCATGGCATTAAAGGTGACTTGGCAAGGAAGTACTTAACTTTAGTAGGGGTTAGTTGGAATAAAAGGATTCGTCGTGCTAGCCCCTTTAGTCCTCAGACTTGATTGCGGGTCAGAGGTTCAGTAGCATGATTCCTATCATTCCCTCCAGGTTGTTTTGGATTTGGGATAAAATCCGAATGGTGTTCGCTCAGTTCTCTATCAGGGTAATATGGATTGAGGTTAGCAATGTTGAAGGTGTTAGAAACCCCACAGTCTTCAAGTAATTTTAACCTATAGGCATTGTCACTAATTTTCTGAAAGATTCTAAAAGGTCATTTCGTTCTTGCAGATAATTTGCTCTTCCTCTTGTTCGGGAACCGTTCCTTGTTGAGATGTGGCCATACTAAGTCTCTTAACTGAAATTGCTTGTCTAACTTACCATTGTTCTTTTATCACATTCTTTTAGCAACTTGGTCGATGTGTCGAGTGACCTTATTATAGATGTGCTGAAGAGATTGTGCTCTGATCGAAGCATCGAGGTCCTCTTGCACGGGTGCTGGTACAAGGGCGTGGTTGAGGGGCAACTTGGGATTGAATCCATAGACCACTTTGAAGGGAGTCTACTTAATGGTGTCATGTACGGTTTGGTTATAGGCAAACTTAACCACTAGTAAGCAGATGTCCTAATAAGCTAAGTTCTTGCCGAATGTAGCTCAGAGAAGTGAACCTAAAGTATGATTAACCACCTCTATTTGCCAGTCAGTTTGAGGGTGACATGAGATATTAAAGAGTAATTTGGTTCTCAATAGACACCATAGGGTTCTCTAAAAATGGCTCAAGAACTTTGGGTCTCTATCAGAGACTACACTTCTCGATACGTTGTGTATCCACACAACCTCCTATAAGAAAAGAGAAGTAATAGCCGAAGTGTCGTTAGTTTTGGTGCAGGGCATGAAGTGTGCCATTTTACTGAACCGATTTACAACAACTATTACAGAATCTTTGCCTTGGGTAGTTTGCCATAGTCTGAGAACAAAGTCTATACTCAATTCAATCCACGGCCTCGTCGGAATAGGTAAGGGCATTGCTTTCCCTTATTCGGCTCAGCACTTAGCCTTTTTGCATATAACACAACTTTCAACAACTCGGTGCATATCTTTCACATTTTT
This sequence comes from Lumnitzera littorea, assembly GCA_024138015.1. NCBI lineage: Eukaryota > Viridiplantae > Streptophyta > Magnoliopsida > Myrtales > Combretaceae > Lumnitzera > Lumnitzera littorea. The sequence goes on from JAMXBB010000004.1 coordinate 23,535,827, forward strand.
AGCCAAAAGAATTGGCCATTTTATACTTCACAGGTCTTCCTCTCTCTAAAGTGTCCGGAGAATCCTCCACTGTGGGCTTCCCTAATTAATAATTCCCGTAGGGATTAAGTTGGCACACACAGTTTCCTGCCTTGAAACTAGTAGCCATCCTCCACATAGTACTTGTCCACTATCTTCCGATCCATGCATCATGAAATTATTGGTCCAAAGTGTAGATTCTAGAAGTATTGTTCTTTGATACTTGCAAACCTAAACAGCTTGATTTGCAATTCTGATAAAAGTGCATGTCTCCTTGAAAAGGCATCTGTAACTACATTGCTCTTTCCCTACTTGTACTTAATTACAAAATTGAATCCTTTAAGGAATTCAACAAATCTTGCCTGCTGCTTTGATTGCTTAGTCTGACTTTAGAGGTACTACAGTGACTCATAGTCAGTATATGATAGATTGTCTTGGTAGTAGACAGTGTTGCCACACTTGTAGTACTTGGTTTAGTGCCAAGAGCTCTTTATCATACACGAAGTAATTTCACTAGGGTCCTTAGAGCTTCTCATTGTAAAAGGCAATTGGTTAGCTTTTCTACATTAGTACAACACCTATTCCAATGCTTGATGCGTCACATTCTAACTAAAAAATTTTGTCCAAGTTAAGTAGCACTAACACTAGGGCGGAGGTCAACCTCTTCTTTATCTCAGCAAAACTCCTCTCCTCCCTTTCTCCTTATTGGAAGTCGGTGTTTTTTTTCATTAATTTAGTAAGTGGCGCAGTGAGGGTGTTGAAGTTCTTGATGAACCTTTGGTAAAATGAAGCTAGTCCATGGAAACTTCTTACGTCGATACAAGTAGTAGGGGTCGGCTACTTAACAATTGCTCAGATCTTCTCATCATTGACTCGCAAGCCTCTTATACTGACTACATAGCATAAGAATACCACTTCCTCTTAGCAAAAGCGACATTTCTTTAGGTTGCTGAATAATCTCTCAGTACGGAAAATATCTAAGATTGCTTTGAGATGTTCACAGTGACTCGGCATATCGGCACTGTATATCAAGATGTTATCAAAGTACATCACGATACACTCTCCTATGAGATGTCTCAGCATATGATTCATAAGTCTTATAAAAGTGCTTAAGGCATTCGACAAGCCAAAGGGCATGACCATCCACTTGTAAAGTCCATGTCGAGTCATAAGTAGTCTTCCACTTGTCTCTTGGCCTCATGCGGATTTGATGGTAGCTAGACTTGAGATCAATCTTGCTGAAAATTTTGTCTTTACTCAGTTCGTCCAACATGTCTTCTAGCCTCGGGATCGGATACTAGTATTTGATCGTGATTTTTTTTACGACTTAGTTGTCAACATACATTCGCCTGGTTCCATCCTTTTTTGGCACTAGAAGTATAGGTACAATACAGAGGCTAAGACTCTCTCTTACATAACTCTCTCTAGCAACTCATTAACTTGACGTTAGAGTTCAAAAGCCTACTCGAGATTCATTTGATAAGCTAACTTATTCGGTAGTGCAGTGTTGGGTACTAAGTTAATACAATGCTTTATACTTTAGGTTGAGGGTAACCCTTCAGATAACTTCTCTAAGAATAGGTCGGCATATTTATCTAACAACTCCTTGACCTCTTGGGGTAACTCACCCTGCTTCCTCATTTTCAACAATCGCCTGACTAACAAGAGGGTCAGCTCATTAGCATTGATGGCCTTTTGGAGCTCGGTTTTACTTATCACCAGAGCCTTCTTTGATTCATGAACAAGTTTCATTTGTAACTTGTAAACTTCTCTCAATGGCATTGGATTTAGTGTGATTTCTCGATCATCCTTCTTGAACATGTATGTGTTCCTGTAGCCGTCATAGATGACCCTCTTATCAAATAACCATGCCCTACCTAACAACACGTAGGAAGAATACATGGGTAGTATGTCGTAAAGAATCTGGTCAGAGTAGTTTCCAATAGTGATCGGTAGTAGTATTTGCTGAGTGACATGTAAAGCTCCCTTCTCACTTAACTAATGCAACTTGTATGATTTCGGGTGCGCAACAATCAGCAGTTTCAGTTTTGAAATAAGGTCGGTTGATACAACGTTGGTGCTACTGCCACTATCCACGATTAGGGCACACACCTGATCATTCACCTTATAGGTCGTATGAAATATATTCTCTCTTTGCTCCTCCTCTCATGAGGGTTCTATGTTCATAGTACATCAAACAACCATGAGTAACTGGTTTAAGTCCTTGACAAACATGTCTTCCTTAATTAGTTCTTTTTTAGCATTTTCTTTCTTGATAGGAACCTCCTTCTCCTCCCTAAGTTCCTCATCCGTGCTTTGTACTTCTAGCTTCGGGATATCTCCTTTAATGACTATTGTCTGTTGATTCGGGCATTGAGCAGCCATATGTCTGAACCCTAAACACTTAAAGCACTTGATCTGGCTCGTCTTCTTGCTAGACTCTTGCCCGACTCTTGCCCCTTCTCATAATTTTGGGTTGGCACTTCACCATTGGGTCGGCCTTTCTACTTGGCTCTGACATAAACCCTTTTGTTCAGCTTGGTACTTGACTAAGCTCGGTGACTTACTTGATTAGGTTAGCTAGTCGGCATGTTGATCATTACTCGGCTCCTTCTTTGTCTCTCTACTTGTTAGGCAATCCTAGCAGCTTCATCCATTGTGTCAAATCGTTGAAGCTCCACAATATCTCAAATGTCTCCTTTCAATCCTATAATAAATCTTGAGATCGTTCAGGCTAGTGGTTTCTACACTTCGAATTGTATCATAAGCATTTGGAATTTATAAACATACTCATCAACGGTTCTGCTTCCTTGTCTTATCTCCAGAAACTGAGTGAAAGTATCTTGGTGGTATGTTTCTGGTACGAATTTGTTTTTGAGCACTCACTTCATCTCGGGTCAAGTGTTAATCTCCGGTACATCTCTCTTCTTCTCATGACTTGAAAATTCTTCCACTGCATGGCAGCATATCTAGAGAATTCAACAGTAGCAGTCCTCACTTTCTCATAATGTTCATATTGATAGTAATCAAACACATACTCTACCTTCTCTTCCCAATCTAGATACTCGTTAGCATTCCCAGATCCATTGAAACTTAGAATATGAAGCTTTACATGGTCGGATGCTTTAGGAACTCGCATACATTCTTAGGACTTGCACATGCTCCTCTTCAAAATACTCTTCTTCCTCCTCATTAAGCTCTCTTAGGTCTATCTTTGCCTTACTTATCCGCCAACTCCTCTACCTTGAACTGGTCGAGTTATGTTCTGACCTTTAGCAAGTTGAGCAGCTTGTGGAGCGTTTTGTGCAGCCTTAGTGTATCAGCAAGACAGTGCATGAACAGCTCGGGTCAAATTTACTAAGAGGTTAGCTATCTTATCAAGTCTCTCATCAATACTTCTAGGGGTTCCCTGAGATTGTCGTCCATGGTGGACAACTCCACTGTTATCACCAATACTAATATTTATACTTGGGTTTATCATTGTAGATACCTAATTTTTGCCCATCTGTAGTTCTAATTTTTATTTTTACAAAAAGGGTCCTAATTCAAAAATAACAAAAAAATTAATAAAAGATAAAAATAATAAAAAAATTAACAAATGATGAAAATACCAAAAAAATAAGAAAAGAAAAAATTATTATAAAGAGTTTTGTAGATTTTTAGGAAGTAACTTATATTAGGAACAAATAGTTTTAGTTTTAGCTTAGTTTAAAAAATTTTATTTTAGGGAAACGGGTAGTTTAAGTATAATTTAATTGTACTAAACATCAAGGCGTAGGTCAATGGCCTAACGGATAAGTATTGGGGTATTTGGAATGGATTTAATTTGAGATCTTGGGTTCAAGTCTCTGCAGGTACCTATGTCTTTATTTTTCTATTTTTGCAAGCAAAAGCGATTAAATCATTTGAATTTAGATTGATCTTATTAAATTAGATTTAAATTAATTTGGATCTAGTTTAGTTGTTATCAAATCAGATACAATAGATATAAGTAGATATGATTTGATTTGGATCTTAAAAACACATATACACGTGCATGAAAAGGGGGAGACACAGCAATAATTCAGTGAAAAAAAACATCAGAATCTAAACATGGATCACCCCATCCACGCGAGACCCCCACAAAGCCAACATTCACTACCACGTCACGTCACAATCCATAATCTAGCCATCCACTGCTACACCTTCAATCCAATTTCCAGAAGCCACCAAGGTCAAGCTTGTACGTCCCTTATCTCGATGAAGACAACGTTGTACGTTCCAAACGCCAATCTAACCAACGAAGCTCTACATTGCCGCAACGCCAACGAATCCAAAGTCTAATTCCACGTAACCAAAATATGTCCTCTCCTTCAATACTTTAAGTCAACACTCAAGCAACACCCCCTCAAACTCGTGATAGCCGCACGTCTCTACGCCTGAGCGATTGAATTCCACGCCTATCGACCAAACACATCCCCTACCGACCAGAAGCCAAACTCCATTCACCAATCTTCGCTACTGCAATTGCAAGCCAAACACGTGCTGATGCTGAACATGAATTCGACCAATGAATCGCCAATTCGCCTGATCGAAGAAACACTGACAACATCTTCTTGCCTTAAGTCCTTCACCTATAGCTGAAGTCCATTCGCATGAGAATATACTGAATACGTCTTGCCTACTGCGCTCCATTGCTGACCTGCGACAATAGCAGCAACCTTGGACCAATGCCGTATGGTAGTCATCCTTTGTACGCAACGTAGCAGACAACACAACCTCAGCGACGAATTCAGCACAATCGAATCTACATAAGGGTAAGCTGAATCAGGTTTCATCTGTGTTTGTTTGTTCCTTTAAATTTCTTATTTATTATATGATATTATATTATTATATTTTATTACAATCTTAAGTAATTTAGTATAATTATTATATGATAGCTCTTTAGCATTAGTTTTAACATGGATTTAAGTGAAAGTTTATTTAATATGTAGTAATATAGATATAAAGACATATACGAATTGGATGAGGGATTGTTAAGATTAATTTTTATTATGTATATTATTACTTATTAGTTAACATAATACATGACATATGTATATGATAGTTTAGGATTCTTAGTATTAGTTATTGTATAAGAGCATTATATGGAATTGTTTTATTTTGGTAGATAGTTATAGGAATTGTTAGGATTGGTTATTTTTGTTAGGATTCAATTTTGTTTAAGGATTTGTCATATAGAAAGTCGTTTTTTTAAAAAATAAAAGTTAATAAAAGATCCTTTTTAAATTTTAGGACTTTTAGCGAAATTTTTTTTATAAAACAATAACATTCAAGAGTTAGGACCCTTTTAGATTTTTTAAAATAAATTGAATAAATTAAAAACATAAACTCGGGCAGCTTTTAAAATTAAAATAAACTAACACATTAAAGTTTTTGGAAAGAACTAAGATCGTCTGATTCTGGCTAGCGGATACGTAGGCACCTTCGGGGCAACAATAAAATTTGTAGAAACTTAGGTTTTTTTTTTTTCTTTTGATTTTATTTATTTATTTATTTATTCTTTAAAAATATTATAATTAGAAGAATAATTCTAATTTCGGTAAATAGATAGTGGTACCCATTAAGGGTTTAATAGGTTAGCCCTCGAACTTGGAATTCTTTGGTTCTTCATTTAAAATTAAAATCAAAGATTGGTAGCCAAATCATAATTAATCCACCCAATTGGTTACGGTTTCTTTTTCTTTTCCCGACTTCGGTCGGGTGGTGATTCCAAAAATTATTTTTAATAAAAAACCGAAATTTCTCAATTTCTTTAGTTGAGGATTAATATTAAATGGGTTAGGGTTTAGTATTAATCAGGAAATGAAAAATCAATTTTAAATAAAAGAAACCGAAAAATTAGGCTCGACAGTCATTCTTTCTCACAAGTTCAAAGCTCAAACAAACACTTTAGGAAGGTAACAATTACAACACAACAGACAATTTAACACAATAACGTGCTCTGTTTTATATACACAAAATAGAGTATAACAGAACTTTAAAAAGAACTACTACAAAAAAACCTTCGCTTTGATACCAAGATGTTGCGAACCATGACCAAGAATAGATAAGGTCGGTTGCTGGATAGATCCAAGCTTGTAGAAAGCTCGAAAAGGGTTAATGGGGAAAGGTATGAAAGGGATAACAATGACAAATGAAACAGTATGCAAAAACCCACGGATAGCTCCAAAGGATATGACGTACAGATGGAACTTTCAAAGACTTATAGCACAATTTGATATGATGCACGAATTAGTCCAATAAGGTTACTCGCCACCTAACCTTACTTAAGCAAAATGATAAGAGTGATGCCGAAAGTAAACAACAGTGTTTACGTAAAGAAGAAAGCACTTAAAGTATATTGAAGATAATCTACCGTTTTATAACTATAACTATAAGTACAAGGGTATTTATACCCGCAAGCTAGGGCAACTTGTCTAAAAGGAAAAAGACAAAAATGATATTTTCTAAAGAAGCAATGTATATGATTCCAAAGGGTAAAAATGAATATACAAGGAAAATAATTATTAGTGCTATAGATTCTATATATGATAATATATACATGGGGATACTACATTGGCAAGGTTGTTAGGAGATGCGGACAAAAAGTATGGATAGATGGGCTTATTCGAGCAGGGATGACTTAATCAGTCTCGACTCTTTCTCTTAACTTCTCGGTAGGGATGATGCTGAGTGATTGGATGGCTTGGTATTGGAGAGTAATCATCAACTCAGCATACCATAGAATAATGGGCGGTCATACGGCACAACATTAAAGGTGACTTGGCAAGGAAGTACTCAACTTCGGTAGGAGTTGGTTGGAACAGAAAGATTCGTCATGCCAGCCCCTCTAATCCTCGAGATCGGTTATGAGTCAGAGGTTCAGTAGCTTGATTTTCATCACCAACTCCCTATCTAGTATTGCCGGATGATCCATCGAACTGTAATGATCAGTCTCCACTCTATTCTATCATGAAGGAATCCTTATGGAAATCTCCAGGATTGCTGTCCAAAATTTTCTCTTCATCGATGCTAAGAAATTGGGCTAGAAGTTTAGCCAATGCTTGTGATTTAGTTGCTTTTAGAGGTGATATAATGATGTCAAACTCCTTAAGAAGCAATGCCCACTTAGCAATTCATCCCAACAACATTAATGGAGCCAACAAATGATTGATGGGGTAAGATCTTATCATTAAGATAATCTTATGTGTTAGGAAGGAGTACTGTAACTTCTGTGTAGCGAAGACTAATGCGAGGTAGGATTTCTCATGTAGCAAGTGCTTAGCTTCATTGCCTTGAAGAGTCTGACTTAGAAAGTATATTGGGTACTCAACACCCTCTACGTCCTATACTAGCAAAGCCTTAATGGACCTGTTTATCGATATTAAATATATAATCATCAACGCTTCTTTAGTTGGTATTATCGTAGTTTGTAGAGAACATAGTATTACCTTAATTCTTAGCAAGGTCTCCTCTTGCATTGGACCCCATTCAAATGGTGTTCCCTTCTTCATTGTTTGATGTAGGGGGAAAGAGATTCCAATAAGCGTTGGGATAAATTGGTGTATATAGGAAGCCTAACCCATGAATCCATTTAATTCCCTTTGATTTTTAAGGGAGGACATGGATTGAATTGCTTAAACTTTGGATGAATCAACGTCAATTCCTTTTCAATGAAACACAAACCCAAGGAACTTCCTAGACGAAATCCCAAAGACGTACTTTAGAGGGTTCATTCTCAACTTATACATATGACATTGTTCGAAAACTCTACTTAAATGGTGTAGATGATCAAATGCCCATTGTAAATTTATGACAATATCATCTATGTAATCTTCCATATGGTCATGTATCATATCATCAAAGATCACTGTCATTGTCCTTTGTTAGGTGGCTTATAGATGCTTTGATTTGAATGATTTCACAATATAGTAGAAGTTATTGAAGAGTGTACAAAAGGCTATACCCTCAACATCTTCTAGTTCCATCTTGATTTGACTATATCTACTAAAACCATCCATGAAAGAAAATAGTTCGTGTCTAGTCATCGTATTGACCAACATATTAATGTTTGGGAGTAAGAATTCATCCTTAGGGCAAGCCTTATTCAAGTTGCGGAAATCCACACAAACACGTATTTGGTTGTTCTTCTTTCTTACTTGTAGAAAGTTGGTTAGCCGAGTTAGGTGCTCAATTAGCTTGATAAAGCTAGCTTGTAGAAGTTTCTTAATTTCAACTTTAATCTACACCTTAACTTTTGGACAAAATATGCTTTAGCGTTGCTTCATGAGCTTAGCATTTGAAGTGATGTTTAATCGATGCATCATTAAATTAGGGTCTAAACTTGGTATTTTGTCATATGTCCATGCAAATACATCTTTAAACTCTTTGATGAGATCCATTAGGAGATAATTGATTTCTTTTACTAGGCCCTTACTGATAAAAATAGACCTTAGGGTTTCTCTTGAAGCTGCCAAGTTCAACTCCTTAATTTCCTTTGCATTTAGTTTCTCCTGATCTTGTAGTTATGGAGGGGTAGGTTAGGCTTCTTGCAAATTTATGAGGTTAGGAGAGGAGGATGTAAACGCTTCCTCAGGCCCTTTAGATTGTCATAAGCGATATGTAATATGCAGTATGCTCTTCTACTAGGGTGTAACTTTCAATCTTTACAAACTTATTACTTCCCCATCTCTTCTTCCAATCCCCTTGAGCAAAGGGTACCTTCCTCTTTCTATCATCCTGCTCTTGTACTTCTTCCCATTCTTGCAATGGGTTGCTAGTTGGCCCTCTAATTACTGTTTCCCCTTAGTTAGCGTATTCTTCAAAATGCTTTGCATCGATGAGATGGGACTCTATGTATTCGAAGGGACTCTTATTAGCAGGGATAAAGATATCTTTTCCCTTCTAATTTTCCTTAATGTATTGATGTAGTGTTAAGAGAACAAGATTATGCTCATGGAGCCATTTCCTTCTGATCAACAAATGATAGGAAACTAAAGCATTGAGGATATGAAACTTAGTTGCTCCTTGAGTAGGTCACACCTTGAAATCTGCATTAATGATCCCTAACGTCCTTGTAGGGACATCATTGAAGTCATGAATATCAATTGGTTGCTTTACTAATCTCCTCATGTCAAGCTTTATAACTTTAAAAGTTACTAATGGTATGATATTTAGTGAGGACTCTTCGTAAATGAAAGTTTGTCTAATATGATGAATGTTAAGATTAGTTTCTACATATAATGGCCGATTTGATTTGGGTTACTCACACATATGTTATCACTGATGAAAATAATCACATCTTTGCATGCTTTTGCCATCTTATGAATCGCTTACACTATATTGCTTTGCTTGTATTGTTGTTTGGAGATCTTTACCAAAGTGTTTACTGTTGTAACCCTAGATTTCTCATCAAATCCAAGGAGATTGAAGAAGCTTCTGACATTAGTTGTTTTGAGTAGGTCTATTCAATAAGATTGCTCGAGATCATCTCGCTACCTTCCCTTTGTCAGCAAGAGCATCTTCTTTCAATATACTCTTTTATGCCTTAGCTTGAAGTTGGTCAACTTCTTAGGAGGCTGTTAGATCATAGGAGATCACATTAGCAGTCCCCTGATTGTTGTGTATTGGAAGTGGGTTTCTTTGTACATCATTATTGTTATCTAATTTAAGTTCACCACTTTGGACCTTCTCATTGAAGATCTTTCTCAAAGTCCAACATTCTCTTATTAACTGGTTGAGTGATTGATGGAAGTGACAAAATTATGCATCATTCTTTTCTTATGCCATGTGTCCCCTTTCAAACCTCAGTGACCTAATCACTTCATCTCTGACCCATTGATTAAGGATAGCATACACTTTTTTCCCTCGGACATGGAAAAGGCAGGTCTTTTGCAACATCATTTTCTTTGTCTTTTTTTTTTTCCTCCTAGCATGGCACTCACAGATGGTTGCCACTTTTTACTAAGGTCATCTCTTTGCTTGGTTACAGAGTTATTATGGACACCCCATTTTTACTATATGAATTTTTAGGTTTCGATTTGTTAGGTTTACATTAATTTTTAATTTTTAGCGGATAATTAATCCATAAGATTAGTAGTTTGTTTGATTTAATTGTTGCATGCACTAGGATTTAAAATTTTAGTTTTATTTTTGGTTGATTTAGGATTAGTGGTTAATATAAATAAAATAATTAGTTAATTAGGTAGGTTATTTAGTAAGATAGGTAAGAATATGGGAATAAGAGGAAAAATGAAAAGAAAAAAGAAAGAATTATAAAAAAAATTGGACGACCATTTTTAGCAACAAGTGTGTACATTACAAGTATTGGTGCATAGGGGTCCAAGTGCACATGTGATTCATGCATGCGATCTCCTTTGTGGAAAAACACAAGCTTAGAAGCTCAAAGCAAAGGGTGGAAATGGTAGATGTAGATACTCTATTTTTTTCCCTTCTTTATGTTTTAAAATTTTTAGAATAGTCCTAAATTAGGAAAAATGCAAATAAATTAGAAAAATAAGAAAAAAAATTTAGAAAAATATAAAAAAGTAGAAAATTGAAGAAAGAAAGCCAAAAAATAAGAAATTTAGAAATATACCGAAAAATAGAAGATTTAAGAAAAACAAAAAAAAAAAAGAAAAAAAATCACAAAAATATAAAATTTAGAAAAATACAAAAAAAAAAAAAAAGAAGATTTAGAAAAAAAAAATTTTAGATAGTTTAGTAGAATATAATGAAATAAAGAGAGGGTTATTGAGTCTAAGTTTAGATTTAAATTTAACCTAGGTTGATCTAGTCCACATGTGCAATTCATTGTACATATAAATAAAGAAAAATCAAAGCCCATTTAGGTAAGTACTCAGACTTGATATTACATATGGCTTAGAGATTCTGAGTTTAATTTATGGAAGGTGTAAAATGTATCTTTTATTTTCTTTTCTTACTTCATCGCCACGTCATGGTCTATATCATCGCTACATCTAAGTGTGGTGACCAATTAACTTCTAAGTGTGGTGAGCATGCTCTTACGCACATTAGACATACTTTGACACACTTTAACACATGTAACTTTGTATTTAGCCTCACATATTGTCCAAGTTTGCCCAATCCAAGGAAGGATGTCATATTGCATTTAATATTTTCTATTTTTAACTTGACCGTGATATTTATAAATAGGGATTTCATTTCATTACAAACTATCAACTCATCACTCACAATCACTTACACAACCTCTTTTTCTAGGATTCGTGCAAACTCTAGCTTGGTCTGACTCTGTTTTGGTTTTGATTTGTGTTTTGTTCTCCATATTTTGTTTTTATTTATTTTTGTAATATTGTACTTTTTCCTTTTTCTTTTTATTGTTGTTGTTATGATTGTATTCTATTTGCAATCATAAAAAGAAAAATAAAACAAAAAAGAAAAAAAAAAGAAGAAAAAGAAAAGAAGGAAAAAAAAAGAGAGAAAAGGCTTAGTTTCTTTAGTTTACTTATTTTTATATTTTAGTCAGAAATATATAATAAAAAGTAAAAATAATAAAAAAAAGAAAAATAATAATAATGAAAAATAATGATGTCCTCTTACTTAGAAAATTTTTTTTCAATAAAATAAATAAACTCTTTAGGCATGTTTTACGTAATTCAAACTTCTTTTCTATGATTTAAATATTTTTTCTATGATTCAGGCTTCTTTTCTATGATTAAGCATCTTTTCTATGGTTTAGGCTTCTTGTTTATAATTAGGTATCTTTTCCATGGTTTGGATATCTTTTTTATAGTTAAGTATGTTAATCATAGTAATTGCATATTTCATGAAAAATTATATTTATATATTTTAGGATTTTTCTAAAAAGTTTTATTACTTAGAAGTTTCTTTCAAATAAATAAAAATAAATGGACCTTTTTCTAAAAATTAGGATATTTTAGAATTTTCCCATAAAATGAAATCTCCAAATCAGGACCTTTTCTCTTAGGTGTTTTTATTAAATAAAATGAAATGTCTAAGAGATGTAAATTTGGCCACTTTCCAAATTTAAAATCAATCAACCAGCTAATATTTTTGGAATGAATTACGGAAGTTTGATTCCAAATAGCTGGTACGTAGGTACCTGTATGTATGGGATGACTTAAAATATGGAAAATTTTTTTTCTATCTTTGTAAATATTTGTTCAATTTAATTAATTTAGTTGCATGTGATATAATTTGTTATTTAAAAATTGAAAAAGGGTATTATTGAAAAGCAAAATTAAATTTGGGAAGTTAAAAAGTGGTACCCATTTAGGGTTTAATAGGATAGCTTGTAGATTCGGATCTCTAGTTTTAAGACCGTTTTGAAAATCAGTTTCATCAAAAGACCAGCAGCTAAATTATAACCAATCTATTTAATTGGTTATAATTTCGTTCCTTTTCTCGACTCTAGTTGAGTGGCAACTCATAAAATATTTTCAGAATATAAAAGAATTGGTTTTTTTTTTTAAACCTTAATTGATGATTAGTATTAAATGGGTAGGGTTTAATATTGATCAATTTAAAAAAGATTAATTTAAAAAGAGCTAGAAGGAAAAAACCAGGCTTGATAGTGGAAAACATTCATATTTTTTTCCTTAGGTAAAATCTACTCGATTATTAACTAATTTCAATGAAAAAACTTATGCAAATCTATAAAAATTCAAATGGATATAATTTATCTTCAAAGATTTTCATAAATTGTATTAAATCTAAAATTTAAAAATATCACATTTTATTACTTGAGATTTTTGATCCAATTTAAGCTTATCCTAGAGTGCTCAAATCTTGTCTATAGGTGTGCACTAAATCATTGGAAAAAAAAAAATTGGATAAAAGCTCTTGAAAATCAAAGTAGTATACACTTTCTCTCTCTAGTTTACTACTTGAACTATAGATTCTCTCTCTAAATTTTCTTTTATTTAATACATAATAAAAGAAAAATAACACCTCCAATAGCATCTAGACATTGGATAAGGTAGGAAAAAAGACAAACTTGAGGTTGTGTCTTCAAGAATCGATTAGAATCAAGATTAAAAACTTGGGTTCTAAGTACTTAAGTTGATAAATATTAACTCTTTTCAAACGTAAACTACCACTAGAGTTGCAACTAGTACAACCATTGCCATTAATTGCCATGCACTGTTGTTACTGTGGACTCGCAAGCACACCTATAACCCGCAAAGGACAAATCTAACCTGTTTTGTGTTTGAGGAAGGTGAAACATCTTTTCTTGTTTGTTTATTATTTTCTCTTCTTTTAGCATACACACACACACATATATATATATATATATATAATAATTAAAATAGGCTAGGTGTAGTGATGGTTTACTAACTTCCATGGTTTGCTTTTTGCAGGTTTCACTTGTTTTTTTAGTTTGTTAGTGTTTTCGTTTTCTATTTGTCATGTTATTCATGTTAGTATACTTTCATGTTAGTAGAACCATTTATTTATATATAGTTTTTGAGTGTCCATTGCAAAAAATTGTTATGTTAATATTCGTTAGTGACGTATTGTATGAAATTGCATCTTTTTTCAAATATTGCATGGAATTGCATTTTTTTTTATATCTAGTAAAAAATTGTAATTTTTTTAAAAATATTGCATAAAAATATCTTTTTCATAACTTGCATAAAAATCATATCATTTCAATAGCTTGCATAAAAATCTTATCTTTTTCATATCTTGCATAAATTTCATTCTTGCCCTAAAAATCATATCTTTTTTTTAAAAAGAAATTGCATAGTTTGCATAAAATTTGTATCTTTCATAAAAATCATATCATTTTCATACCTTGCATGAATCTTGCACAAAAATTCATATTTTCCACAAAAATAGCATCTTTTCTAAAAAAATTGCATCTTTTCTATATAATTCATATTTTTCACAAAAGTTGCATATTTCCTTAAAAATTGCATGCATAGAGTTGCATATTCACATAGTTATCTTTTAGTTTTTCTATAGGAAAAAAAGTTTTATCAATTAGAAAAAAAGGATTTTTGCTAAATAAAAAAAATCTTAATTTGGGTTGTTTTTTTTAGCTTAGGTTTCCTTAGTTTTCTTTTTCTTTAATAAAGTAAACTAGAGAAAAGCCTAAACTTTGTGCTTTTTTAGAAATAAAAGCAACCTATATACTAAAGTTTTTATAAAAATAAGAGAATTATGTTAATTTGATCTCAACTAACGGATATATAAGTATATTTGGGGTAACCTTTCAAAAATGATTTTTTTTTTTAGAAAATTCGTAATAAAAATAACTAAAAAATCATTTTTCTTGCATTTGTTTCATTTTTTTGTTGTTTTTATTTTATTAGAAAAATGATAAAAATAATGGCTCATTAATTTGGCTTTTTTAATTTCTACATAGTGACCTAGTCTTAATAAATTAGACCTTGAGTTTAGAATTTCTAGTTAAAATTTTTCAAAAATTATTTTAAAAAAAATTCGTGGACTAGTGGCTTGAGGAAAAAACCATTAATCTTCCTTTTTTTTTTTTTTTCTAGTTTTACTAGTTGGTGACTTTAAAATTATTTTTAAATTTCGTTAATTTAATCTCAAATAATCTATATTAAGTCGACTAGGTTTAATATAAATAAAATTAAGAAAAACCAAAATATGGATTGATAATTATTAGTTCTTCGCGTGTTTTCTACTAATGTGGAGAGACTTAAGAGATAAATTTTGCAGATGTATGACATATTTCATAAACATCCACTAGATATAGATCTTAACCAGCTCTTTCTCGTCGCCTATGTTTTGGATGTTTAACGAGCGTTCCCTAAAACGTTTGATGTAACTCATAAGGTCCTCTTTTGGACGTTGCTTGATGCATCTCATATCCGTGATAGTGACTCATTCTTAAGTTTTAAAGAACTTTTCAAGGAACATTCTGCATATCGTTCTCCATGGATCCATAAAGCCCGAGGGTAGTTTAATGTACCATGTGTATACCTTCTCTATTAATGACTTCGAGAACTCTTTCAATTTGAGATCTTTGTCAAGATTATAAACATTGAGTGTCTCAACAAATTTAAGGAGATGTTCCTTTTAACTTCCTTACTTCCCATTATACTTGATAAACATAGGATTAGTATAGTCCTTTGGATAAGATTTATCCATAACCTTCTAGGTACAGAAATTTCAAATTGAGAATGATGGTAGAAGGTGCTATTAGCATTTATCTCATGAACTTCTCCATGTCTTCGTTTACTACATTGGACAAAGTAGCAAGTGCATAATAAGCTATTACTTGGAGTGCCATATGAGGTTATAGGGGCTAACCATGCTAGTCATTGGAAGTTGTAGATTGCACCTTGCAGAGAAGGATCCTCTAAGGTAGACCCTTATTTCCTTAATTACAGGTGTTTGGTGAGTTGACGTTAAGTACTGCAGTAGGTGCATAAGGTTCACTTGTTGCCCCTCTTCACCTTCTATAAGGGCTAGGTTGACTTGTTTATGTTGCTAAGTGTCTTCTAGATGATAGCAGGATGGGTGAATCCTAAGACTTGCATACTTGGTGTAGGTACATCCATCCTGGATGATGCACCAGCAGGTATGACGGTAGCAGTAAGTGTCTATAAGTTTAACTAAGCAATGCAATAGCGTTTGCTAAAGTAGTAGTTGCCATAGCCGACATTAGTAAAGTCATATTAAGTAATACACTGATATTTGCAGCAACTGTAATTGCCATACTTAGTAAGAATTGCATGAAAATGGCAAAGAGTTGG
This sequence comes from Lumnitzera littorea, assembly GCA_024138015.1. Taxonomy (NCBI): domain Eukaryota; kingdom Viridiplantae; phylum Streptophyta; class Magnoliopsida; order Myrtales; family Combretaceae; genus Lumnitzera; species Lumnitzera littorea. The sequence continues at coordinate 23,551,597 of JAMXBB010000004.1, forward strand.
TTCATCATACATATATTTTCTTGTATGGTGCGTAGTATAGGTGAATCATTAGTAACAAGCGGTTACATATCCCTAGGTTCTTGCACAGCCCCATCTAATTGCACAATGCCAAGTGCTTACATTGTTTCAGGTGCTTGTATGATTCTTGGTGCTTGTACATCAGTTAGCATACTAATATCTTATGCTACTTGGGTTTGATCAACTATCTCGTGTTGGTTCACATATTCTTGGATGTGTTTGCATATTTTTGGATGTGTCCATCATTTCCATTCTTCTTATATGTAGGTATCATTCCATCAAGTCTCTTCTTCCTTAGTGGAGTTGCCAAAGAATGTATGGTAGGGTTCATACAGTTGGTCGGTTACATGTAATGTATATACTGGTTGACTTAGGAGACGTTTTGAGTTAATGGTACGTCAAAGGATATTGTTAAGAAGAGGCATGAGAGGAAGAATAGGCAAACTTGGTATCTCAAATGAACGAGCATGTAATAGTGGATCAAACTCATTGTTCTCGATTATTCTTGAATTGTTCTTAATAAATTGCATTTTTAGTCTTTTGACAAGTGGCTTTAGCAGAATTTCACTATTTGTTTCAAGCTTGCCAAAATGTTGAATCCCTCAAATGAGAGAAGGAACATCCTATTTATAGAATTTAGAAGTTGATATTATCTATTAGATGGCTTTAAGATGGACAGTTAAGATTGAGCTTTATTATTGAGGCTTATCCTTTCCTATAACCTTCATAGGCTTGAATATGAGCTTAGGGCTTATGATAATTGAAAGAAGTCCACTTTGTCTTTAAATAAGTTTAAAGTACACTTAAACTTCTTTAAGGCCCAGTTAAGTTGAAAGAAACCTAAATGAGCTCATAAAGGCCTTTTTTGAGTCCATTTTTCATATGCAAGATAACCCAGCAAGGTAAAAGCGGAAAATCTAATCTGGCAATTTCAGTTCTAAACCTACTAAGCCAGATCTCCGTAAAACATTCCTAACTGGTTGATTTTTTAGACTTTGTTACTAGCTTAAGATATCGATCTATATTATTAAATTGGGTTAAAAACCTAATTATCAAAATGACCATCTACATCTTTTATGAAACTTCTTAATCATTTACAATTTATTATTCTTCATAGAGAATAACTATCAACCTAATTGAACATATATTGTTCGATTTTTTTTTTTAAATACCTTATTTCTTATTCTATGTTGCTAACTAAAGTGCCTTCCTTTTCCAAATTTATCTATATTTTACTTGCAATATGCATACATGACATAACAATTCCTATTCCAAATTTATCTATATTTTACTTGCAACATACGTACATGACATAACAAATTTGCTTCACTATTAAGGAATCAAATTGGCAGCACAAAATTGGATATTTATGTTCTATAGATACAATTTTATACGATTCTTTAAGTATAATGTTATCTTAATTTAATATTTATGGAAATTTCTTGATATATTTAAAAGATAGTAAAATATTGTATTATACATATAATCATAATTCCTCACTTTAAGGTAATTGTAGGTATTAAAATTGATTTTTTTTATACTTCAGAAATCATTATTCATAATTGAATAAAGGTACGAAATTGAGTCGTATTTCTTCCATGTTGGACTTAGCGATATGAATTCAAAATCATTTCTTTTTTTTAATACTTGAAATCATCATTCAAGTAAGCCAATGCTCCTGTTGGTAGCACAATGCTAATAAAAGCATGTTTAAGTTTACTACCAGAAGACTCTTGTCCATTTGCATGTAATTTGATGAAAAGCTTTACTATGAATCATCTTTTGGACTTCGTGTCATTTGTTATGTTGCCTTGTTTACGAGTAGAAAAAGAATGGATTTTAAAATTTATGCTTCATGAGAACCCTAATTAATTCACTTCAATTCTTACACGCTTTTAATATCGACAAGTTTGTTAGTTCTATGTGTCATCGTTTAATAATTTGTAAATAAACTGATCCTTATGAAATTAAATTAAATTACGGTTGGGATCAATTATAGAATCAAATTATGTTAACCAAAAGTTATACGCTCAAATTAAATTATTCCCATCGTAGCGACATTTCTCAGGCTAACAAAGTCTATGCTCATGGGTAAAAACACATACTAGATATTTTCTATGCACAAGAAACTATAATAATATATTCAACTGCAGAATCACAGTAAACGTATTTCACTATAAAAATACAAATATGAACTCCAAATACACGTAATAAATAAATTATAAAGGAAAATAATTTTCTTGTTTATGATTGTTGTTTCCAATAAATCACAAAATCCGTAAACATGGAAGATTTAAAAAAAAATAAAATAAAAGGAACACACACATTTTATCTTGGGTAATCGATGCTTCAACCATAAAATATTTCAGATGTGAGAGTGAAAAACGAACTTGATAAACGAACCAAGCCATACGAAGTGAAGATGTGTATATACATGTATATATAGCCGAAAATTAATCCGGCGCTTCTTTCTTGTTAATTTATTTTTTAATTACAAAGGTGAATTTTGGCCCAAAATTAAAAATTGTAAAGTTTGAAGTGCCATTTCAATTGCCTCTTTCTTCTTAATTTACATTTTCAATAAAGAATGTGGCATGTCTTGTTATTTCAACTTCTGTTTAGATTGTTGTTTTCTTGTTTGAATTTTATATGTATTTTATCCGTATTTATTTTGTGTCTAATTTATATCTATTTAAAATTTAGTGTTTGAAACACTAGCTTATCTCTATCTTATTTATTCTTGTTTTATAATTATGAAAAAAGTGGTGATTGGTGTGTTAGAATTGAGAAATAAAAATTCATATATTTTTAAGAGAAAAGATTTGGAAAAAATATATTTTATGTATTGAAAATTATTATCTTAATTGGTATTTTTGTAAATATAAATAAAATAAAGGATAGATAAATTTAACTTTATGGGATTTTTTTATATTTAACTTTAGAAGAGGAGTATATATAAAATTATATTTCCATCTTTTTAATATTTTATTTTTCCTAAATGAAATATTTGATTAGGAAAAAAAATAAAAATAAAAAAAAAGATGAACTAAATGAAGCTCAAGTTGTGGTGTAGGCTTTAGCCTTTCGTTGGGAGACATCTTTGCGATGGGGTCTTTCTTTATTTTTTGGGTTAATGTAGTATTTGGTACTCGAACTTTACTAAATTGTTCAATTTACTTCCTCAATTTTAAAATATTTAATCTACTACCTCATTAAACTTTTTATAATAATTTATACTATTCGATTTAACTTCGTGAATCTCCTTTTGTTGATATAGGAGGAATAGATATGTAACTTTACTATGAATTGACATGTAGTACTTTTACACATGGCAGTTGCTGATGTGGCATGAATAATACAAGGTATTATTATGAATTGATAGGTGTCCTTTACACATAGCATTTACTGGCATGGCTTGAATAGACACATGATAGTGTCATAAACTAATATGTGGTACTTTTTTTACAAAAAAAAAAAGTATTATTGAATATCCATGCACATATTTATAAATGTCAATATATCTATAAGTATAGATCACTCCATGCACATATCACATTTTCCACTTAATTTATTGAATATCCTATAAGATATAAATGTTTTCTCACCTATAACATTTCATGTGGAACATATAACTTGAAGATAAGGGGTTTGAATGTTGTAGCTTTCGTAAGAGAAATACTCAACTTTGACCTAATTTTTCTCACTTCATTCAGCTTTAAATTAAAAAAAAAAAAAAATCAATCCACAATCTACTCTATAATTGCCTTTAAATCATATAAAGATTTCTACAAATTCTAAACAATTCTTCAAATTCATATCAAAGTGGGCTTTTTATGTGTTTTATAGTTGAATAGTCTACTTTGACATGAATTTTAAGTATGTTTTTAATTTTTTTGTAAAAATCTTTGTATGAATTGAAGTAATTATGGAGTAGAATATAGATTGAGTTTTTTTTTTTTTAAATTAAAAGTTAATTTAAGTAAAAAAAAAGGGGTCAAAGTTGAGTCTTTTTCTTACAAAAGTTATAACTTATTGTTCAAATCCCTTGTGTTCCACATGGAATGCTAGAGGTGTGAAGACTTATATATATTATAAGTTAAGTGAAAAATGTGCTATATACATGAAGTGGGTTATACTTATAGTCATGTTGATATTTGGATTGATGATTCAAAAAATAATATTTTTTTCTAAAAAGGGTGTTATATTCCAAAATTGGCACATGTCAATTCAATATACTATCACATGTTTATTTTATCCACACTAGCAAACAAAGACTAAGAGGGTTAGGTTCGATAGTATAAATGCTCATGAAAAATTTATTTAGGTAGTAAATTTAACATTTTAAAATTAAGGTAGTTAATCGAGTAATTTGGTAAAGTTTGGTGTTGCCAAATGTGATATTAGCCCTTATTTGTCTTTTACAATTGTAGGGATATTTTTTTTTTAACTTATTAACTAAGGAGGGATTAATTTTTTTAACATTTCACAAAAATACTTCCCTACAATAGCTAAATTAAAAAATATATATTTCACTTTACTGTGGAATTTATTTCAGGCTCCCTTTTGTAATGTCCGTAATGGTGTCATCGGGGCCAAGGCTAAGCTCTTAAGCAACCATCAATCAAGCATAATAAAAATTCTCAAGCTTTACTTCGTCATAACTACTGCAATCTAAACCAAATTTTATTTTGTTGATTTCGTTGTCATGCTGGTGCAACAAGCTTCGCTTAGCAATCAAGATTTGCTTCAAATTCATCTCCTACAACCTTGGAAGTGAATATTACAATAGTTTTGTTTCTCCACTTCTCATATTTTCAAATTCTCTTCAATTTTCGTGCAAACTGATTTCGATTTAATAATATGCCTTTCATATGTTGAAGGCCTCTCAATAACAACCCATTAACAAAAATGAATAGAAATAGTAAAATTGGTAAAATGAATAGAAATGGTAGAATTTTACTTTATTTACAAGCGGGGAATTAGTGGGTTAAGTTGATTTGAATGAATAAAATAGCTTATTAACACATTTTTTTAATCTTCCTCTACGTGATTACGTCGATTTTACCGAACTACTTAAAAATCATTTTAATTAGATAACGACAACAAGATGAGTGGGACAATTTAACGGTTTATAACCTTGTGATTGTTAGTGGTAGTTTGGCAGTGAAAACATGTTTACCGTGAGCCTATTTCATACTATGGTCGTTGTTTGACGTTGGGAGTGAGTTTCAGTAACTAAGGAATGAGTTGAAGTTGAATTTGTCAAAGCTTTATATTTTTGGGAATTGAGAATGAAGCTGTCGGATATAGCGTCCCATAGTTCTCTCGGGTTATTTCAACCATCCTAACATGAGGGAAAAAAAAAAAATTTAATGATACTAATATATTATATAAATTGATAAATAATATGTAAATATAAATAAAATTTTAAATACCATGATACTGTTTGGCATTTTCATGAGAAACTTTGATTTTAGCAAAATAAGATAATTGAACTGAAAAATCAATATGACTAGTTACTTTCCTTCAAAGATGATCTTGTGGCTTGCTGAATGTGACTTTTGTCTTGAAAATATGATATGAATAAAATCTTGATTTTTTAAACACGTAGTTGATTGAAACTTCATATCATGTGGACGCTTGATAAACTTTTGCATATTGGAGTATCTGCTATTTGTTGTTAATTAACAACTGGAGTTCCAAATAAAACTCGTATATGTTGGATCATTTACCTATTGAATTATGAAGGTCATTATTGCCATGCAGTAGATAGAGTGGTTTACTAAGCGTAGAGAAGTCCTGCTCTACCATCTTTGAATTAAGTTACGTAGGGGATGTTGCAGCTTTGTTGGAGTCAAAATCTCACCTCTATAATTTCTGGTCACGTGTTGCATGGCTGTACGGACGTACTACCGTAGAGGTCATGCTAAGGGACCGCTGTTGTCGTTTGCATGACCTTTACGAATTCACGTTAATTACGATAAAAACGTGTGTAATCTTCGCGTTCCCATGCGACAAGCTCTCACCCCTCCACAAGATTTTGCACTTTGCAGGATTCCGCATACGCAACCCATTGAGGCGAGTAACCAAACTGAGATATCATACCGATCATTTGGACTTTGGGTAAAGCCACAAGGAAGTGTATGGTTAGATCGCTAGAGTTAGAGTTACCCAACTTTTTATTGTACTGTAAACATATAGGTTTTCCTATGTTGTTGATCCTGACAAGAGAAAGGTGTAAAATTAAGATGGTTGTTGCAAAGACCTTTATTTCTTTATGAAGTTTATTTTCAGGAGGTTAAGCTGCACTTGTTTTATGTAGTAGAAGATTGGATGCTTCATGAGTACTGGATGGAAATTAAGATACACAGGGTTGTATTTCTCTCCTTGAATCCATTCATCGGCAGGTTGTTACGAATAAAATAAAAGTAGGAAAATATATCTATATACGATGTCGGGAATCTTCTGCTTACAGTATGTTCAATACATGACCAAGATGTCGAATTTTTGTTGCAAGTATATAGCTTTTTGTTATTAGAGATGTGAGTTATAGCATTTATGGCCTTGTGTTTTTGAAACCAGTCTATATAGAAATTTTCCCCGTTAAAAGACCTAATTGATCTATTTGTTTAATATATCCTCATTAAATAATCCGGTTAGGCTGGCCAAACTACACCTATTTCAATCTTTCTTATAGACAATAGGAAATTTAGGGAAAGCCCGATTCTTAATTAATCAGATTGATTCGCCCTTTACTGTATCACTTGCTGCGCATTATCGCATTCATTGGACTGACACGAGAAGTATCAAAAGCATGTGGAAGTGGAATACAGTTTTGTTTTTTCATTGGCATGCAAAAAACAACAAACAAAACAGCAGATTTGCTTTTTGTACAAGTCCGACACCTTCTGAAGATCCGTCATCCAACGTGTAAAGTCCCAAGTCCATACAACATGTCTTGATGCACCAAGTGGCGCTTGTGTAGTCCTAATAGCTGAAGGTTCAAGTTACAAATCGACGTTGTCGTCTGACGTACTCGTTCATGTGTAATGTAATTCCATATGATTGGTATTTGGTATTAACATCTAACTAGGAAAAAAATGTGATAATTCTATAGAAGAAATCATAGTAACAATAAAACAGTTCAGCGAGTGCATTATATATATAGAGCTCAATATTTATAAATATTTTTCAACATTTCATGTATGTTAGATTTATCAATTAATGTATAAAAACGTAAGCGGAATAATCAGCATAATTTTGCACACTTTAATTAATAATGAATATAGATTAATAGCAGGAAAAATGTATAGAAGGAATAGTTTTCTGAAAGGAAGTTGTTAGTTTTATTGAACCATGGATCGATTCATGAGGTCTGAAAAATAATATGTTTTAAATTCACATGGTCCGAAAAAAATACAAAAGGAAGTGGGGAACTCCGCTGAAGTAGACTCGTCGGACATTTGTTAAAAACACTAGAAAAATAAACATATTATATGTATTTTCATATCGGTTATACAAGTCAAAAAAAAAGAAAAAAAGCGATTATATAAACCTTAATAGATATTTTAACATATAATCTTCAATCCCTTTTCAACCTTTTCCATTACAAATTCGAATCCTCGAGGTTGAGGTATTGGCCGGCGGCCAACATTCTAGACTAAGTACCATAAGCCGAGCATTTCACTCTCATTCATCTTGTTTGGAAGTCATTTTCCCTCCAAAAAAAAAAAAACTATTTTTCGACACCCTATAAATACAACCCACATGTGTCAATTATAACATCGCCAAAGAAAAATAATACACACACAAACAAAAAAAAAGAAAGAAGGAGAGAGAAAGACACTTCTTCAGTTCGTGTCAGTGAATTCCCATCATTCCAAATCAAAGAATATTCACTTGTATTTTGATAATGTCGACTTCGGGTTCTGCTTCAGCAGCATTGGCAAATATAATAAAATTTCTTCCCACTGGAACAGTTTTCTTTTTCCAATTTGTAAACCCTATCACGACGAATAATGGCGATTGCCACCTTGGCAACAAGCTCCTCACTGGCCTTGTTATAGGAGGTTGTTTGATCTCCTGTATTTTTTCATGCTTCACTGATCGATACAAGGGCGAAGGCAACTCCGGCTATGCTTACGGAATCATAACGCGGACCGGGATCCGACCGATTTGCTCTGGTTCTCCGCAACCTGATAAACCGGACAAGTACAAGTTCAGGTGTCGTGACGACTCCATTCATTTGATCGGCACAGTGACTGCTTTCTGTGCTTTGGCGTTACTTGACACAAATACGGTGAAATGCTATTACCCATCTTTCCGGTCAACTTCGCAAAAAGTGCTGCCTGCAATTATTGGTACAATGTCTGCGTGGATGGCGAAGTATAAAATCGATCGCCATGGAATTGGGTATCTTCCAACTCCAAGTGATGAAAGTGAGGGTACTCCAAAAGAAGGAAGTACAACTGATGGTGCTTCAATGGTGTAAAAGGGAGAAAATTATACTTTTCAATTATTTAATCCAATGGCTAATAGCGAAATAAAATTTGAGAGCACATTCTTTAAAGTTGTGAGGTTGGTCTGATACTTTAGTTTTTAGACATATAAATAAATATAAAGGAATGCATTTATTATTTATCCTAAATTTTACATCCCAATAACCTCCTAGTGATCATTTCTCTCCCCATCTATACATTTATGAAATAAAAGTTACGGAATCATCTCAATTTAAATAAAAATATTCCAAGTTGTTTTATGCATAAGTAAGAGCGTGTTGATATATACCTCAAACATGTAAGCTTCCTAAGCACATTTTATATGTGCATGTAAAGATTTCAAATGTTCTCCACCTTATTTCTTATCTTCCCTTCGTAAACATAGTATTTATTTTCCCTTGAACTTGCAATTAATAATTATCAACTTAAGTAACCCATTCTAATAAAATGACTGAAAACACATATCGTGTAAGTTCGCTGAATACTGCTTCAGAAAAAGTGAATACTAGCAAACCACTTTGTTCAAGTTATGTCATCGTCTAGTTCCAAAACCCTATTCCGCTCTCTAAAACGCCTAAATTCGCAATTAATTATCCTAGGAAGTGAGAAAAGACTCAAACCTGATGAGATTGAAACTGATGAGATTGAAATGGTTGAAGTAGAATTGAATTATCTTATGCTTAGCTAGGAAATTTGCTTCTAGAATGGATTAAATCTACGAAATAAGAATCACTCCTCTAATGAAATAAGGTTATAGAGATAGTAAAACCTATCGTCCTAAATTCAAAATTTTGCTACCAAGACACTAATAGAAAAACTTAATCAACAACAAAAACTCTCTTATAGAGATTTGGTCGTTAGGCCCACAAGCATAACTAATGCCTATATCTAAAACTTCTTCAATGGTTCTAAGTGCAATACCATGAAATCCATTAATTGGATATGAATTGGTTATGTACGTGAATTTTTCAGTTGTGATATATAGTATAAAAGATCGAAGCCAGTTGCTACTTTTTACTGTATTGTATTTTTGAGAATTTACATTGAAGAATAGTTTGAAGCGTAATCATTGAGGTGTTTATGTTTTAGATAATTGATAATTTAGTAGGAAACGTTTTGATAGATTGCCAATTATATATTCTGAAGTACAAAGTATGTATTTTGATTTAAAAGAAAAAGTGTGAATTGTGTTTGGGATGCTCAATGATTAAGTAAGTATTTTAGGAAAATGCATGGACAGGAATATGCCTGTGACCACATCTTGGTGATTAATGAAAAAATGATAGTTGTAGCCATGTTATTAAACGGATCCATCTGGTGTTCTATGTATTTAATAAAAAGATTGTAGCCATTTACATAATAAAGATATATATGGGAGTTTCCATTGGGGCTGCAGTTTGTAGGTCATAGTTAATAAATAAGGTGAAAAAAAGTTATTTGGGATGGTTTTATAGATAAATACTTTTCAATAAACGATAATTTTCACATGAAAATATAACTGCTTTATTTATAAATAATTATACAAGGTTATTATACGGAGGTATGTGTCTACTGTTTTCTGATAATGATAATTATCATATAAACTAAACTAAACTAAATTTTTTCATACAATTATAGAAATATTTATTTAACCACCTATAATATGGATGTGGCGTCGCCTTGCTATAATTAATCTAATTTTCCACTGTCGCTGTTCCTACGTCCTACTCATTGTCTTTGTTGCCTACTATATTATTTGGCATTTATTTTAATATTTGTCATTAGCTAGTTTGATACCGGTTTTGACATTTAAAAACCTCGGGTTTTTAACACCCAATTTCCGTGTGCATCTTGTTAACGACGAAGGTCATATAGTTGGTTGTTGAACACTCGATTTTCATATCAGCGATTTGTACTCGGTTTTTCAACACCCGATTTTAGCATATTTCGAATGAGTTTTGAAAACCTGATGTCGACTTTTGTAGCTGTGGGGTTATTTTGAAGGAGTCCTATTTTAGGATTATTTGTAAAATTTATAATATTTAAAGCTCATGATTGGCGGTCTATACAAACCTTCTAATTATAAATGAACATTACAAGGGAGTTGTAACAATGAGGAATACTAAACACATCAATACTACTCCAATAAACATGAGGCTTAAATTAAAACTTGCACATCATAAAGTGATAGAACCTTTTCTATTTATGACACTTTATTCGAATCTCTTTAACTTTGTTCAAATAAAGTATCACTCTAATAATTTTATGATATTTTTTGCGAACTTCATAAATTGAGACCGGAGTAAAGTCTGTTAACACATAAGAGTTGTGAATTCAAATATTCATAGGATATGAGAAAATGGAGCAACCCACTTTGTCCAAATCTAGAAAGTGATCAATTGTGTTTTCTTGAACCATATTTGGACTCTAACTAAGAACATTTGAAGAAAATCCTCCCTTGTCAAAGTATTCAAATTTGAGTTGCTATGCTTTACTAGTCTATATTATAACAATGATTGAGTTTCTAAATACATCCCAAATTCATTTAAACATTTTTTTTAAAATTTAAAGATCATAATTTATAATTTATATAATACTTTATGGCTATATTTCATTGGGTCCATAAAAGTATTTTCAGCCCTTTTTATCGAGTTATCTTTACATGCTAAATTTCTCTCTAATACGATTTTAACCATATTCTTTTTGGTTTATGAATAGAATTAACTATTCTTAACCTAGTTCATGAACATATTATTGTCTAGTTGATAGGATGTTGTATATACCATTGAACTAACCCGTCAAGTGGAACGTAGGGGCCTCTCGTGATCGTGAAGCTTTGTCACATGCAAAGCGAGAGAGAGAGAAGACAGTGATTTAAGTAAAGATGATATCATGCAAATAGTGTGCCCACTGGAAAAATTGAAAAAGAAATTTCCCAGGCTTTCAATACTAATTATCTAACTTTAACGTACAAACATAAGAAACGATAGATAAGAAATTTTTTTATTTAACATTTTTAACAAGTAACAAATAATCACTCCTTCATAAAATTCAAATCAGCGAAACTTGATAACTTTTTGCAAGGGGGCCAACATGTTATTAACACCAGCTACTTTGAGCCATGCATTTCATTATCATTCATCTTACTTGAAAGCTACTTGATTTAATCTTCCCTCCAAAAGATTAATTTTCGACAACCTATCAGTACTACTACTACTAACCCAAGTAACTTTATCATTCCAGCACCGAAGAAAACTAGTAAGCATACAACAAAAGAGAGAAACTCTCTTATTAAGTTTGAATTAATCGCGGAATTCCTATTCACAAACATCAAATCAAGAATCCTTGCTCATACTTCTGATAATGTCGACTCCTGCTTCCGCTCCGAGGCCTTAGCAAAAATAATAAAATTTCTCCCTACTGGAACAGTTTTCTTTTTCCAATTCGTGAACCCTATCGTGACCAACAATGGCGACTGCAACCTCGCTAACAAGATCCTCACCGGCCTTGTCATAGGTGGTTGTTTCTTCTCATGTGTTTTTGCTTGCATCACTGATCGATACAAGTGCGAGGACGATTGTGGCTATGCATATGGAATCATAACACCGACTGGCATTCGGCCATTATGCTTCAGTTCTCCAAAACCGGCCGAACCGCAACAGTACAAGCTCAAGTGTCCTGACGACTTCATTCATTTGATGGGAACAGTGGCTGCGTTTATTGCTTTGGCTTTACTTGACACGAATACGGTGAAATGCTACTACCCATCTTTTAAGTCAAATGCGCAAAAAGTATTGCCTGCAATCCTTGGTTCATTGTCTTGGTGGCTGGCGCATTGTAATTTTGATCGCCACGGAATTGGGTATATTTCAAGCGAGGAAATTAAGAGTCCTTCAAATGTCAAGAATACAAATAACGGTGCTCCAAATGATCAAAATATAACTTATGGCTCAAAGGAAGAATCATTGTTGAAACAGATTCAATGACCATTTTCAGACGCATCATCGCCAATGAATAGAGAAGTGGCCGAACTTTCATTGTTGTTACTAACCTGCTGTCCTAGTTTCTCTTCTGTTCTTCTTTTTTAGTTAATGCCGAAGCTAGTACTTGTATTGGTTAGAGTGCATCATCTTTTGGAATTATTTGATAAATGATAAATTGAAAATGGAAGTTGGCAAACCAACTTAGAGAATGATTGGTGTAAATGAGTCAACGACCAAAGCTAGTTAGTGTGTGTTTTGATAGAACATCAATTAGCAAAAGGGGAACATCCGTTTTTCTTTTTATCCTGGTATTATGAAGGTGCATCTGTTTCGCATAAAATATTTTTTTTTCTACTTTTTAGTATGTATTGTTATTTCATTCAAAATTGCCAAAGCATAATGTTAGTAAACTATGATTATAATATAAACAATGGTTTTAAAATGGTATTTTCATCCATGCTCTTGCCGATCATATGCTGTTGTATCGTATGTGAACAATATTAAGTATAAACATTGCTTTTCTCGTTATAATGTGATTGGTGAGTAATTAAAAAAAAAATCTTTAATATAGAAAATATAAAATACATTGAGTGATTGGAAAAGATTTCCCATGAAAGAAAATATGCTTTCGTTGTCACTTTCAATAACAATCATCAACCACCCGCGGACATCGGACATTACCATTTACCACCATTCCTTGCCAACTCCGACCATTAGCTGTTGATGATTAGCAAGGCTGATGTTGGTTACTATGGTGATATTAAAGTTTTAAATTGTACTATATAAAGGAGTAGAAAATAAATTCCAACTTTTCTCAACTCGAAAAGTTTTTGTTGTTGTTGTTGTTGAAGTAGAGCATTGCATAGTGTGTTTGAGCTACGTTGCATCTATTATTGGATATATTGCTTAATGATCTTCTCAAAAGGGAGGATGACAATGTTTTCAAGTATTAATAATGAATATGATTTTCATATGGTTTCCTTTTTATTCAAATTTTTTTATATATGATTGTGGAATATATTTTAGTGACTTTTAGATGTTATAATAGAAGTAAAATGTGTAGATATAAGGTTCGATTAAAGTAGTCACGTGTATGATGCGTGAGTGACGTGTTCATGAGTAACACACTATATGTGACCTCAAAAAAGTGAAGTGAGATTGTCACCTAAAGGTTGATTAGGTGAGAATAAGGTAGGAAGGAGGAACATTTTAGAGGACCTTAGGCATTTACTTTGTAACTCAAGCAAATGAGATCAATTATTTACCTGAATTACTTATTTGATATTAGAGAGCAAAGATTTTGCAAAGTGTTATTATTTTTCTATTCTCTTTAAGAGTTGTAAAAGAGGAAATGCTAAATATTTATAAACTCCTGGGTATAATGGCATCTGTCGGATTATCTAAGTGATCAATAGATGAGATTAAGCTTGTGTCATTCATAGTTATCTTGAATAAGCTAGCTAATGGGCCAAAGATTAGTTGTCTTCCTCATAGGTGTATAAGTTTGCTTGAGAAAGGTTAGGTGCAGATGGATCGGTCTAATGATCCTTATTTTAAGCTTATTAAGTAATATCTCCCTAAATCATTCCAAACATGAACTAGATTCCTTAAGCCCTATTTTTAGTCCTTTACATTTTATCTCTTAACCAAAATTCTTGGATGAAGTCTAAGTATTTTAGACATTATTTGCGTATTATGAAAGCTAGGTCGCTACTTAGCGCACTCACATTATAAAGAGTAGTGTTGTTGCAAAGTACACTCACATAGCTAGAGACATCATTTAGTTTAGTGCCAGTTTTGTAAATTTATCCATTATATATTTTTGTGCACAAACTTGTATCACCATCTAATTACGTGCATCACTCTAAGCATGTTGGTTCAACATTGTCCCCTAAGGAAAAATATTAAATAAATATTCTTTGATGGAAAACTATCTTTATAAGACTCAATTCATCTTCTAAATTTGATATATGTAAAGTTCAACTTCACATATAAGCTTTACCCTAATGATTTCAATTGAATTTTTTTTCTTCCATAAGCCATTATAAATGTATTTCCTTAAGCAACTCATAGGAGATTGAAATATTTCTCCATGTAAGATGATAACCAATACAAAATGCTTTGTTTTTGGACAATTCTTCTAGCTTTACACAATGTTCATGCACATTGTGGATAGGCTACAAACGTATGCTTTAAGGAAGTCACGCTATCTAGACATTTAATCATTGTATGCTTTTTATTTATTTTCTTTTGTCTTATTTCACTTTTACTTCCACTTATTTCACTTTTACTTCCAATTACATCGCTCTTGACAAATATATAAGAAGTAATAGAAGTTTTGACCTTCATAGTTGACTCATTCCCGTATTTGAGATTGGGAGCAAAGGAGGCATATGTAATAAATATGCTGAGCCTTGTGTGAGAACTTTTGCACTAATAGCATCCAATTTGTATCTTCACTTGCCAATATTTTGCCCATATTATTTTATTTTCCTTCAAATCTATATATCAAAACCAACTTTGCATCTTGATCAGTAATGCTAAATCCAACTTCAAATATTTCCTTATTAAAGACAACTTCATCAATGATATTTCTATTTTCAAACCAAGTAAACTTTTAATGAGAACCATATTTAAATCCGCATGTTTATGAATAGTTGAAATTTTTTTTTAACTTCTAGATTTGAACATCCCATAAAAATTCTTAAAATAATATCATTCAAGCCAATCAAGATTTATTAAATCTTTCACAAATCTTTTAATATCCATCCTTGAAGTATCCTCTTATATACTATATGTACTTGTAAGCAACCATTAATTTTTTTTTTTTCTAATCCATACTCATATCCATCGTGACAACTTCTTAAATTTTTTTTTTCTTTAATCTATACTAAATTCCTTCTCTTTTTTTTTTGTAATTAAATATATATATTTATATATATACATACATAAATTCCATCGTTTGAGTTTGATTCCAACCATAATTCCAAGTCCATAATATTCATGCGTTTACCATTGCATGCATATGTTCATCGTAGTGTTGTTCTTTCATATATAGTTCTCCTTCACATATTTTTTCTTTTGTTTTCTTTCTCTTTTTTTCCTTTTGATTTCTTTATTTTGAACTAGGAACCTGATCTACATCCCATGTGCATCCTATTGTAGACCATCGACATAGTTTTTTCCTCTTTTATTAAGCATTTAAGGAATCTCTTTTCCCTTTCCTTTTTTCTTTTTTCTAAACCATCTTGAGTCAAGTATTTATATAATGAATATTTTTTCACCATCTTACCATGTATTGTGTCATAAATTTTATTCTCTTTTTGTTAAGATGACCTACTATTCCAATGGCATCATGTGATGCCTTATCAACATTTAGGCTTTTGAAATTTTCACCTTTAATAGACTTCATGCTTACAATTTATAGAAAATGCTTTTAGAGTGGTTTTAGATCAACTGCCTTGCAATTAGATGAGTTTTTTTTTTATTTAATTTGGAGAATCTATTGATTTTGCACTTTAGCAAGAAAAGAGATAAAGATCAATCCAAGTCGAAGCATAGAGGTACTGAAGCTAAAGGAATTAGTAGTGTATCAAGATAAATGTTTTCTATCCATCCCATGTCCTCAAGATAAGTGGTTAGATGAGACGATTTCTAAAGACACATTTTAGGACAAAGTCAAGTGTCGAGAAGCTTGTGCAACACCTCACACTAATGGTGGTCTCCAGTTTATCGAGCGCGAGTCTCATATTGATTCTAGAGATATCATCAGGAGAGATTTAGTGTTGTACTTTAGAAATGAGAAGAGAGAGCTACATCTCTCTAATACTTAATTCACATTCTTGAATGAGCCTCCCTTTAGATGTGATGATTAGGTAACATACATTGCAGAGAAGTCAAAGTATGTAACTATTCTAAAGAAGGCTAAAGTCCTCCATGCTATTACCACTTTTACTTGATTACGGTTCCCACAAACGAGTGGAATGGAAGTATGGCGGGTAATCATCTCACATTAGAGTATTTAGATCTACATGTTTATCACTTCGTAGGGGAGGAGGTTGGAGATAACTCCAACATTAGAAGATGTAGCTGTACTATTGAATCTGCACAGTTTTAGATAAGCCAACCTTACTACCACAATAACTTCTCATAAAGAGCATATCTTTCAAACATCTTTAATGGGTGCTTTGCAAACTAGCCACACTAAGAAGAAAAAGCCATGTTTTGCTTCTTGGCTCGCATACTTCTTTAGGCAGCAAAGGAAGGATAGGTCTTAGGTTCTAAGGTTAGGTTGCGAAAAAGAGTATATACTTTCATATCCTCTTTTTGCTTTTCTTATTCAAGTGTTGTAACTGTGTCTTCTACTCATATGTTCTCTTTCTTGACTATATTATAGTTGTAACTGGGACACGTGTTTAGCCATTAAGGGCTAATAATACCTTGCATGTTGGATTCGACTATGCAAAGTGTCCCTTCCTTACTATATGATGTGTCATGAAACTTTTGAAGCTTCAACTGAGCCTCTTCTATAGAAATATAACAAGCTAAAATGCCCTTAGAGCCCTTTTAATGTAAGGAGTCATGGATGTAGATGAAATCTTCAATGTGGTCATAGAGGCCACTTTAGGACTAACTAATTACATCTTAATAAGAGTGTGTTAGTCATCTTATGACTCCTTATCTTCCTCGATCAATTGAGTTGTAATGCAAGGAATGGTCCTTTTAATGATTTGGATTCTCAATTCAACATTTGCATCTTACGTTAGGACTTTAGATGCTAATGTTGCTAGTGCGTTAGCATATGTATTTATGGATTGCTTAGCCTATGCTCTTATCTTATTGATTGGAATTTGGCAACTACGGATTGCATTGTAGCTCTATAGGGGCTAGTGTAGGTTGCTTTAACCTAAATTTCTTGTTAGCTTATAAGGCTTGAGTAGCTTTTGACTCATATGCAAGATATGCGTACTTATTGAGTGGAAAGGAGTACGGGTAGTAGGGCTTAATATTCAGCCTCATTATTCATGCATTAGAAGTCAGATTTGTAGGCTAATGGGATCTCTTAGCTATCTGGAGATGTTAACACAACTCTGACTCCCTATTTAGTATTGCTGGATGATCCATCGAATTGTAATAACTAATGACCATTCTCTACTCTCTTCTATCATGAAGGAATCCTCATGGAAATCTCTGAGAGTGTTCTCCAAAATTTTCTCTTCATCAATGTTAGGAAACTAGGTTAAAAGTTCAGCTAATGCTTATGATTTGATTACTTTTAGTGGTGATATAACGATGTCAAACTCCTCAAGTTGCAATGCCCACTTAGCAATTCATCTTGACAACATTGATGGAGACAACAAATACTTGATGGGTTCAAATTTTGTCATTAAGATAATCTTATGCGCTAAGAAGTAGTACTGTAACTTCTAAGTAGTGAAGATAAATGTGAGGTAGGATTTCTCAAGTAGTAGGTGCTTAAGTTCACTGCCTTAAAGAGTTTGACCTTGTAAGTATACTAAGCACTCAACACCCTTTACTTCCTACACTAGCAAGGCCTTAATATACTAGTTTATCGACATTAAATATAGAATCATCCATGCTTCTTTAATTGGCATCGTCGTGGTATGTAGAGAGCTTAGTAATTCCCTAATTCTTAGGAACGTCTCCTCTTGCATTGGATCCCATTCAAATGTTGTTCCCTTCTTCATTATTTGATGTAGTGGGAAAGAGATTTTACTAAGCACTAGGATAAGTTGATGTATATAGGAAACCTTGCTAGTGAATACATTTAATTCCCTCTAATTTTTAGGGGATGACATGGATTGAATTGCTTAAACTTTAGTTGAATCAATGTTAATTCCTTTTCAGTGCACCACAAACCCAAGGAACTTCCCAAACGAAACCCTAAATACATACTTAGAGGGTTCATTCTCAGCTTATACAGATGACATTATTTGAAAACTTAACTCAAATGGTACAAATGATCGAATGCCTATTATAACTTTATGACAATGTCATCTATGTAATCTTCCATATGGTCATGCATCATATCATCAAAGATTGTTGTCATTGCCTTTTGGTAGGTGGCTCCTAGATGCTTTCATCCGAACGATATCACAATATAGTAGAAGTTACTAAAGAGCATCCAAAAGGTCATACCTTCAGCATCTTTAAGTTTCATCTTAATTTGATTATATCCACTAAAACTATCTATGAAAGAGAAGAGTTCGTGTCTGGTCATCGTATTGACCAACATATCGATGTTTACAAGTAAGAATTCATTCTTAGGACAAGCTTTATTCGAGTTATGGAAATTCACACAAACATGTATTTGGCCATTCTTCTTTCTTACTAGTACAATGTTGGCTAGCCAGGTTAGGTGCTCGATTGGCTTGATAAAGCCAGCTTGTAGAAGTTTCTCAACTTTAGCTTTAATTTGCACCTTAACTTTTGGGTAGAACATGCTCCAGTGTTGCTTTACGAGCTTAGCATCTGAAGTGATGTTTAACCGATGCATCACTAAATTAGGTTCTAGACCTGGTATTTCATCATATGTCCATGCAAATGCATCTTTAAACTCTTTGATGAGACCAACTAGGAGATAATTGATTTCTTTTACTAAGCCCTTACTCATAAAAATGAACCTTAGGGTTTCTCCTAGAGCTACCAAGTTTAGCTCCTTAATTTCCTTTGCATGTGGTTTCGCTTGGTCTTGTAGTTGTAGAGGGGCGAGTTGGGCTTCTTGCAAATTTATGAGGTTAGGAGAGGATGCAAACGCTTCCTCATATCTTGTAGATTGTCATAAGTGGTATGCAATATGATCTTTTGCTCAAGTGTAACTTTCAATCTTTATAGACTTATTACTTCCCCATCTCTTCTTTCGATCCCCATGAGTGAAGGGTACCTTCCTCTTTCTATGATCCTGCTCCTACACTTCTTCCCATTCTTGCAGTAGGTTGCCAGTTGGCCCTCCAATTACTGTTTCCCCTCAGTTTGCATATTCATCAAAATGCTTTGCATCGGTGAGATGGGATTCCCCATATTCTAAGAGACTCCTAATAGCAAGGATAAATATATCTTTTCCCTTCCAATTTCCTTTAATGCACTAATGTAGTATCGATAGAGCAAGATTATGCTTGTAGAGCTATTTCCTTCCTATCAACAAATGATAGGAAACTAAAGCATTGAGGATATGAAACTTAGTCGCTCTTTGAATAGGTTATACCTTGAAATCCACATTAATGATCCCTAACGTCCTTGTAGGGACACCATTAAAGCCACAATTATCAATTAGTTGCTTTACTCATCTCCTCGCATTAAGCTTTATAACCTTAAAAGTTACCAATGGTATTCTATTTAGTGAAGACCTATCGTTAATGAAAGTTTGTCTAATATGATGGATGTTAAGCTTAATTTCTACATATAATAGGCGATTGTGATTTGGGCTACTCACACATGTGTCATCATTGGTGAGAATAATTGCATCCTCACATGCTTTTGCTATCTTACGAATCACCTACATTGCATTGCATTGCTCGTATTGTTGTTTAGAGATCTTTACCAGAGCGTTTACCATTATGACCCTAGATTTCTCATCAAATCTAATGAGGTTGAAGAAGCTTATGACATTAGTTGTCTTGAGTAGGACCATTTAACAGGATTGCTTAGGATCATCTGGCCACCTTTCCTTTATCAACAAGAGTATCTACTTTCAATATACTATTCTATGCCTTAGCCTGAAGTTGGTCAACTTTTTGGGAGGTTGTTGGATCATGGGAGATCACATTAGTAGTCCCTTGATTGTTGTATACTAGAAGTAGGTTTCTTTGTACATCATTGTTATTATTTAATTTAAGTTCACCACTTTGGACCTTCTCCTTAAAGATCTTTGTCAAAGTCTAACATTCTCTCATTAAGTGGTCGAGTGATCGATGGAATTGACAAAATTGTACATCATTATTTTCTTGCGCCATTTGTTCCCTTTTAACCCTTGGTGACCTAATCACTATATCCATGAACCATTGATCAAGGGCAGCATGCATCTTTGTTCATTAGACATGAAAGAGTTGGGACTTTTATAGCATCATTTTCTTTGTCTTTTTGTTTCTTCCTTGCGTGGCACTCATAGATGGCTACCGTTTCTTACTAAGGTTACCTCTCTACTTGGTTACAGAGTTATTGTAGACACATCTTTTTTGGCATGTGAATTTTTAGGTTTCGATTTGTCAGGTTTACATCAATTTTTAATTCTCAGCGGATAGTTAGTCCATTAGATTAGTAGTTTGTTTGATTTAATTGTTGCATGTACTGGGATTTAAAATTTTAGTTTTATTTTTGGTTGATTTAGGATTAGTGGTTAATATAAATAGAATAATTAATTTAATAAAATATTTAGTTAATTAGGTAGGTTCCTTAGTAAGATAGCTAAGACTATTAGAATAAGAGGAAAAATAAAAAGAAAAATGAAAGACTTAAAAAAAATCAAAAGGTCATTTTTAGCACCAAGTGCATGCATTACGTGCACTAGCGCATAGGGTTTAGGTGTGGGTGCGATTCAACTTGTGATCTCCTTTGTGGAAAAACATGAGCTTAGAAGCTTGAAGCAAAGGGCGGAAATGGTGGAATACATCTAAATCTTTTTCTTGGGTGAAATCTACTTGATTTTTAATTGATTTCGATGAAAAAACTTGTGTAAATCTACTGAAATTCAAATGGATAAAATTTATCTTCAAAGATTTACATAAATCGTATCAAATCTAAAATCTAAAAATATCATATTTTATCACTTGAGATTTTTTATCTAATGTAAGCTTATCTTATAGTGCTTAAATGTTATCTATAGGTACGTACTAAATCATTGAGAAAAAAAAAATCAAGTAAATGCTCTTGAAAATCAAAGTAAGATACACTTTCTCTCTCTAGTTTGCTACTTGAACTATACATTTTGTCTCTAAATTTTCTTCAATTTTATACATAATCGAAGAAAAATAACACCTCCAATAGCATCTAAAGGTTAGATAGGGTAGGAAAACACAAACTTTAAGGTTGTTTCGGCAATAATCGATTAGAATCAAGATTAAATACTTGGGTTCTAGGTACTTAAGTTGATAAATATTAATTCTTCTCGGACGTGAACCACCACCGGAGCTGTGACTAGTACAACCATTGCCACCAATTGCCGTATGCTGTCGCTACTATGGACTCATACGTACACCCACAACCTGTAAAGGATGAATCCGACTTGTTTTGTGGTTAAGGAAGGTGAAGCATCTTCCTTTCTTTTTTGTTTATTATCTTCTATTCTCTTAGTATATATAGAAAAATGAAAAAATAATAAAAAATAGGTTAAGTGTAGTGATGGTTTATTGATTTCCATGGTTTGCCTTTTGTAGGTTTCACTTTTTTTTTTTAGTTTGTTAGTGTTTTCATTTTATGTTTGTCATGTTATTTGTGTTAGTAGAACCATTTATTTAGATATAGTTTTTCATTGTCCATAGCAAAATATTGTTAATGTTAATATTCGTTAGTGACATATTGTATAAAATTACATCTTTTTTCAAATATTGCATGAAATTGCATCTTTTTGCAAATATTGTATGGAATTGCATTTTTTTAAATATCTGGTACAAAATTGCAATTTTTTAAAAAAATCTTGTGTAAAAATAATATCTTTTTCATAACTTGCATAAGATTCATATCTTGTATAAAAATTATATATTTTCAATATCTTGCATAAAAATCATATCTTGCATAAAAATTATATCTTTTTCATATTTTGCATAAAATTCATGCTTGCCCTAAAAATCATATCTTTTTTTTAATGCATATTTTGCATAAAATTTATATCTTTCATGAAAATCATATCTTGCATGAATCTTGCATAAAAATTCATATTTTCCACTAAATAGTATCTTTTCTAAAAAAATTGCATACATAGAGTTACATATTCACATGGTTAGTTATCTTTTATTTTTACTAGAGGAAAAAGGATTTATCACTTTTCCTAAATAAAAAAAAATGATTTTTCCTAAATAAAAACAATCTTAATTAGTTTTTTTTTAAATTAGGTTTCCTTGTTTTTTTTTTAAACTTTGGCAATGAAATAAGGATTTTTAGTTTTTTAATAATGTAAACTAGAGAAAAATGTAAACTTGGTGCTTTTTTAGAAAAAAAGTATTCCACCCTCTAAAGTTTTATAAAAATAAGAGAATTACATTAGTTTGATCTTGATTAGTAGGTATGTTGGTACCTTTGGGGTATCCTTTCAAAAAATAAAAAATTTTACTTTTTAGAAAATTTGTAATACAAAATCATTTTTCTTACATTTGTTTCTTGTTTTGTTGTTTCTATTTTATTAGAAAAATGATAAATATAAAGGCCATTAATTGGCTCTTTTAATTTCTATGTAGTAACCTAGTCTTAATAAGTTGGACCTTGAGTTTGGAATTTCTGGTTAAAAATTTTTAAAAATTATTTAAAATTTTTTTTGCAAACTAGTGGTGTAAATCCCATAAATTTAGTGTTTTAGGTAACGAATCAATTTAAATATTATAAGTAATTACCCTAACTCAACGGAGTTGATAAATTTAAAACTAACTAAAATTTTAAACTCAAATATAATGCGAATGATAAAAATCCTAAAATTTTGCTCAAATCTAAATTGCGTATAAAAACCCTAAATTCGAT
This sequence comes from Lumnitzera littorea, assembly GCA_024138015.1. Taxonomy (NCBI): domain Eukaryota; kingdom Viridiplantae; phylum Streptophyta; class Magnoliopsida; order Myrtales; family Combretaceae; genus Lumnitzera; species Lumnitzera littorea. The sequence goes on from JAMXBB010000004.1 coordinate 23,574,761, forward strand.
ATATGTGTAAATACTCATAATTGAACTTGAACTTGATGAAAACCTTAAAATTATAAATTTAAGCTTATGAAATGAATAAATATAACCTATTAGTGATAAAAATTTAGTTGATTGTAATTATCGACTATCACACGTAATCATTTATAAATTTTAACGGACGCGTTGAGATAACTAGTAAATATTATAAATATAATGGGTAACAATATAATTAATAAATTTTATAAAATTTTAATATTATTTCATAATTACTAAATTTATAATTTTCATGTTTAGAAAAGTCAATTTTATTTTTCTTTTCCTTTTTCCTTCTTTTCCCTTTCTTTTTCCTTTTCATTTTTCTTTTCCAATATATATTTTTTTCTCTCCCTCCTACTACGTTGAACTTCTAGAGTTTGTTTTGGTAGCCCATGTGCATTTTGCCTTCTTCGTGTGCTTAATTAAGAGGATGATGGCCAGGTATTAGACAAGCGTAAGTCAAATCACTATAAATGCATTCCTTACCCTCTTTTCTTGTTCTTTTCATTTGAATTGTGTAGTTTTTTTTTTTTTTTTTTTTTATAGTTGGTTCACACTCCATTTTCTTTGACTTGTCCTTTAGTTTTCTTTCAAAACTCAATTCTCAAAAGGCACAACACAACTCCACTGAAAATTTGCCCTTCGTTTCCCTCTTCTACTAATTTTCTTTTTCTCAATTTTCTTCTTAATTTTCAACAAACATAAGAGGAAGAAGAAAAAGCATTTAGGATAACCATACATCAAGACATCAAGAGGAGTAATTTAGTAGCCTTTTAGAGTATGTATTTTATTAAATTTTATATACTTTATATGTATATGTATTTTGTAGAAATATATGTATTTAGGGATCTTATAATTATAATGGATTTTGTAATTTTCTTGTATTAATATTAAGTGTACATGAAATGAAATGATATGTAAAATTAGTAATTCTTTATGTTCATATGTTCACATAGGTATATAGACATAAGTACATTATAGTGTACATACATATCGTATTTGATCTACAAATATTTAGTATTAAGATTTGTGTATAAATATATATATATATGCATGTATAATATAGGTATAATTGTATTTGTATAATTTTCATTACATATATATGTGTACAATATGTTATCGAAATTATATATATTTACGTATGTATAAAGTACAAAAATACTAATATAGGTATATGTTCGGTATATATACATGTGTATATAATAGTATTTCACTATGTATTTTCAAAATATAAATATATATATATATATCTATGGACATGATGGTATATGCATATGTATTTGGGTATAATATTATGTATATTAAGTATTTATATATATAAATATGATCTTATATGTATGTATGTATAAAATATAAAATACAAGTATATATATATAGATGCCGTATAGGTATGTACATACATATGGCATATGTAATATATTTAAGATTATATTATTATATTACATAAGTATATTTGTATGTATAAAAATACATATATGAATAGTATAGTATATATAGAAATACTGGTATTCTTAAATAGTACATCTATAATATACTATGATATTAATTTAATAAATAAAGTAAAGTAATATATATGGATATATGTACCATAATCCTTAAAGAATTATAAAATAACTAATTTGTAAAATTTAGTGAAATATAATAGTAAATATTATTATATACATATTATGTGAAAATACAAAATAAGAAAAAGATTGAAAATGTACAAAAATTCGAAATGACACGTGACATTTTCCTATGTTACCATGTCAACATTTAATTAAATTCGTAATTAAAAAATATAATAAAATAATTAATTAATTAGAAAAATTAATAAAGTAGTAAAAATGAATTAAATAAGTATTAAACCTAAAAATTAGCAATAATAAGTAAATTATACTAAAATAGACTTAAAAATAAGAAAATTACAAAATATAAGATTTAAATGTTTATTAAATCGTAATTATACCAAGAAAAGCTCAAAATAATATTTTATAATTATTTAAGTCAAAATAATGAATTTCGTAATATTTTTATATCATAATCAAAATTGTGGGTTATAACATTCAAAATGGACCCCATTACGAGAAAGTATATTCGAAAATAATAAAAATGGACCATAAGTTCATAAAAATTAGAACTATTTTGAAAAATTTATATGTGATTAACAGAAAAGCTCGAATCAAGCATTTCATGAGAATAGATAACTAATTTAAGTAGTTAGTGCAAAATATGTGAATAGCTTAGTTACTTTACTTAGATATTCATTATCTTTCATATTCCATAAATGTCAGGTGATCTCGATAAGGGTATCAACTTACCAAGTAGACTATTATAACCATCAATAGACTCGATGACCAAGTGAGTACTTTCGATGGCTATATACTTATTTTGTGCTTGTAGTGTTGCACAAAAATTAAATATTAATAACTTAGTGCATGGGAGTTCAAATTATACATGTGTCTGATATTGATTGATTACTATATAAAATACTGTTAAATGTGATAATCGAAGATTTGGTTATATGATTGATTATTGCATAATTTGAATAATTTGTTGATAATGTTTGATCACCTTATAAATTGACTTAATCATATTCAACTCAATTAAAATTAAATGGATCATGTATAAGCATGAACATTGTATATAATGTTTCGACCGTCACCTTATGTGATTAGTAATGAATGGCCTTAGAGGGATGGATTCTCACATGATTTAATTAGTAAAGTATAGGAGCATTGGTACAATAAGACCTTACCCTTAACTCGCAAGTTTTATTGGCACTGGAGACGCTAATCGTAGGTGGCTAAGGGTCGTGTCTAAAGACCATCACTATAGGGTGTAAGCATGAACTGCAAAGGTTACCTTTCTGCTAGACTTAGGAATTTGTAGACTATTGACTGTTGAAAATAGAAATCTATTTTGTGAAATAGAGAATTTCTATATATATTTATATAAGGTTAAAAACCCAAGTGCTAGAGCTCGATTGTGATTGGTATCGATGTACCTCCAACTTTTACTTTGGAAGGTGTTAAATCCGATGTTGTATGTAGTACCAGTCAATTATATATATATTGTTTGGTATACTGCTTGTTCATATATTCATATATCTGTTAATAAACTATTTGATAACTTACTTGTTTGTTTAATATGAGAGATAACTCACTAAGCTCTTATAGTTGACTTCTCAATAGGTTTCTTTTGCAAGTTGATAGATAATCAGGCATGGGTTAAGAGCTGAGTATTGAGTACCAGTATCGAGATACATAGAAGTTAAAATTTGAGGATAGATTGTATATTTTGTTTGAATTGTATATAATAACTTGTGTAAGTTTAAGTTTTAGAACTTTACATACTTGATCTTATCGTTTGGTAGGGGATACTAATTTTTTATGGTTCTAGTAGACTATGGAATATCGGATATCTTTAGTCACTTATATATTATAGTAGGTTAATTAAATTAAAAATTGAAAACTTTAGTGACTAATCATTTAGAGTCTTTTAATCTCTAACTTACAAGATAATTTCCATATTATGAGTGTACACATAATATGAAAATTTTAGATAATTTTACTACACCTCCTTTAGGGTCATGACAAGTGGCTTGAGGAAAAAACCGTTAATCTTC